>OZ038451.1:27891098-27929172 GCA_964036195.1 Sphaerolaimus hirsutus | reverse complement strand
CCTAAACGTCTACATTGCTTACCTAACCTAAAGTTACGCGAGAAGTAGACTGTGTGATGTGAGTGTAATCTGTGACAAGTAAAGATAGGTGAAGATACCGTATTTGCTTGTATAATCCCCTTGGGGTATTATTATTTCATCAGACTTTTTTGAGGGGGGAACTAATCAAGGGGGGAATTATTCGAGGGGGAGAATTATTATTTCGTCAACAATTTCAACCATGTTTCTATCAACTGATTTGATGAAATATGCTTTATTCACACAAAAACGTGCCATTTTTGTTCACATTGGGCACAATAAATTGAGCAAATCACTTGAAGGGGGGATTATTCGAGGGGAGGAATTATTATTTCCTCACTCGTCTTACAGGGGGGATTATTCGAGGGGGGGGGCAATTATTCAAGGGGGGAATTATTCAAGCAAATACGGTAGTTCACACTTTTCACTCAATGTCTTGGATTGCTGCCAGATTATGTTTTTCATAGTATTTATGTCTATGAAACTAACTATTCATTAAGTAAATCCCGATACACCTTACTCGTAAGTATTTAAATCCCGGTTTACCATACTCCGTGGACAAGCCCACTTTACATCCGCATATATTTATCTCATACATAAAGTCGGCAGACGTATCGCCCTACAAACATTTGCGTCAGTCTCTCCAGTGGAGAGTGCATGACGTTTTTTTTGCGTCGCAATATTTTAACGATTGGTATGGATCGGGTCACGTATGAGAACTTGACCCTCATCCCAGTTACCAGTTGCGTATTATACGAATGAGAGTGAAATCTCAAAGTTAGCTGAAAATCGTTAAAATTTGACCCACTTTGCCAATTTCCACCTTCAGTATCGCTATTTTCATTTATGTACATGGTTTTATAGCTAGTGTTAGCCTGTTTTATTAATATTTTTAGCGGATTTTGAAATTTTGGCCAGCTGCCAATTTCTCTTCTGTTGGAACGGAGCCAACAAACAAAAAATAAAATAAAAACAAAAACGGTAAAACGGTAGTTTTAAACTGTCAAATTCTTTCGCTTTCAACGAGCAACGTTGAAAATGTAGATAACTAGGGCGTGGCACGCACGCACGCGGCGAAACGTCCATTTTTTTAAAATATGATTTTCTTTTTTCAATTCCTCGCGTCCGCGTGGGACACAAGTTTTGTTGTTCGCTCTATTCACGAGCGAATTCTAACTCTCCGATTTTGTAGGGTGAAATGTCCGCCGACTTTATGTAAATAACGACGCGATACTCTTATGCACGCTCTTTTTAGCCAAAAAGCTCTTCTACAGAAAAAAAATCTTTAAAATGGCGCCAAGCGCCAGAAGCGCCATGGTACGTTTTGCTCTGGCGCTAGCGCCAAGCGCCAGCGCCGGGCGTTTTGTTCCTGGCGCCATGCAAAAATAGCGGCATACGCCAAAAGCGCCATGGCGCTTTGCATGGGTGTGGCGCTAAGCGCCATAGAGAAATGGCGCCAAGCACCGAAAGCACCATGGCGCTTTTCCATCATCATCAATGCCCCCGAAACGTTTTTTTGGAAAATGTTTTATTTCATTAACGATGACGTCACGATGGAATGTATCGTCCAGAAAAATGCATAGCGTGCGGTCAGCGGAGTGCACCGTAATTATCGGCAGCAACCGAAGAAAACTCAAAACGATCACTAACTATCTTTGTTGAAGCCGTAATCCGATACTCCGGTGCCATATGACGGGTCGGCTGCGAATTTATAGGGTGATTAGAAATATTCAAAGAAAAAAAAACGAGAAAATTTTGAATGGAAAGTGAAAATTACAAAAATACAAATTGTGCTGCTGCTAGAGGTGCTGAGCAAAATTTTGAATGAGCCGGGGCAGGCCTGATACGCACATCTGCCCGTTACGCACATTTGCCCGTTTTTTTCACTTGACACTTTTTCAAGTGATTTTCAGATATGAGTAAAGTGAAAAAAAGTTGCGCAATGACATAAGTGAACTTTTTCACTTCACTCATATCTGAAAATCACTTGAAAATGTGTCAAGGGGAAAAAACGGGCAAATGTGCGTAACGGGCAGATGTGCGTATCAGTGCACCCCCGAATGAGCCAGGTGAATGCGGCAAGCATGAAGATTCCTTGTACTACTAGCCCTTTGATTCGTCTCATTGACGTTTTGTACGACATTTGACACTTGACTTAACACTTTACAGGGTGCGTGATATCGTCCGGGTGCGTCACATTGATGTCTTATCAGGGGTCTCCTAGGGGGTAGGGACCCGTTTCGGCCGCGCCAACTCGGCCGTAGACATTTCGGCCGCGACGTTTCGGCCGGAGGACAGTTCGGACGTGGCCGTCTCGGCCGTGGACAGCTCGGCCGCGAGCCATCTTGGCCGCGAGGACATTTTGGCCGCAAGGTATAGATTACATGCGGAAACAGATCTTTCACGCGCGGCGTCAATTATGAACAGACGCGCAAATATGAAATATTATGCCACATGTTGTACGTGAGCTTGTGGCAAGCTTTAACATAGCAGATCCGTTTAAGTTTCAAACTGCATATGTATTTACATTCATTGAGTCCTGTATCTACATCAAAGGGCATGCTGTGGATCAGAGTTGTTAAAAGTACCAAACTTTTCTCAAACAAAAACGTGAATATTTTTGAAAATTTCCACCCAAATTGTCATTAAAAATCGTTCATTTTCATAACTTTTTGCCTATCTTCAGCAATTTTTGGCCATTTATGTGCTCATATGCCCATTTTCAACGATTTTTCCCTATTTTTAACCTATTCATTTTGTTTTGTTTTCACTTAAACACTATATAAAAGACTACCTGAAATATGTTTTCTGTACTCGAGTACTTTGAAAAAGTATACATAAAAGCGAGTACTGGTACTTCTCCCTGAGGAAACGTAATCATATTTACTCAGTACTCAAGTATACATATTTTTCAAGTAAAAGTAAATACGTTTAACAACTATGCTGTGGATTACCAGTTCACTACTTCAAAGTTCAAACACTATTCTGAAATAAAATTAAAAAAATTACTTTCAAAAAGTATATGTAAAATGTTTTGACAACTATGCATTCATGTCATTCTGAACTGTGGAATCTGTTCTCCTATTTACAAAAAACAACAACAACAACAATGCCATTGCAGACTCTTATTTAACAGACCCACACCTTACATCATTTCTGTTGTCCCCGGGCTATCTGTTCCGGCTCCATCAAGCTTATTAAGTGTACTAAGCGTATTACCAATATGCCGCATGTAATCTATACCTTGCGGCCGAAATGTCCTCGCGGCCAAGATGGCTCACGGCCGAGCTGTCCACGGCCGAGACGGCCACGTCCGAAGTGTCCTCCGTCCGAAACGGCGCGGCCGAAACGTCCACGGCCGAGATGGCGCGGCCGAAATGGGTGTCAACCCTCCTAGGGGGGGGGGGGCTGCACCCCTCCAAATCCGCCAGCTATCTATCTATCCCGAGGCAATTTTTTTGGCTACTACCCCCAAAGACCCCCCCTCAAAATCGCTCAGCTATCTATCTATCTGGAGTGGTTTTTGAGAAATTTTGCCCCAATTTTCACTCAAAATCACTAATTTATGCACCTTTTTATAGTTTTCCACCTTCAAAATCGTGCTTTCCGGCTATATACATCGTTATATACCTATTATTAGCCATTTTCAACCTACTTTTGAATACTTTTAACTGATTATTAGCGATTTTTTCACCTTTCTGCCTTCTTAACCCTGAAAAAGCCTATATATAGAAAGAGCACTTGCAAATTGCACTTGCCTCAGGCGGGAATCGAACCCACACCTCTCGTATAGAACACGAGTGCCCTAACCACTAGACTACAGAGGCGGCTGGGCTCTTCACTATTAGGGGCTGACATGCTGCGTCGGCAATGCCCTTAACACCTCGCGGCGTTGCGGAGATGTCATCCCTGACATCGTGTTGATGTAGGGGTAAGCAGCGGATTGCGGTCCGTGCTGTTTAAAGACCGGTGTTCGGACCACACTCGGCCAGCCATGTGTGATGGTCAGGCGTCGTCGTATGATCCACGGTCGCGGCACCAGAAAGAGTGCAAAATTGCACTTGCCTCAGGCGGGAATCGAACCCGCACCTCTCGTATAGAACACGAGTGCCCTCACCACTAGACTACAGAGGCGGCTGGGCTCTTCACTATTAGGGGCTGACATGCTGCGTCGGCAATGCCCTTAACAATATTGTGCCCCCGCCAGCCCCCCCCCCAAGCCCCCCCCCAGCCCCCCCCCAGAAAAATTTTCAGCTATCTATCCCTCGGGAGGAGCGATTTGCTATCTATCCAGCCCCAGCGAGGGCCAAAATCTTGGAGACCCCTGTTTCTTATGCTTGCTGCATGGTACACAGTGTTTCCGCGGGAGTTTTCAAGGGTGGGGGTATTACAAAATCTACGATGCCGCCAATTACGGCACAATTTACGGGTGAATATTCACATACGGCGCACAAATATTCACAGCGCACAATTTCAAGAAATACGGAAGTCACAGGTATTTAGGTGAGTAAAGTAATTACCGGTCGGTAAATCCAAGTGACAATAAAGTATTTAGGTATTTTATACTCAACACTGGCTAGTTACGAATACCTATAACTTGTTAGGTACCTTACCACCGGCCATAGATGAGTTTATACCATTTGTTGTCATTCAACGTATTGGGCCCACACACACTAGTTTACCAACGTGAAATGCTCGACCATTTTGGTAAACTGTCTTATCTTGACAAAACAGTACGAAACACCGTACAGCTCTGTACAGTGTTTCGTACTGCTTTTTCAAAACAGTTTTCCAAAATGGTCGAGCATTTCATGTTGGTAAACTAGTGTGCGTGTTGGCAATAAATACGTGTGAAATTGGCTCCCACAAACCACAAAATACATACCTGACGGGCCGCAGCCAAAAACTCCATTAGCCAAAATAGCCGAGCACAAAATCACATAGCACGTCGGCTTAATCCACGCCATTCTGCCAAACTGCAAATCGACAAAAATCTATGGTCGATGCGATAGATATAGATAGATAGATAGTTTGAAGTCGACAATCGACAGTCGACCCGCTTTTGTACTGCACCGTTGGAATGCTGATCGCTATTCCTTTTTTTCGATTCGAAATTCCTTTTTTTCGATCGCGCCAAGATGTCAAAATCTCGGAACGGCAGAAATGCGTCGGCCCGTCAAAATGACACTGTCGAAAGATTCATTTGCGCCAATCAAATTGGTCAATGTTGACATTCGACAATAATCACGCCCGGCGTCTAGAGAGGTTTGTCGCGGTTCGGTCGTGAAAATGTACTATAGCTTCGCGTTTCACCGTGCGCGCGCGCATGAGAATGCACTAGGAGTGGTGGAAAATAACTAAAACATTTTTATTTTTATTTTTTAATGGTAGATTTTGTAACATCATTGGTGAAATGCAGCTTACGATAGAACTAGTATGATAAAAAATCTAAACATTATAAATCCCCATTAGGTATTTAAGTTTTCAGGGGAATTCAAGGAAAAGCTAGTGTTTACAAGTTCAACAGTACATTTATCATTATATGCATCATTCAGGTGCCACTCAGAGACCTGTAAAATGTCTAATGTCATGCAGTGTCAAATGTCATGTCATGTAAAATGTCATGCAAAGTGTCTAAAGTCATCAAATGTCCAATTTTCTTTTAATTTGTAGTGGTCATGTAGCACATATTTACATTTCACAGACTTTTGACTCTTTGCATGAAATTTGAAATTTTACACAGCATTTTACAATACTTTGATGTTTACAATACTTTTATGTAAATACTCTATCAGAGATTCATGATGTGAGTGGAAGTGGGCATGTATGTATCTGCACACTTTGACACTTCCACCTACATCACAAAGTATTCCACATCTTTCACCTAGCTTCACCATGCACTTCAGGCACTTTCAACACTGTGGAAAACACTTCACCATGCTTCACCACCATATACATGTGCATGCCAGTGCCATATAAAGAAGTGTGAAGTGTCTTGATGCAGATTTTTGTTATTTGTGTGGAAGTATCAGTGTGCTTCATGAAACATTGGCAAGTGTTGGCGTGGAGCGAGACACTTCAGTGCTGTCAAAAACCTTCCAAAAACTTGAATATTGAAAAAATAATTTTTAGAAAAATTATTATCCCATCGCCACTAGCAGGTCAAATCCAATGGGCCGTGCTCAGCGCGCTAAATTCAATTCAATTTCTCCCACAACCCAAGCATACATAATCAGTGGCGATATTGCATTTCAGAATGGGAATATGTTTTTTCATTTACCTGCGTATGTAAAACATGGCGAAAATCACCCCAGCGTGTCATGATGCCTTGAGTTATTGCGGCGCGTATAAATTACATGCATATAGTGTGTATATACGCGGCGACAATAATGCAATAAAGCTGAAGTTGGCATTCAGTACATGTTTTTATTAAGATTTATTATATAAAAAAATGTTTGAAAAACTTTATTAAGATTTTTCAGAAAGATCTAGGTAATTTTGTTTTTGTTTTCCCTGGATTTTCTCAGGGTATTTTGAAGATGATATTTTTATTGTCAGAAAATCACGCATTGTTTTTGGGAGAACTATTTATACTTGGGAAATATAAAATAAAAGGTTTATACCTTTATATTTTTGCCAGTTTTCCTGGTAGGTTCAAAAATATTCTCATAATGTGAGATTTTCTGATATTATCTTTGTTATTCATTTACCCTATGTTTTTTTAAAAACCTCCCATTTTTCGGAATGCTAGCTGCATTTGTACCTCTAGTTGGTGTTCGTGTGCATTTCGATAGTCATTTAACATTAGCGCCTAAGCCCATCAACGTGGCGCCATTTTTCCACTGGCGCTAGCGCCATTGCAAAATGGCGTGGTTTTTCTGCTGTGGTTTGATATAAATTTTTTTTATTACTAGGTATGTTGAATTTCAGATGGGGGTACTATTCAAGTGGTAACCGTTGTTGGGCGTCCCTTATATTGCTTAGTTATTTACCTAATTGTTTTTTTTCTCACTTTCGTTTAGTCAAGGTGACGTTCGTTATTGTGATTTAAAAAATACTCGATTATTTAACGCCCCGAAACATGTCAAACGCCAAAAAATTGGCGCAAAATGGCGTTAGCAAAATTAACATTCAAACTACGCATTGTGTTTTGGCAATGAATGGGCGTCATGTAAACTCGCAACTCAATTCCCCGCGGAGTTTTTTCGCTTTTCTATATGAAAAACACGCCCTACGAGCTGTAATAACTCATTATTCATGCGATAAAGGTCAAATAAACAGAGATATCGTGCCTGAAACTGGTGCAAATTTTGCGCGAATTCAATGCGTTTGTTTGCGAAATCCACGACATTAATGTCAGCGGGTCGGGTGCTTAACGACCGAAATTTCGTATTTTTTGTATTTTTTTGGAAATCCGGATTTTTTCGCGTGTTCGATTATATTGAACATTTGGGATTTGTACGATCCAAAATTGATTGAATAAAAAATGAATCGACAAATAAAAATTGCTACGGGATCTGGAATTTCATTAATTTGTCATCGGAATCGCATCATTTCTCGAGAATCATATTTTCTATTAGAATTTTTGAGAATTATCATTCGTGCATGCTCAATAATTTTTATCAACGATTGTCATCATTTTCACCGGTTTTACGTGTTGCAAAGTTCAATTTAGCCCGACACGTTTTTGGGGCAGCTCGATTTATTTGTCAACTACCTAGGTAATTGTGGTTGGGCAACTTTACCAGTTGTATCATTTCATTTGGCATTTTGCAGTCTGACAATTGAGGCGTCCTCTTCTAAAAGTCGATAAGTCCAAAATTTCGAAAGTCGACTTAAGCACGGAAAGTGAACCTAGTATTTGCCCTACTGTGGCGCCCACCCACCAGTGATCGACACTGCCCTCACAGTGCTGGCGTCGCGTACCAGCATGTAGTGATGCTCGAACCACAGTCCACGGTCGCGGCACCAGAAAAGGTACAAAATGTTGTCGCCCTCGCCGGGACTCGAACCCGGGACCTTTCACTAATCGTGTGAATGCTCTAACCAACTGAGCTACGAAGAGGCCACATTTTCTCTAACTGTATTTTTCACAAATTCCACCAATTTTCTATGTCAACTGCTTTTTTGAATTGTCACATTTTGACACTTTTTGACAAATTTGCAAAAAAGCAGGCAGGAAGTAGATAAGTCCAGTCAAAATCGGACAATAAGTCATTAAGTCAACTTGTTCACTGGACTTCTTATTGAATAATTTGTTGTGCCGCCGCTCCCATGTGTTGAGAGAAGAGGCGGAAAATTTTGCACTTTATTATCAACATTTGGAATTCTACGATAGTTAGTGAGCAAGCCCATTGGAGATGCATCACTGGCGAAGAAATTAAACAGAACTTGAAACAAAAATATCTCGAAATCGATTTTTTGGACTTATCGACTTTTATAAAGAAGCAGAAGCGCCTCAAATATATAAACACAGGGTAAAAATCCTACATACAATTTATCGGGCTGCCCGAAAAAACCTGCCGGGCCAATTAAATCCCGCCCCTGAAAAACGGCACACTGATTCACTTGTGGCGGTAGTGCAACTTCTTGCCGCTGGAGCGCATCTGCTGCACCAGTTCGATTTCGTCGGACGTTTTCTGCGGCGGAAAATGCAGAATGAAAAATGTGTGATTATAAAGAAAAAGTGAAAGTAAATGAAAAATGTGTGATAATAAAGAAAAAGTGAAAGTAAATAAAATGATGGTTGAAAAATTGAAAAAAAATATTGTAATAATGCATGCTTAGGGTCGTTATTTTTCTTTAGCCTTGATTTTGTTTTTGACTTTTTCCATTAATTTTCCGTTGTCACCAATAGCGGTGTGCACTGATGGGGAATTTCGCGAGTGGTCGAGCGACAACAAATAGGCAAAAACGAACCAATTCACCTTCAACTGGGCATCCAACTCCTCCACCTGGGCGGCCATGTGCGCCAGCTGCATCTGCGCCGCGTCCGCCTCCAGCTTGGCGCCGCGCACCTGCCAAGTGTGCCGCTGTGTGCGTGAGCACGTAGGCCCGCTCGGCATGTAAACCCGCTTGGCATGTAGACCCGTTGCAGGCTGTTCAGCAATCGTTCTATCACGAGGCTAGTATCCCCTGAACCTCCACAAATCGCTCAAATATCTAGGTATAATAACTATTTATCTATGTGGAGCAAACTTTGAGCACTTTTAGTCCCAATTTTTCTCAATATCGCTTATTTTGCTCCGTCAATTTTGCCATATAATTTTGCCATTTTGCCATATATGTAGGTGATATATGTTTTGCTCCAGCGAGTCCCCAGAATAATTTCCAGCTATTTATTTATCTCTCCGGAGGGATCTGCTACCCATTTAGCCCCCGCGAGGGTCAAAACCTCGGAAACACTTTATCCATTGTCTACATGCCAAACAGGTTACATGCCAACAGGCACAGACACGTGCATCTGCAGTTACTTCTGCAGTTGACGAACACATAATCCGAGTCAACTCAAATGCGACTCTAAGTTGATTTGTTAGTTCACGGAATTTGTCTCGATAACTCGGGCACACACCTGGTGCCTGAGCCTGTCAACTGGTCCCAGTGCGCTGTTATTAGTGGAAGGGTGGTTGTGTCGCGTGGAAGCTGCCGCGTTCGCGGCTGAGATGAGCGCATCCGTTTTCACATTGTGCTGGCGCCTGAATATTTATGGTTGAAATTGATTTTCGACTGTTTTTGTCGATTGTCGATACGGCGACAATCGAATGTAGAATTGAGTCGATATCGGGTGTGGATATTCGGTTTATATCACATTTCGGGTCACTGAAATGGCGCCATTTTCACGGCCAATTCAACAATAATAGCATAATTCGCGACAGCGCCTGGCGTATCGTTTGCCTCTGGCGCCTTACATTCCGCCTGAACACGACAGCATGCTGACCAGCAAAAGTGACGCCAAGCTTTTGGCGCCAGGTTCATTCGAATGAGCGGCGCCACAAAAAATAGCGCCAAGCGCCAAAAAAATTATTGGCACTTCTAAAACGCGCTACGGCGCCAATCGTCAACGACGCCATGGCATTTTATAACCAAAACCAGCGCCATGGCACATTTCCCATCGCTATCCACAGAAAAAAATGGGTGTGTGGATGCGCGGTGAAGCGTCGTGAAGTGACTTCACGCCAACACTTCCCGAACGCTTCACTAAGCATGCCAGCGCTTCCACACACATCACGAAAATTTGCAACAACACACTAGGTACACGCTTCTTAATATGGCGCTCGCACGCAAATGTACCTATATGCCGGGCAAGCGTTCCACATGTTTGGATGCACGTGAAGCACGCGGTGAAGCTAGGTGAAGCGTGTGGAAAACACTTCACCAAGATTTTCTTGATGTTGGTGGAAGCGTGTGGAAGCGCGTGCATCCAGCCCGCTTCCACACGCTTCACGGATCCATTTTTTGCTGTGATCTTAACCTCTGGGCATCGTGCACCAGCAAATCCGCGTGGGCCCTGGCTGCAATTGTGCGCACGTAGTCGGCGCACTGGATGGCGCTGCGCGTGTGCCGCAACTGGGCGGCCAGGTGCGCCAGCTTCGCCGTGGACTTCGAGTCGGTCGACGGGCACGTGGTGCTGTTCGGAGGGTAGTCTGGTTTACGGGTGGGGCAGCTGGGGCTGCGGGGGGGGGGGGGGGGTTGTGTGTAGTGATGTGTGTAGTGATCTGATGGCAATTGCAATTTTCTTATCACCTGACTTATCAGTTATAACTTATCGCGGATGACGTTACAACAGCCTATATGATGGGCCTAAAAATGAACTGCCATAGTCAACTATTTTATGACATTTAGACACCCAGTTACAAACTCGACATAATGTAAACATGTAAACCTAATTGTTAACTTCATCGCACTTTAAATTCGCAACGTAACTCCACTTAACGACACTTAACAGAGCTCTCAACTTCACCCCATTACCCCCGAACCCCCCACCCCCAACCCCTCATGATCGGGTTGCACAAGGTGCTGTTCGGGACCGTCGACGTGTCTCAGCTGTCGCATCACTCGCTCGTAGATAGCGTTCGCGTGCTCGTCTTGTTTCTGCTGGCGCTTGTTGTTTTGTTTGTAATGTAAGGCGCTAGGTAATAAGGATAGAGCGCCTTAGATAAAGGTAATATGGGCGCCTTAGATTGTACAAGCGATTGCATGGACCTAGGATGAGGTGGTTTTTATATTTTCTGATATTCAAAGAATAGCATTATAAAAATTTGTACCATACTATAAATATTTTATAGCGTATTTCCTTGAAATACCTCCAGCGGTTTATTTTGTAGAATGCAAATTTTGAGGGGCGTTAGTCGAGGGTGGGGGTATTTTGTGTGGGGGGGGGGGATTTTTCAAGGTGCTTATTTTGAGGGGTATTTCGAGGAAATACGGTAAATCTCTAGAGATTTTTTCGCTAATTACATTTCATACCTGGAGCTGATCGTTTTCGTTGTGATTAACGTGAACTTTCTCATCATTTTGTATGTGACCAAATTTGACTTTTGTTTTTGGGAGCGGCGAGTGTTTGCGCATTTTGATTGGTTTGGGGGGTTGATTCTTGTAATCGTCGCTTTTATGTTTTTTGATTTTCGAATGCTGGCGATCGCTGGAACTGCTGTTGGATGAATGCTGCGATATGATTATTTGACAAGTGAAAATTCCACGCACAGTCAAAATGGCGCTACACACGCTAGATGTCAACTGAATTCGTGTCAACTAAATTTTAGTGAATTACCGTATTTCCTCGAAATACCCCCGGGGGGTTTATTGTTTCAGAGTGAGAATTTTGAGGGGGGGTTAAACGAGGGGGGGGGTATTTCGAGGGGGGGGTTTATTATTTCGCCAGAAATTTTTTGAAAACCAAGAACTAAATTGTCGTCTGAAACGTACGCAGACGTCGAAAATGCAACAAAAATCACCATTTATAAGACTCTAAAGACTTGTATAAGTGTGTAGACGTATAATCACTGTTCTCACAGAACAGAGTCATCGTTTTTAACGTGTGTTTTGCATTACCCAGATGACAAACCGCAGCCTTTGTCATTTACGTTCTCTATACACTAAATTTGGGGGGGGGGGTATTTCGAGGGGGGGGTTTATAAGTTCATAGTGTCCATTTTGAGGGGGGGTATTTCGAGGGGGGGGGGTATTTCGAGGGGGGGGGGTATTTCGAGGAAATACGGTATGTGATTTCAACGTTCCTATTGATAGAGCATAGTTCATATAATAAATACATCATGCCACTTAATTTTCGTGGTTTCTGTTCAATGTGCGGAGCAGATGTGTTGTAAATATTTTTGTGTTTTTAGTTGACATTGAGTTGACATTGACACGTGATGTCAACTAGCGTGTGTGGGCCCATTGCCATGCCAAATGTAAATTTTGAATGTCAAGCGTTATGTAAAATGTCAAATGAAAAGTGGGAAGTCAACTCACGAGTAAACGTTTATGTGACTATACCGTATTTCTCCGTTTATAGCACCCCCCCGTGCATAACACCCGGGGTGTTATATAGTTTTATAGCACCCCGGGGGTGCAATGCTAAGTTTCAAAAAACGGCTCGAAATTGAATGATTTAAATATTGTGTGTGTGGCGCCACTCATTGAAATTACGGCGCGCACGCACATTTTTTCATTGAATTAGCTGCGCGCTGGGAATCAAAAAAATATGTAGGGACATTTGTATTTAGAAAATGAAAAAACACGGAATTTCTATGTTCTTATTTGGCTGTTTTTTGCTGTTAGAAGTTTGTCCATGTATAGCACCCCCATTGACCTACACCCGGGTGTTATACAAGTTTTAAAAAAGTTCGCTGAAAATTGCTCCGATCTTGTATAACCCCCGGGTGTTATAAACGGAGAAATACGGTAGTATTTTCATCTAATAATTTATCTATCACTTATATGTTTACTTGACACTTGAATTATCACTTATAAAATTGAATGTAAGTTATGATAAAATAAATCTCACATGTTCTTTCTTTCCTGGCTCTTTTTCGGAGGGCACTTTTCTAGAAGTTCCATTCTGAGATCGAATTTCGAGCAAATTCATATTTTCTCCGATGCGACTCCGATCATCATCAGCTACCAGGGGCGCAATTCAATTTACCCGTCATGTTTTCATTTCGGGCAGCCCGACTACGGTTGGTACAATATATCGTATAGAAGATCGACTATTTTTCATAGCGTATATCGATATCGAGAATTTTGAAACGATATCAAATATCGAATATCGATAACTCTGTCATATCGAATACCGGATGTCGACCATTTAACTATTGAAAATAGAGTTGAAGAAAAAATATCGAATGTCGATATCCACAAATCATTTTCACAATACCAACCCTAAGCCCACTCATTTCTGGAATTAGGTGGGTATTTATGCTGCCCGATTTGCTGCCGCTATTTGACTGCCAGAAAAGCATCATACAGGAGAAAACATTGAATCGGGCAATATTTCAATGGGTTGCCCGAAAAAAACCTGTCGGGTTAATTAAATTTGGCACCTGGTTGAGAAGGGAGGAAATAGCTGCGGCTATGCGTGGCTGCACTGACTTTATTGTGCCCAAATTTCGCGATGAGTTGCTCTTGGCGCTTGCCTGGGACCAATCCCAAGCACTGTATAATGCCCCGGCACGGCAAGTGACAATTTTTTTTAAAGTTTCAAATCGGTTGCATGAATTTCGAAACAATCTGTTTTCGAGCAACGTTTAAATATACTCGGCAGACACGATACTCTACAAACAGATAGGAGTTATGTCTTTGGCTGGCAGACGGCCAGCCGAGAACTTATGGAAGACGTGATGATGATGGCGAGAGATGATGATGACAACGAAAGTGATGACGTCATGATGGAGTGTTTCCTCCGGGAAAATGTACGGCGTTATGTCATCCGAGTATAAATATAAGCCAGGTCCGTGTCTGCGGAAATTTGAATCAGAAACTTTGAAACTTTATGCAAAATCTGTCACTTAACAGGCAACTTGACAGTATTCAGGATCGGTCCCTGGTGACACTTATCATCTTTTGGCTGGTCGCGGTCACTTTTATAGCTGTTCTTTTTCCGATTTTGGCTAATCACGAATCCGACTTTCAGTTTTTGATTTTGCTCGCGAACACTTTTTAGATGCGCAGCGGGCTCCTGCGTTTTTGCGGCCATTTTTTTCGTGTTTTTTAAACGAGTAAATCGGAGAGACCAGTGTTTTTTTGCTTGGTGGAGGACGGAGTTATTTTTTGAGGGGGCGTTTTCGTTTATTTTAGGTTGTGGAGTGGAAATGGGTGATGGTGTGTGATGAACTACGATTTTTTAAACACTTTTTGTTTAGATGGAAGAAAATATGGTACCGTAAAAACTCGCAAAGATTGTTACTTTTTCTTGCTTTTTTCTTTTTAAACTATTTTTCTTTTTTTTGTGAAAGTCTGTGCATAAGTATCACGTTGGCGTTAATAAATATGCGTTGGCGCGTAAGACATAAGTATGCGAGGATGCATACTGTGCTGTCAACAGAGTATAGTATACTTCAGCGACATTACAGCTTACAATGAAATCTACCATATCCCATTTGAATAAAAAAACAAACATAATTTCTCCCCCATCATATTTATCAAGTTGCTTTGATAAATATAATGAAAATATTTTTATGTTTGTTCTTTTATTCAGATACGATATGGTAGATTTCATTGTAAGGTGTAATGTCGCTGGAATATACCGTATTACCTCGAATTATCCCCCCCCCTTGAATTAACCCCCCCTCGAATTAACCCCCCCTCAAAATGGGCTGGGGAAATAATAACCCCCCCCCTCGAAATACCCCCCCCCCTTTCGGAATGATGTACGTCATGTGCATAATAAATACGTCATGTATGCAATGTACATGATGTATATTACTGTTAGTTTGCATTGCAGCTACACATATACTAGTTTGTGTAGCTATCTACGTTTTTATGTCCAAATATATCCTGTTTGGACACATTTATTACCTGTTTTGGGTATGCAAATGCCTACTATTTACGATGATCGTTACGAAAATTTCTGACGAAATAATAATCCCCCCCCTCGAATAAACCCCCCCTCGAATTAACCCCCCCCCTCAAATTTTGCTGGCGAAATAATAAACCCCATGGGGGTATTTCGAGGTAATACGGTACTCTCCTTGATATTTGGGGGTTATGTGAATGTGAATGCCACATTGAATATATAACGATATTGACCCTGCATTGAGAACAAAAAACAAGCCTGCAAAATGAAACATCTCTATTATCTCGTTTTCAAGGAAACTTGGTCACATTTACCACGTTTCCAATTGAAGCAAAATCTGAGGTTACTTAGTATGTATAGTCTATGTTTGCCTTTGCTTCTGGACACAAATAACCTACCGTATTTGCTTGAATAATCCCCCTGGGGGATTATTATTACGTCAGACTTTTTTGAGGGGGAAACTAATCGAGGGGGGAATTATTCGAGGGAGGAATTATTATTTCGTCAGACTTTTTTGAGGGGGGAACTAATCGAGGGGGGAATTATTCGAGGGGGGAATTATTATTTCGTCAACAATTTCAACCATGTTTCTATCTACTCATTTGATCAAATATGCTTTATTCACACAAAAACGTGCCATTTTTGTTCAAATTGGGCACAATAAATAGAGCAAATCTCTTAAGGGGGGGGGACTATTCGAGGGGGGAATAATTATTTCGTCACTCGTCTTACAGGGGGGAATAATTCGAGGGGGGAATCATTCAAGGGGGGGAACTATTTAAGCAAATACGGTACACATTAGCCCCACAGCGGTGAAAAATCTGACTGTTTGCATTGCACTTCCCTCGACAATGTATGTAGGTATTTTTTGTAAAATATTTATGTTATACTCGGCGGACAACACACCTAGTATGGAAACCTACCATAATTTAATGAAAAAAATCTTGTGATAAATTTGACAATTAATGATTCCATAGTAAAAATGAAATATTCCGATGAAAAACCTGTGTAATTTTTGGTTCATTATTCAGATGGGTTATGGTAGGTTTTCAGACTAAGTCTATTGTCCGCCGAGTATGTGTAAATATATACAGGTAAGACTTTTTTCATGTTATTTAATGTACTCATATATTTGGTGGTTAATCATCATATGAATGTATCGACAGATGTATAGTCTCTAAAGTCTAAAGTGCTGTCCCACACATTTAATAATCCATATAAATATGTTTAAATTATTATAAATTAATTGACGTTTTTTACATTTATTGAGTCATTGGCGCAGCGCACACTACACTACATAGTATACCACTGAAATTTTGGAAACCCGTAAATCAGTTTTAAACAGATTTGAGTTTACCAGAATGGCTCTACACACACTAGTTTTCACCGTGACCGATGTGAAAACTGAAATGGCCACATGGCGACATTCAGCCTACTCTTTTTGTATGCTATATGTGTTTTGATTTTCAAATTTTCAAAGTTTAACTTTCATTAATTTAAATTCAGATTTAAATAAAATTTTATAATTCAACCATGTTCAGTAATTTGCACTTTAAAATTTTTCAGTTTTCACACGAAGTCACGGTGAAAGCTAGTGTGTGTAGGCACAATGGATAATCTGTCAACTACTGTAGACGGCGATCAAAAAGCATTCATTCTGGTAAACTCAAATGTGTTCAAAACAGATTTATGGGGTTCCCGAATTTCGATGGTGTAAATAAACACCTTCCCGATCAAGTCCGGCCGCCTACTTTTTTTTTCACTTCGCAGGCCATATCTCTGGTTGCGGGAGGGGTGGAAAACTAAAACTTGGGTGGTATATAGGCGCAACCCCCCACTACTCCGCATGAATAAATGGGGCAGCGGCGACTCACTATAGAGGGGGTCGCCATGTACGTGAAAAAAATTTGCAGCGTTTTCACTGTCCCACACAGGTCCGGCCCCCGGTTGATATCTTACACTGCGGGTCCCGTATCGCCAGCTGTGGGAGGGGTATAGATCTAAAAATTTTGGGGATGTGTCGCCAACACCCCTAACCTACTATACACTGGCCAGACGGTTTTTGGCAACTCACCACAGTGTGGGGTGCAAAGTTTAAAATTTATTAAAATGTGACTGTTCCACACAAGTCCAGCATCCAATTGAATTTCAAAAAATGGACACTTTTGTGTTGTTCTAACACTAATGTGGTTGTCAATGTGAAAAAAGCATGAAATATCCTTTAAAAAATATTTTATCTGACCTAAAACTGGCCACCACATGAACCCCTTCCCCCAAGTGGGTGACAAAAAAATCACTTTTTACAACTTTTTTATTAGACACTTGAACGGCTGGTTTACAATAATTTATAGGGGAGGGTTAAAGGTCTCAAGTTGTGTAAAAAATCTTACCTCAAAAATGCCTTCATAAGAAAATTTGCTGGGGGTGAATTTCAAATTGTAAAAATGACATCATTGCAGGAACAAAAATAGGCAAAATTCACAATTTTAAATTTACCCCCAGCAAATTTTCTTATGAAGGCATTTTTGAGGTAAGGTTTTTTACACAATTTGACACCTTTAACCCTCCTCTATAAATCATTGTAAACCAGCAGTTCAAGTGTCTGATGAAAAAGTTGTAAAATGTGATTTTTTGTCACCCACTTGGGGGGGAGGGGTTCATGTGGTGGGCAGTTTTAGGTCGGATAAGATATTTTTTAGAGGATATTTCATGCTTATTTCACATTGTCAACCACATTAGTGTTAAAACAACACAAAAGTGTCCATTTTTTGAAATTCAATTGGATGCTGTACTTGTGTTGGACAGTAACATTTTAATAAATTTTCAACTTTGCACCCCACACTGTGGTGAGTTGCCAAAGACCGCCTGGCCAGTGTATAGTAGGGGAGGGGTGTTGGCAACACATCCCCAAAATTTTAGATTTATACCCCTCCCACAGGTGGAGGTACGGCACCCGCAGTGAAAGAAATCAGTGGGGGCCGGGCCTGTGTGGGACACTAAAAAAGCTGCAAATTTTTTTTGCACTCGGCGACCCACCCTGTAGGGGGTCGCCGCGACCCCTTCAATTCATGCGAAGTAGAGGGGGGTTGCGCCAATATCTACCCCAAGTTTCAGCTTCTGACGCGTCCTAGAACAGGAGATAGGACGTCAGGAGTAAAATAAAAAATGGGGGGCCGGACTTGATCGGGAAGGTGTTTACTAGTGTATTTACGTGGCAAAATTGAAAATTGAAAAAATCCATCAAAAATGCCTTAAAAATATCAGGAATTTCTAAAAAAATCGCAAAAATGCTCGGCTACAGTCATCACTGCATAAATTCTCCGCATGGATTCGTTCGGAGTTCCAGTTACACAAATTTTAACCAACTTGGGATGGATCTATTAAAAAGGGAGAGACACTATTCTCGTACAGTGTGGTAAAAGCGCCGTAAAAAATGTGATGAATTTTTGGGTGATGAAATTTGTCTCCACGCACTAGTTTTCAACCGAAAATTTAAAAACTCGTAAATCGGATTTTAACGCATTTGAGTACTGGAATGAATTATTATCATGGGTATCTAGGTGAATATTTACAAATAAACTTAACAATGAGTCTGAATTGTTTAATTATTTTCAACATTTTGTCATAATTATCGAAAACACTGCTTTAATAGATTGGTAGGGGGGGGGGGGTTCAAGGGAGAGGGGTATTCAGCATAGGCGATAAAAAGCAAAAAAGGGAAATAAAAAGTGCGCTTTTACCACCTGCACCCACGTCAGAAAAACCCCGTCCCGTACTGGGCAGTGTGAGTCAATTTCTAAAAACGCTTTTGGGCAAAATGCCAAACTTTTACTACACTTGTCCTTTGCAGAAATGTAGACTCATGGAAGCTTGGCTCACTCAACTATAACAGGTGCGTGGTGGTAAGCATTTTTATGTTTTATATATATATTAATAATTTTTTTTGAAAAATATTTTTTAGATAAATAATATTGAATAAATGAAATGCAACATTTGGTGCTTCAATGAACATTTTTCGAAACCCCATGATCATGCAAAATGTTTGAGTATGTTTATCTGGGTCAAAAAACATGTACAAGACCAGATTACTATTATCTATCAGGAATATAAACATTGGCTTAGTGCCAAGGGTTGGCCCCCAAAAAGTTGCCAATGGTAGAAGTCATTCGTTGGACCGAAGAAATCACTCATTGGATTTGAGGGCAGAAAATGTCGCTTCCATTGATGGCAAAAATTCTAATCAATTAAAAGGTATGTTCACTTTTTGTATTTTTTACATAGGTATTTTAATCTTTTTATTTACTCTAGACATTGGTTCGCATGAGCAATCGGACTCGGGATAAATAAATTTAATTTTAAGGGAATAAATTTTGAAGTACTCGTGCATATTTGAATTAAAATATCATGCGATTTTTTATCACAATAAGAATTTAATGGTCATAATCAGTAATTATTCGAGGCAAGGGCGTACGCAGGGGGGGGGGGGCGGGGGGGCGGCCGCCCCCCCCCCCGTTCCCGGGCCGTACAGAAAAATTTGCCAGAAATGGCACTTTTCTGACGCGAACTTGTAGGCTCTTTAAAAATTTTTTGGCGCGCAAGCGCGCAAAACCCCACCCCATTCTTTAATATGTCGTTTCAGGCGTCAAATTGCACTAGAAAAGTGTCCAACAGTGCCAAAAGCGGACCTAGTACCATATATAGGTATAAATAGATACCTATATGGTAGACGTTGGCGCCAACGCCAACGCCAATACTGCCATGGCGCTGGCGCCTACAAATGGCGCCAGCGCCATGGCTCTATTCCTTTACTATATGGCAAAATTTTAGGGGGGGGGGCGCCGCCCCCCCCGTTCGCCGGGCTCCGTATACAATCCGCCCCCCCCCGCTCAAAAATCCTGCGTACGTCCCTGATTCGAGGGGGGGGGGGTCAATTCAAGGGGGGGGGGATAATTCGAGGTAATACGGTAGTTGAAAAAATCAAACGCTTTTCCCAATAAAACCAATATCTTTCCAGACATAAAAGAACCGGACCGCAGTCAAAGTGACATTCAAAGTGCACACGCGAGCACTTCGCTGAAAATACAAACGCCACTTTACGATGAATTCACAAAGTGGTTAAATGAAATGGGTGAAAAAATTCAATCTATTCGCGTTCAAAGCGGAAAGGGAATCGATGAAATGTTGAGCAAAATCGATTTGTGCGAGGCGGTTTTGAACCAGTTGGTGAGGAAATGCGCCGAATTTTCTGAGGATTTTCTTATGGAAAGGAACAGCAGGTAATATGTAGCAGTGCACTTTGTGCCATTCCCAGACACGTTAAGTGTTAAGTGTTAACTGTCATATAAAGTGTGATACAACTTTGTCAAGTCTCATGCAAAGTCCAGAAATAAAATCTTTTGTTTTGATAGACATTTTACATGACACTTGACTTTACACTTTACAGCTTTACAGGGCTTGGGACTGCTCCATGTGTCACTCCCAGAATTTGTAAAGTGCCCTGTAAATAAAATGTCAAATGTCATTGTCAAAAGTTTTTTCAATTTCCATTAGTTTTAACAGGTCTTTTGACATTTCACAGTGCATTTTAAGGTGGGGGAGTTGCCCTATGTCAAGTGCTTCGTCAACTGCCCAATTGTAAATAACATTTCAAGCTGAAGGTGAATTGTTTAAAAGGTCAGGTTAAATATGTGACAGGTCAAATGATACATAGCCACTGAACATTTCTTACAAGTAGATTTTAAGCTTCGCTTCAAGATACCACTTTGGAATGCGGAATATGGAATACTTGACAGGCCACAAACTTGAATCGATTGGATAGATTTTTTAGGATGATTGCTAAATAAAACTTTTATGTGCCTTGTTATTGAAAATAATGATAAAATAGTCTCTGCAGTGGAAATGTGGATTTCAATGAGAAAACAATGGAGCAATCGGTGAGAGATTTGGAAAATCAGTGCAAATTCAAAATAAAGCAGCTGAAAATCGTGTTGAGGAAAGTGTTGAAAATGTTTGTTGATAAAAATTTTTTTTCATGTTGTGCACAAATCAATACTGGATCTAAATAATAATGGTCATCATTTTTTATTACCACAGGGAGTTGTGCAATTTCAAAAAATGGATGGAGTCTGTTGAGCAAATTACAAATACGTCATTCCATGTCATAGACAACAATTCAGCTGTGAGTGAAATCAGTAGAAATGTTAATTTTAATATTATGTCTGTAAAAATTACCTGCATTGAACTGTGTGCCCAAAATTTATTAATTAAAACGTAAGGCACATATTTAATAACAATCGTCGGGGACCTAATTTAATTTAATTTAAGGGTAGAGTGGATCAACATACAAGCAATTTAAAAAAATTACTCATACATAAGGGACAACCAAGATAAGGTCTGGTCCTTCCACACAGGATACATTATATAGGAAATATATATTCAATGTCAACACAAGAATGAACAAAATTCCAATGTCAACAAAAACAAAGAATGTCACCTAACATTGTGTCAATCACCCTTTGTTATCAGGCAACTTGCCAATGGCACACCACCCAAATCCAAAGTGATTGATGACCGGAAAGTGATGTTCATCCCATGATCTTAAAAAATGTGCTGCACCCGATATTTTTTATCGAGGTCTTACTCATGATCACATGGAAAACACCGTTGGAACTAATCAAAGATTTGTTCAAAATATTTCGTTTGGGCAGAATAGCGTTGTGAGGAATTTGATCTATCTGCCCCAAAAGTGTGTATTTCCACATCTAATGCAATTTTAACATATGATGGTGTAAAATTTGTTTTTGATTCTGTAAATCATCACATCAATACCACCTGCTGAATTGACTGTTAAAAATTGACCACATCAATCACCACAAAATTTTCCATGCAAACATACTGCTGTAAATGACAAATGACAGTGCCTGAATATATATATACAATCACCCTGACTGAGTATTATTCAGACTTAGGTGATTGTGATACTCAGCACTCATTTACCATTTACTGCAGCATTCAATTACCAGTACTATCCACGAAAGTATAACCCAGTGCAGACTAACTTATCTATAAAATCTCTGTGTCTGCTGCAAACATTTCCATCAAGTAAATCATATCTAGATGCACAGTTATACATACATTTAAGAGTGGCAGCGTCAGTTCGCATTCTGTCTAGTTTTGGGCAGGTATAGAGTATATGGGTCACACTGCTAGGTATTTTGCAATTGTCCGTGCTACATGCTAAACATAATTTTCTACCTGTAATCACGTGATCGCGAAGCCCATTGTGCCGTGCAGCAAACCAGTTTAACTGAGTGTATTTTAGGCTTTTTGGACTACATTGACTATGTGTTTCTGGGCGTATGTCAGCAATCTTTTGGCTTTGCACTGCCTGCAGTGATATCACACGTCTATTTTGTTCAACCATTCGTTTAAGGTTGATCTTTGTCAAACAAAGTGCTGTTTGGTTAGTGATTCTTACATGTTTACATGCCCCCCTGAATTGACTTTCTGATGTTTCACATGTTTTTGAGAGTCGGGCATTCCCACATAATTTTTTGTCTGAATTAAGCGATATTTTGAGGAGTCTTGAATCATCTAGTAAATGCATGTATCTGTGATATGTTATGACCATTTGGTGATATTTGTCGGAGGGTAAATTCCCGCCCAGGTCAAGTGTTAAACTTGCTGAGCTACATGTGTTTG
Organism: Sphaerolaimus hirsutus; assembly: GCA_964036195.1. Taxonomy (NCBI): domain Eukaryota; kingdom Metazoa; phylum Nematoda; class Chromadorea; order Monhysterida; family Sphaerolaimidae; genus Sphaerolaimus; species Sphaerolaimus hirsutus. The sequence continues at coordinate 27,906,440 of OZ038451.1, read as the reverse complement.
GCAAGCGGACACAGCGTTTCATTGTCTTGATGTATAATTTATCCATTTTAGATAAAATTTTTGCATCTGCACTGGTGACTTCTAATCCGTACATACTTTGTGGCTCGACGTAGCCCTTGAAGCATATTTTTGCATAGTGCAAGGGCGTAACTGTCTTTTTAGAAGATAAAATCGCTAATGAGCTGAATTTCAACATTTTAGTGTAAGAATCAAGTATATGTTTGTGGAATGGATTATGCTCCGAGGTGATGGTTATGCCGAGGTACTTAGTCTCGTCACATTCATGTATTTCACCTTTGATTTTTTCAGCTGACCAGCCCAGGGGCCATTTCATCTGAGTTGAATGTTCCCCCCAGCGTAGGACCATGGATTTTGATGTATTTATACTTACGTTCCAGTTCCAGGCCCAGTCGCTGAAGAGGTCTAATATTTTCAGCAACCCAAGTTCTGTATTTGACGTTAAACACACATCATCTGCAAAGAATAATCCAGGGATTTTACTTGTATTTTTGTCCAATTTCGCACCTAGTCCTGACTCCTGAAGTATGTGTGCCAAGTCATGCATGTAAATGGCGTACAGTGTTGGGCTCAAGGCACAGCCTTGCGCAACTCCATAAGGGTAATCAAGCTCTTCACTTGTATAGTCAGCATATGTCATTTTTACCTTAATATTTGAGTAGGCATTAGCAATCGCTGTTACCAGTTTGCTTGGTATACCCATATCCATCATTTTTTTCCATAATTTGTCTCTAACAACACGGTCAAATGCCTTCTCCGCATCCACAAAACATGTGTAAAATTTATTACCATTAGCCTTTGCATAGTTATTGCATGTTTTTAGGATTTGAACATTATCACACGTTCTTCTGTTTGGTCGGAAACCCCCCTGCAGTTCTGTGAAGACATTGGTTTCTTCACAAATTGTTATTAAACGCTTATTTAAAAGTGTCATGTATAGCTTCTTAATGTTACATGAGATTCCTAGGGTTCGGTAATTTTTCATATTAGATTTTGGACCCTTCTTGTGAAGTAAAACCATTTTGCAAATTTTTGCTTCTTGTGGGATCTCTGACCCATTCAGCCATGAGTTGTACATCAACCGTAAATTTTCCTTGAATGACACACTCATGTGCTTAAAGTACTCATGATGAATGTCAGTAGTCCCCGGTGATTTGTTATTTTTTAAATGTTTAATTGCATTATCCAGTTCCGATATTGAGAATTCTGAGGTGGCACCTGTATCGATTAGTACAGATGTGTCTAGTAATTTGTCAACTGTTGGACATTCTGTGTTACCCGGGTTCAGTTTCATAACTGTAGCCCAAGCTTTTTTCATTTCTACGTTCATATCCGAGTGAGACTTTATTGGATCACCATTCTCGTTTTCCATTGTGTGTACTATCCCCGAGTTAACATTTTTGTTTTTATTCACATGTTTATAGATGTGATTAATGTTTTTATGACTTGCTGAAACCAATTTATCCATAAGTTTTTCATTATTCTCCCTTTCTTTTCGTTTTTTTACCCGGCGTAATTCTGCTCTAAGTCTTGTTTGATTTTGTTTATGTTGAAGCTGCCCTGTTTTCTTAAATTTGCGGCGCTCCTTAGCCATACGCCGATGCAGTTTTTGGATTTCTCTGTTAGGCCTATGACCTGAGCCTGTAGTTAATTGTTTGCGCCCAGCTGTAGACTTAATAGCTGCTTCATGAACACTTTTTATCATATCTGTGTAATCTGTCGCATGAGCATTTCCTGTGCATGTATGAAATATCTCCCATTCATCTTGAGTTGGTTTTAATATTCTAGCTTTTGGTTTTATTTTTTCTGGGTTTATGTTGATTTTCATGATTATAGCATGATGGTCTGAGATTAAAGGACATTGTTCACCACAGTCATCTATGCACCCTGTTATGTCAATATCTGCTGAGGAGAAACAAAAATCAATTATTGATTCAGCATTTTTTCTTTCAAATGTCCAACGACCTTTTAAGCGTTCATTTAGCAGGGTTGGTGTATATTCACATATCCAATCCCTGATTAATTTTCCATTTTCATTCACATCCGGTTTGTTTCCCAATATACCTAACTCATCACATCCAATGTGACCATTGAAATCCCCTATTAATATTGTTATCTCATTGTTCTGTCTGGATCGCACAAGAAGGTGTCCCAGTGTATCTAATAAATCACTGTTTAATTTTTGCACTTCCATTGATTTTTTTGCCTTGCTGTTATTTTCTAAATAACAAGCAAAAACGTTATAAGCTTGCCCATGGTTTGTTAATATGCGAACACCTGAGATATAATCAGAATGTGAAGTAGTGTTCACTGTGTATCGCAATGTGTTTTTCAGATACATTGAAATACCGCCTGTTTTTTTGCCACGTTTAAATGTATGTACAGCGGTGTAACCCTTTAATGAACCTGCATCAGTAGCACACATCAAGTTTGTTTCGACAAAGCAAAGCAGATCTGCAGCAGTGTTTGAAATAGCAGTCAAAACTTCACTCCACTTTCCTTTCAATGACCGCGTGTTTTGGTACAACATAGTAAGACCAGCTAGGACATCCAATGTGCCATTTTCAGAGTCAATAGAATAAAGCGATTCTAAATGTGTAGCATTTACTAACTTGCACATGTATAGGAGTAAGCATATCCTAACAAAAAAGGAGCCTTGAGAAATGAAACCACACCGAGGAGTGCATGACATTCTTCCAAAGTAAGACATTGTTAAAACTGTCAAATAAAAAATAGAAATAAAATGACTAAAAATCATTAATGTGTGAAAAAAAAGTTCCACAAAAAGTGTTTTTGCTCTCAAAAATATCCTCACTTCCCTGTTTAGGTTAAGCACTACACTAGGGGTTGCATGTTTTGCAGTGCCCCATGTATGTGTTTGCCATTCCCCACTGCATTTTACATGACTTTTGACTCTTTGCAGGACATTTGACACTTTACAGGGCAGTTTACAATGTTTTGCAGTGCCCCATGTATGTGTATGCCATTTCGCGCTGCATTTTACCTGACTTTTGACATTTTGCAGGACAATTGATACTCTGCAGACAAATTTAGAAACTTCAAAGGTGCATCTCATATTTGCTTGGCATTTTACAAGACATTTTGCATGACTTTTGACATTTTGCAGGACATTTGAAACATTATAGAACAGTTTAAAAAGTTTGGGAGTGCCCCTTATATGTGTTTGCCATTTTGCATAACATTTTACATGACTTTTGACACTTTGCATGACATTTGACACTTTACAGTAGTGTTTAGAAACTTCATAAGCGCCTCTCATATTTGCTTGGCATTCTACAAGACTTTTTACATGACTTTTGACATTTTGCAGGACATTTGAAATATTATAGAACAGTTTACAAAGTTTGGGAGTACCCCTTATACGTGTTTGCGGGACGTCAGTGGCACTGTATTTGCTGCAGCGCGTGTAGATGGGCGCCCTCTTACTGCTCCGCGCTCCATACTGCTCCGTGCTCTGCTCCATTTTACCATTGCCCAAACACCATAAACTCGTCACAAAACTCACTGGCGGTCGTTTCTCCATTGTAGTTAGTAGAAATAACATCCGGAGTATTCGCACGCCAGCGTGACGCCCCTGTGCAGCGCCCAAACACAGCGCCAGTCTGCGTGTGGCGTCGATATTCGTGTATTTATTTTTTTTACGTCTCACAAAAGAATTGGATACAGGGTATATTTTGTTAGATTCGGGGTAGATTTTGTTAACTTGGCATCTTGCCAAATTTGTACAACTTGTTAGACTTGTTTGACCCAAAGGGTTGCTATCGTGAAAGCATAAAACATGTAAGCTTGAGCTCCTTGTGTGAGCAGGGCCACCCATCGGGGGTGTTGAAAGTTGCAGATAATTCATGTTGAACTGTTCTCGTAACAGTTCAGGACATGATCTGGACAACTTTTTATCGATGACTTTGGCCACTCGTTGGCTAGTCGAATCGATTTTTTGGCACGATGCCAAGACAACGAAAAACGCCTCCGGAAGCGCCATGCGGCATCCTCGGGTCGTAAATCGTTCAACGTTTGACCATTGCGGTCTATGCAACCACTCGAACACCAAACAACCCACCAAAAGCCAGTACACCGGTCGCTGCAGTCTGGAATCTGTCACGAATCAAGAAAAAAGTTTGGACCTTTTTTCTTTTTCCATAAATTTTGTTAACAATACCGTATTTCTTCTAATAGAACGGCATACCTCCAATAGAACGGCACCTCCAATAGAACGGCAGGTTTTGGCACATTTTTGCGCTCACGAAAACAATAGAACGGCAGCCTCCAATTGAACGGCACCTCCAATAGAACGGCAGGTAGGAGTACCGTTGGGAGTATTCCAAAACACATAAATGAATCAAAAATGGATGGTGAGAATATGCAAAGCATTCAAATAGGTGTTAAACATCAAGTTGATGCTCTAATATTAAACTATTGCTCAAGCTTCATTAAAAATAAGGCTATTTTGGAATGACAAATCTGTGTAAAAAATTGGTGAAGAAAATATAACGGCAGCCCCCAATAGAACGGCACCTCTAATAGAACGGCAGGTAAAAAGTTTACGAAAAAAATAGAACGGCGCTCTTCTATTAGAAGAAATACGGTATATTAATTGGATTTGTGGCCAATGTACAAATGTTGGAGTTGTTCAAATGTATACTGTACATAATCACATGCGTTTGTTGTCTTCTCATAACTCATAACGCGGACCGCTCGCTACACATCTTTCTGAACGAAACACTCCATCATGACGTCATCATTAATAAAATGAAAATTCAAAACCAAGAAAAAATCATTTGATGCACGAAACATGTTTGTTCTACTCGACTCCGCCTTTTTCATTTCAAAATATTGTTGTTGTTTTTTTTGTGTGTGAAAGTGCATGCAACAGTTTGTGTGGTCCACGGAATCGTATATTTTTTACTCACCCAATTAAATCGTACAAAATTAACAGACATCCACATTCAACGACTTTATGCGTTTCGCGCGGCAAACGGAGGAGCGTGGCTTTGACAAGCTCAGGGAATTGGAACAGGCATCTCAAGTTGTACTGCAGCGGCACTGTTCGTTCCACAAATCAGGCATTTTTAGACATACACACTATTTTCCTATCAGAAAACTAAAAATTTGGTTAACTCATAAATCAACTTTGAATGGCATTTGAGTTTACTGGAATTAGGTGTTTGTCAATTACAGTAGATGGAGAGTAAAAAGAACCCATTCCAGTAAACCCAGATGTGTTCAAGGTAGTGATGTAAAAGCGCTATGGTGCTGGCGCCTGGCGCTAGCGCCAAAGCAAAAAGCGGCGTGGCGCTTCTGGCGCTTGGCGCCATTTTGCTCTGGCGCCATTGGCGCTTGCCGCTAGGGGTCGGAAAAGCACCATGGCGCTTGGCGCCAAAGTTCTGGCGCTTTTCACATCACTAGTTCAAGCTTATTTCATTAGTAAACCAATGTGTGCAGTGAGATAGACATTCTCTTTATTGGCGCGGCGACCTTTTGAATTAAACTGTACACTGTACACTGACTTATTGCCACACAATTCTGGAGAAGTTATAAATGAAAACTTATGTCTAAAGTTTGAGGGTTTTTTTAGACGATCTCCATTCCTTTCATAGTAAATTTTCTATTACTCCCGATTTTTCAATGGCATTAAATCACAGTCTGTTTCTTTTGAACAATACCAAGTTTCTGTTGTGCAATTTGGGCATTGAAGATCCAATTGAGATTTAATTTAACTTTTTTTTTCATTACAGTGGTGCCGCCTACCCATCTAGATTTATGCACATCTGGGTCTACTTCAATAGATTCTCAGGTTTCTGCAGTGAAAGAAAGCTGGCTGGAACTACTTGAATGTTTTTGTTGTTGGTGGAAATTGACCAGTGTCTCTGGAAGATTGTCTTCTGTCTAACTTTGGCTTGATGCCAGGGAAAAAGAAATGTATCAATTGAAATTTGAAATTTGACCAAGGACAAAATTTATCTGACATAATGTCACATTATTTTTAACACCATCTCATCTTATATGGAATCTCACGCTGCCTGATTTTGATACTTTCTATACCTTAAATCTTTCATAATCTTTCATAATTAATTCACCTTAATAGAATATATTCACAAGGATTTGAGATGAAAATTGAAGAAAACTTAAGTTCAACCAGTCAAGTCCTCAGCTATTTTGCAATAACATCTTTCCATCACTTGTCTTGACACAAAGTCACAACTTTTGGCAGGGGCAAAAAAGTTGCAAGAAGTTGTAGAGAAGTGTAAACTTGAACTCAGAGAATTGGCTGGTGGGTTTTGGAGGGTAGTTTATTTCTTGTAATTTTTTTAGGGAACATATGTGGAACCGTATATCCTCGAATGAGACCACATGGGAGTTATTATTTCGTCAGCAGTTTTGTTGGGGGGGATTTTTTCAAGAGGGATGTTATTCAAGGGAAGGAGTTATTATTTCCTCAGTACTTTCACTTTAGTCATTGTATGAATGCATTGCATAAACTCATGTAATCCAGGTATTTAACATTTAAACAACAACCAAAACAAGGTATTCATGCTCAAATTTGTGTTCATCGGCATCTGAATCATTCAAATACACATTGTAGATACACATACCAAATTACCAGAGGGGGGAGTTATTCAAGAGGGGGGAGTTTTTCAAGGGGAGGGGTTATTTTTTCCTCAGCTGGCCAACATGGGGGAGTTATTCAAGGGGGGATGATATTCAAGGGGAGGTCTTATTCAAGGATATAGGGTATATATGAAAAATGCTTACAGAGGAATGTTGCACCAACATATTTTTCGTGCCTGGAATAATTTTTTCTTTTCTGGAAATTTAAAAAAATAAACTATGACGTCATGATGGAGTGTTTCGTTCAGAAAGATGCATAGAATATGCGGTAGGCGGAGTTTGACGTTCTCTGTAAAGTGTCCAGCCCAATCAGTATGAATTGCGCTTTTTACAGAATCCCACAATTCACTGAGAAAAGAGTTCCGAAACAGTCAATATCAACAGAAATTAGCTGAAAAACCACAAGCCGACATATCTGCCAGTGTACAAAGACCAATTCGATGGAAAAAAGAAATGGCTCAAGTTAATGAGAAACAGATAGAAACTAGATGTTTAATTAATGAGTTAAAGGAAATGCAGGTGTGTGCACGTTTACAACAGGAACAGGATTCAGTTCCGTAAGGCGCCCTATCGACATTGGCTACACTAGTTTACTGTTAGTAAACTAAAAAATTTGTAAACTCATAAATCAACTTTGACTGGAGTTTGAGTTTACCCGAATTTGGTGTTTGTCAACTACAGTTGATGCAGAGTGAAAATTACTTATTCCAGTAAACTGAAATGTGTTCAAGGTTGATTTATAGGTAAAAGTCGGCAGACGTATCGCCCTACAAACATTTGCGTCAATCTCTCCAGTGGAGAGTGCATGACAGCATTATTGTGACGCAATATTTTAATGATTGGAATGGATCGGGTCACGTATGAAAACTTGGCTCTTATCCCAGTTTCCAGTTGCGTATTATACAAATGTGAGTGAAAAGTCAAAGTTAGATAAAAATCGTTAAAAGTTGTTCCGCTTTGCCAATTTCCACCTTTATAATCACTATTTTTGTTTATATACATGGTTATATAGTTAGTGTTAGCGTTTTTTATTCACATTTATAGCGGATTTCGCAATTTTGGCTGGCTGCCAAGTTCTCATATGGGGACTCTTCCATTGGAACGGAGCCAACGAATGAAAAATTGACAAAAACGGTAAAAGGATCATTTAAACAGTCAAATTTTGCCGCTTCCAACTTGAAACGAAACGTCGAAACGGGCGGCGTGCACGCACGGACACGGCGAAGCGTCCATTTCGCTTTTAATATTTTTTTCTTTTTCAATTCAGAGCGTCCGGGTGGGACCCAAGTTTTGTGTTCGCTCTATTCGCGAGCGAATTCTAACTCTCCGATTTTGTAGGGTGAAATGTCCGCTGACTTTTTAAGTTGACGAAATTTTTTTAAAAAATCGGCAAAGTAGTTATTGTGTGCAGCGACATTCGCGCGTTGTGTGTGGGCCTGTGCGGTTTACGTTTCAATTGAATTAAGCCCCGGGGGCAGGGGTCTAGCTCCAACATGACACATACCGCATTTTTATCTGATAATTTATTATTAAGCAATTTTTAAGCAATTTTTTATTAAGATAATTTTAATTGACGTTTTTTATGTTATCCACACGAATAATTCTCGCTTAGGTATTGCGTGTACACATAGAATAGTTTAAAGCAGAGTTGTTAAAATTACTGAATTTTTGTTAAAACAAAAACGTAAAGTATTTTCATTTTACCTACTCACACATGAGTACAGAAAACGTAAAGCATTTTATTCTTACTTTTACACTGCGTAAAAGGTGAGTGAAATACTTTTTATCCAGACAAAATGTAAAAGTGAAAAAGTTCCATAATTTTGGAATAAAGTTCCATATCTGCGAGAAAATGCAGTGAAGTATACTCACAAGTTAACTGCACTCACATGTCAATTTGCAGATAAATCGTCCATGTCGTTCCAGAGTTCTAAGCATTTTAAAAATATTTCCAAAAAAGCGAACCGACAAGTGAAATATTTTTTGAAATGCTTATAACTCTGGAACGACATGGACGATTTATCTGCAAATTGGCATGTGAGTGCACTTAACTAGTGAGTATGCTTCACTGCATTTTCTTGCATATAAGCAGGGGTCTCCTAGGGGGGGGCTGGGGGGGGGGGCTGCCCCCCCCCCAAATCGGCCAGCTATCTATCTATCCCGGAGGCCGCTCAGCTATCTATCTATCCCGAGGCAAAATTTTTGGCTACTACCCCAAAAGACCCCCCCCAAATCGCTCAGCTATCTATCTATCTGGAGTGGTTTTTGAGAAATTTTGCCCCAATTTTCGCTCAAAGTCACTAATGTTCGCACCATTTTATAGTTTTTCACTCTCAAAATCGTGCTTTCCGGCTATATACATGGTTATATACCTATTTTTAGCCATTTTATACCTACTTTTGGCTACTTTTAACTGATTATTAGCGATTTTTTTCCCCTTTATGCCTTCTTAACCTTGAAAAAGCCTATATATTGTGCCCCCGCCAGCCCCCCCCCCAAGCCCCCCCCCAGAAAAATTTCCCAGCTATCTATCCCTCCGGAGGAGCGATTTGCTATCTATCCAGCCCCCGCGAGGGCCAAAATCCTGGAGACCCCTGCATATAAGGAACTTTATTCCAAAGTTATGGAACTTTTTCACTTTTTAAAATTGTCGGCACAAGTCGCAGTGTAAACGCAGCTTTAGGAAAATGTCCTATGTTTGTCACTTTCTGTCTGGCAAAATGACATTTTCTTCCCATTCAAATAAGGTTTTCTGTACTCACATAGTTTCAAAAAGTACGCGAGTATGTGAGTACTGGTATTTTTTCGGGATGAAACGTAAACGTATTTACCCAGTATGTGTCTATACGTATTTATCGAGTAAACGTAAACGTGAATACGTTTTAAAAACTATGATTTAAAGTCGCAATTTTACGTTTAAAATTTTAGCAACTCTATGCCGGCAAGCAGAGGAGTGAATTACAAGAATTGGAGAGAAAATTAATGGGTGGATTGAATCAAATAAGTTCACTTATCAATGAAAATTTGGAAAGTGGTAATGGTCAGGGCAATGGATATATTGATGACAATTTAATAAAAAATGGTGACATCGATAAAAATCATGAAAGAAAGGCACTTATAGCGGATGCAGACGGGTATGTAGACACATTTTGTATTTTTTAAATTTAAACACCACCGTTGGCTTCAACTGATACTAAAAATTTATGTACCTCACAACTCTTTTTAAACTTCATAAATACTCTCACAGCAGGCCGGCACCAAGTAATCCCGCAAAACATCCAACGTCGCAAGAAAAGATGTCCAGCGGGATTCCAGACAAAGACAAGGACAAAAAAGAATTGCCACTTGCACCAAAATTAGGACAGCGTGTATCTGCTTCAAGACAATCTGACACTCACATTATCAGAACAAAGTATTCATTTATGAAACGATTTTTGTGCTGTTGTTGTGGATGTTGTATTTGCATGAAAAGATAATGGTGCATCTGAATGTTCCCTTGAATAATAGCCCAACAGTTCCAATTTTTAATTATGGTTTAATGTGTTATGTGTTAGATTCTATGCATACACAATGGTCGATTCAACGATGAGTGATATATTTTTTTCTGAAATTATGCATGATTAGTGATGTGAAAAGCGCCAGAACTTTGGCGCCGAGCGCCAAAAGCGTCATGGCGCTTTTCCGACATCTAGCGCCAAGCGCCAATGGCGCCAGAGCAAAATGGCGCCAAGCGGTTTTTGCTTTGACGCTAGTGCCAAGCGCCAGCGCCAGACATTTTGTTCCTTGCTTTGGCGCTAGCGCCAGGCTCCAGCGCCATGGCGCTTTTACATCACTATGCATGATGTACATCATTCATGGGGGTTATTTTCCTCAGCTCCCCCAGACCTGGGGTTTATTCAAGGGTGGAAATTCGAGGAAATACGGTATTTAGTAAATTCCACGATGAAAATAGCGAAACACACAACCGAGTGCAACAGGATAAAATCTTCATTAAATTCAGATTCTAATAAAATTCAAATTTTCAAATTATCAAATTTTGTTTGCGGGCACAGAATGTGAAAGTTCTGTGACAGAAAATGTTTCACTTTTTTTACGAAACTGCTTTCACTTTTTTACGAAACAATGGATCCATGGCTGGTTTCATTTCTGGTAAATCCGTTGTAGTTTTACCGGTTTGCCTCTTGTTTAATTTCTTCTGGTTTGGGACGCCTGCAGTTAATTTCATGAACAAACATGGTAATTTGATGAAGAAAGGGATTCATGATAGGTAAATCTATTTGAGAGACATTTTAGTATACCAGAATGAATCATTTTCGATCCCCGTCAACTGGAGTTGACGGACTCCTCATTCCGGTGAACTCAAGTGCTTTCAAATTCTCTGATTTATGAATTTCAGCAATTTCTGCTATGTATATATGGGAGTTGCACAAAATAGTTTAATGTCGGTAAACTCAAACTCTGGGAAACTCATAAATCAACTGAATGACATTTGAGTTTACTGGAATTACGTGTTTGTAAACTACAGTTGACGGAGCATAAAAATGACCCAATGACCTCAAATGCGCTCAAGACTGATTTATGAGTTTACAATATTTTTAAAATTTCATTTATAAACTAGTGTGCATTTGGACAATATGTTTAACTGACTTGGTCCGAAAACCGGCTGTGCCTCACAGAAATTGGTGAAATGAAGTGTTGAAACAACGAGGAAAATAAATAAATAAGTTAGCTGCATGATGGTATTTGTTGATATGGGTATATTTCACGTATTTTATTGGCTTAAAATAAAATTTTCAAGTTTCTTCAAACCCAGGTAGGAATCCTGAAGCTTCAACAAAATAAACTTCACATTTTTATAGACACATGATTACATGCATTTACATGCCCAATTTACATATCTTTCTTTGACATTTTACCTGACACAAATGTGAGCACCTGAACAAACAAAAAGATTGACTATAAAATAACTAAAATGTAAAATAATTTAAATGTACAGGCGGACCCAAATGGCTATTGATCCATTAATTACATCCAAGCTTCATTACATTTGATTTTAGGTACCTTAATACACATTTAGATTAAATGCATGAACAATAGAAGAGGTATTTTAATTACTCTTGATGAAGAAGCATAAAAATAAATGTATTAATCTCTGAAGTAGTTATTAGTCAACTGGTGGGGGCCACTCCCAGATCCTGTAAAATGTCAAATGTTATGCAAAATGTCAAAAAAGGGATTTTGTTACTGAACTTTTGACATTTTGCAGGAGATTTTACAGTGTTACGCTATGTCATACTAGGTATTATATGCGTTACTTTACACGGTGTGGGACTGCCTCCTGGAGCCAGTTCCTCAAATGGCATATTAAAGAGTAAAGTACTTTGGCACTTGTGGAACTGGCCCCTGGTACAGTTTTCATGTATTCAAGGAAGGCTTCTTCGAGGGGAAACGACTCCCTTTACATCAGAATTTTATCTTTGTTTCGGACTTAATGACATTTTTCGCAGTCAATTGTTGTGGGAAGTTATTCAAGCAGGGGGTGTTACAAGAATTCACGGTGTTCAAATTCATATAAATTTCTATTTCGGAAATAGAACATTGGCAGAAAAGGTAAACCGAACATAGAAAGCTTGGCACATTTCCAAGTGTGTAGTTCCCCATTTCGAATGGAATAAAAATGTGAATTAATCATAAAAGACGACGTCAGAGAGTTGACAAAAATCGCACAGATATCAGATAAAAGCTTTACGAAGAACAAAGGTTTTCCTCGATTTTTATGCTTGGCTGGCAGTTTTCTATGCAGATTCCAGATGTCTTATGCAAAATAAACTGTCCGGAATAAAACAGCAAAATGAATTGTGATAACTGAACTTTGTCAACGAGTTCCTAAACGTTTTCAATTAACTTACCTGTTTAATTTTTCAAAAATATCATAGTAGATTTTTAGCAACCCATTAATAATTGTTTATAGTTTCTTTTTAGCGGAAAGCATTCCCGATGTCTAGCGATCAATTTCATCCGCAAATAAAGGCGGAAACAAAAAAAGAAAATAAAAATAGACGAAACTCGCGCAAGATGGCGCGATAAAGTTGGCCTGTATTTTGCTTGCTGCAGTTTGATTCCCTAAACATGGTTGGATCATTTTTCAATTGTTTTGTTCTTCATTCACCTGATAAAGTATTTATTCACTGAGAAATCGATTTTAAGGGACCGTTTTTCGAATCAGAATTTGACAAAATTTTTTTGGAAAAGTAAAAAAATTGGACGGCGCGCGTATAGTATGTTCTAACATAAGTTGACTCGGACTTTCTGTAAAAAAAACTTTCGGAAAATGGTTTTCTCGCAGCGGAATCATAAACCGTCCGGACGAAAAAAGTCAATGCTACAAAAAATGTAAACAATAGTCAGAGGTAACAGAAAATTGTAAACAATAGTCGGCAGCTGGACGGTCGGTCTGGAAGGCTAGACGGCGGCCTGCCAGCACCGACGTGTGTAATCATCGGTGCTGAGGGAGGAGAGTGGCACGGGGAACGAGAGAAGTGGCTCTGGGAGAAAACCCAGGACCTCTCAGGCCCCGGGAACGAACCCAGGACCTCTCGCGCGGGAAGCGCGAGCTCACGCACTGCGCCACAGCTCAGTTAACAAACTCGCTGTTAACTGGGCTTAAGTATAAAAACTGCACGCGTGCAGTTCCACTTTAGCGGTCGCGCCACGTGCAGTTTGATTCCGTACAAACGTATAAAAAGTTCCCTTGATATTCATGCAATTCTGTACAAACGTATGAAAAGTTCCCTTGATATTCATGCACCGTAGGATAGCTGTAAAAGCGACAGTCTGCTGGCATCAGCGACCCTGGCGTCGTCGTAGGCAAAATCGCCCCCCCCTTAGCCGTACATTCCCCGGATTGTATACCTTTTTGAAACTCAGCGACCCCTGGCGTTGTCGTACAGTACAGTACATTCAGTATAAAAATTCTGTATGTATCCAAATCCTGAATCCGAAAAAGGAATTAACAACGGGAACTTTGCCCTGGCATACCCGGATCTGCAGGTACCCATAATGTGATAGCCCAATAGTCAGAGGTGACAGAAAATTGTGGGGCAAGCTTTTTTGCTCAAACACGGCGCTGTCGGGCCAGCGCCCAACTGTAAAGTGCGATTAATAAATCGAAATTTGTCGATCTAAATATATACTTTTAGAATGAGATTCTTCTTTTGAGACATTTTTACACTGGTTAATCAAATCAAATCATTTGTAATTATCCAGTAGAACTTTTCTCCAAATTTCAGGGAACGAGCACATCGAAGTTGGAGCAAGAAATTTCGGCAGATCACCATTTATCAAACGAACATTTTTATGGATTGGTGAACGTCAGTGACTTTTGATTTTACAATTTTTATCATTCCATGGCATTGAATTGTTTTTCCAAAATTTTCCACCACGTCCATTCACACAAATTTTCATTCACTTTTTTCACCATCCGTTCTTTTTTCAAAAAATTTTTTTTTCAGTTCGGCAACACGTGTTATTGCAATTCGGTGATCCAAGCGCTGTACTTTTGTCGGCCATTTCGAGAGAAGGTGCTCGCCTACAAGCAGCAGCTGAAAAAATCAGGTGAGATTTTGAGTCTGTTTGGCACTGCGCCAGAAATGGATACCGTATTTTCTTGGATAATTCCCCGTGTTAGACGAGAGGGAAAATAATCTCCCTGAAATAATTCCCTTCTAAAAAAACATAATTAATTTGTTGTGTCTAATTTGAACAAAAATGGCATGTTTTTTCTTAATAGAGCATATTTCGTGAAATTATTGATAGAGAAATGCTAGATAATTTGGCAAAATAATAACCTCCCTTGAGTAATCCCTCCGCTTAAACAATTACTCCTCAAAAAAGTGTGACGAACAAAAATTCCCCAGGGGAATTATTAGAGCAAATACTTTCGATACTAAAATAACCGAATTATGATAACATTCGCAGGGCAAACGAAGGACAATTTATTGACGTGTCTGGCAGATTTGTTTCACAACATTTCAACGCAGAAACGGCGCATGGGCACAATAGCGCCGAAAAAGTTCATCACGAAATTGAAAAAAGAGAATGGTATGTTATTGTTTATCGCCTACTGTGTATATATAAAGAGCCGGCTAATATAATTGAGCTTTTGATGACATCTGGATTACATCAATTGTATCTCACTCCCCAAGCACAGTTGGGCCAAGTGGTCTGGTGTGGAGTTGCCCCCAGGTGTTTACTACATCCACCCCTGGGGGGACCCCTGTGGCTGCTCTGATGTAGCCACAGGGGCATGTCCCATAAAAATTATCAAATTTTCATCTGGCCATTATAAATGAGCTTTTTTAAAATTTGGTTGAAATAGGCATTTTTATATTGTAAAACCAGTGGAAAAGCTCACAGGTGGTGGAAAACAATCACTCAAAAAGAGAACCAACCCTTTTTTTGTACCACAGGGTCCAGGTTCTCTGAGAAGCCATAAAAGACTACCTGAACAAATCCCTTTGACATGCAGAAATCATTCCTTTTCATGACTGGTGCTAAGTGAAACCTTTATGATGGGGGGTTGCCTTTTGGTGACATATACACCTTGATGTGGTGCATCTTTTATCACTCCCTTCTTCCTCCCTGAACCCCCCTCAGAAAAGTTGTGGTTGCACAAATGAGCAAACTTTTTTCATC
>OZ038451.1:27868142-27890898 GCA_964036195.1 Sphaerolaimus hirsutus | reverse complement strand
TAGTCTTTTATGGCTTCTCAGAGAACCTGGACCCTGTGGTACAAAAAAAGGGTTGGTTCTCTTTTTGAGTGATTGTTTTCCACCACCTGTGAGCTTTTCCACTGGTTTTACAATATAAAAATGCCTATTTCAACCAAATTTTAAAAAAGCTCATTTATAATGGCCAGATGAAAATTTGATAATTTTTACAGGACATGCCCCTGTGGCTACATCAGAGCAGCCACAGGGGTCCCCCCAGGGGTGGATGTAGTAAACACCTGGGGGCAACTCCACACCAGACCACTTGGCCCAACTGTGCTTGGGGAGTGAGATACAATTGATGTAATCCAGATGTCATTAAAAGCTCAATTATATTAGCCGGCACTTTAGGCACTAGTTGACAATGAAATCGGGTGTCAACTGGGCCGACTGGTTTCTATTCAGATTTGAGTTGACGATTCGCCCAACGATGTTCAAATGCACATATCAGTATAGATTCCTTCTCAAGATTGCCGCATTTGCACTTGAAAATTATCCTGCGCCCGTCAACTAAAATCTGAATTGACATGGAAACCCGGCGCCAGTTCCGTAAAATGAGAAGTGAAATGGCAAAGGCAAAGTAAAGGCGCAAAGGCGAAGTGAAATGGCAACTGAAATGGCAAAAGCTAAGTAAAAAATAAAAAGTAATTTCTCTTCGCTTTTGCCGTTTAACTTGCCAATTCACTTGCCATTTCACTACGTCTTTGCGCTTTTACTTCGCATTTGCCATTTCACTTCTCATTTTGCGGAACTGGTACCAGTTGACACCCAATGTGTGCAACGGATTGACAACAGATTACCGATAGATTCACCAATTAGCATGCAGAAAATAATTTAATACTTTAACGCGGACATTTCTAGGGTTGGAAAAAAAACGTTTTTTTAACTCAATGTTTTTTTTAATAAAAAACGTTTTTTTTTAAAAGCTCCCAGATATGACCTTGTGTCAACATATATAGGTATATCAGACAGTGGCAATACTCTGTGATGTTATATATGACCATATAATGTCTGTGGAGCCATGGGATAGCATTATAAGTGGTGATTTGTGTCAAAAATATCCATTTTTCGTTGACATATAGTTTGTATATCGCCTTATAGTCGAATGTTCGTGACTTCAGGTAAAGTTTGGCATGGAATAGTGATCAAACAAGGTTATAAAAGGAGGTTGTTACTTTGGGAGTTAAGTTACACACTGTGGAGGTACATGGAAGCACATTACCTCAATATTATATACTACAGCAACACATTACGGCTTATTAACCCATGGTAGCAGATAGAAATGGATACTTTGATACTAAAAATGCCACAAAACCAATGAAAACAACCACCAATGTCAATTTGTGTGTGAGAGTGCGCGCTTGCGCACGAAATTTTGGCAAAAATACCTAGTGCTTAGCACTAAAAATTTTCGGCCAATGTTTTTTTTAAAAAAAACAGTTCTGGACGTCATGTTTTTATAAAAAACCCGTTTTTTTATTTAAAAAAAACGTTTAAAAAAACATCGGCCAACCCTAACCCAACCCCCTCAAAACCCCCCAAAATGCAGAACTGTTCGACAACTACATGCAACAAGACGCGCACGAGTTTCTCAACTACCTTCTGAACACGATCGCCGACATAATGGAAGAAGAGAGAAACTCCGAGCAGACTGGAGGGGCTGCTCAAAGACATGGGGGAACTGCGGGCACTTCTGCCGGGGGCGGAGTTAGTGCGGGTGCTGATTGGTGGGGGGTTGGAGATTGGTGTAGGGGTAGGGTTCAAACGGTATCCCGATTCCGTGGCACCAGTGGCCCTACACACACTAGTTTTCACCGTGACCTATGTGAAAACTGAAATGGCCACATGGCCACATTCAGCCTACTCTTATTGTATGCTATATCTGTTTTCGTTTAAAAATTTTAACTTTCATTAATTTAAATTCCAATAAAAATTAAATAAAATCATTCAACGGTGTTCATTAATTTGCATTTGAAAAAAATTCAGTTTTCACACAAAGTCACGGTGAAAACTAGTGTGTGTAGGCACATTCCCGATTCCGAAATCTGAAAAAACCAATTCCGATCCCATGACCCCGATCCCGAAATCTCAAAAAGCGAATCCCGATCCCGAAAAGTCAATTCCGTTTGAACCCTAAGGTGGTTACGTGAGTTTGGCCACACACTAGTTGCCAACTGAAGTTTCCAGAGCTGATAAATCTGTTTTCAACGCAACTGAGTTGACCGGAATAAGGAGTTCGCCAACTGCTATCGATGGAAATGGAAAATTATTCATTGTGCCTATACACACTAGTTTTCACCATGACTTCGTGTGAAAACTGAAATTTTTTAAAATGCAAATAAATGAACAGGGTTGAATGAGATTATTTAAATTAAATTTGAATTTAAATTAATAGAAGGTCACATTTGAACATTTGAAAACAAAAACACAAATAGCATACAATAAGAGTAGGCTGAATGTCACCATGTGGCCATTTCAGTTTTCCCACATGTCACGGTGAAAACTAGTGTGTGTAGGGCCATTATGGCAAACTCATATGTGTTCAAAACTGATTTATCAGGTTTGAAGGTTTTGTTTGTCAACTGGTCTGCAGGATGTGCAGGCGTAGGCACTTTGAAATGGTGTGACTTTGGATTTGTATATTTTTCAGAAATTAGAACATCAACTGGATGCTTTTCGAAAGTAGATACTATAAACCCGTTGAAAAAATAATGTTGTGATTTCAAACTTTTACCCAATCGCGAAACACGAAGAATCACTTTTCAAAATTATATTTTTTATTTTGCACAACAACGATTTTACACAGCAGCAGTCAGCCAAGCTGAGTCAAGTGGTGGGTGCGTTCAAGAGCCCCAGAGTTGCCGCCGCCAATGTTTTGGGTTCGCAGGGGTCTGCCGTTGGCGCCGAATGCAATAGACACGCCGCCGTGTCACCCGATGGGGTAAGTTTCTTCGTTTTTTCTTTTTTTTTTTGGATGGGGGTATTTTTAGACGATATTTTATAATGTTTTTCTTATTTCTGTGTAGAATAAGGTTGCATCACTCTTTTAGTAGTTTGCAGTGGCTGTTATTCAAACAATATCTGTGATAGAAGTATTTTAATGTGACTTGTCGCTATTGGCCCTACACACACTAGTTTTCACCGTGACTGATGTGAAAACTGAAATGGCCACATGGCAACATTCTGCCTACTCTTATTGTATGCTATACGTGTTTTAGTTCTCAAATTTTCAAAGTTTAACTTTCATAAATTTAAATTCAAATTTAAATTTGATTAAATAATTCAAACGTGTTCATTAATTTGCACTTGAAAAAATTTCAGTTTTCACACGAAGTCACGGTGAAAACTAGTGTGTGTAGGCACATTATCGCTATTTACCCCCCCCATC
This sequence comes from Sphaerolaimus hirsutus, assembly GCA_964036195.1. Lineage (NCBI taxonomy): Eukaryota > Metazoa > Nematoda > Chromadorea > Monhysterida > Sphaerolaimidae > Sphaerolaimus > Sphaerolaimus hirsutus. The sequence goes on along the minus strand of OZ038451.1, from coordinate 27,887,492 downwards.
GTTTCTTATCTCGTGTCAAGATTTTAGTCTTAGAGCTAATTGTCGTTTCACCAACATCCATTTATCCCTCAGATATCTCTACAAGCGCCCAGCGAGGGGGGTGCCCAAGATGGGGGGTGCAGTTCGTCTGGCAGCGAGCCAACATGGGTGCACGACATTTTCCAGGGTACCCTCACCAATGAGACCCGCTGTTTGAATTGCGAATCTGTGCGTGGGGGGTTATTTGACGTGGAGGGGTGGGTGGTCTTAAAAATCGCTAACTTTTTCACCTTCGTTTTCCTATTTCGAAGTAATTTAGTGGTTAGTCATGTCAAGGACGTAGCCAGGGGGGGGGGGCGGGGGGGGCGGCCGCCCCCCCCCTTCCCGGGTCGGACAAGAAAATATACCCGAAGTGGTGCTTCCGTAAAGCGATTTTGTCGCCAGTCCGGAAAAATTTTGCGCGCAAGCGCGCATTTCGGCGCCGCACAGTATATTTTAGTTATACCTGTGGTTTAGGACCAAAAAAGCACTGAAAATTCGCCCCCGTCGTAAAATACATACAAGTACAGCACTATTTGGCCCCAATGCCAACGCCAATGGCGCCATGGCGTCGCGCCTACGAATGGCGCTGGCGCCAAGGCGCCATTCCTTTACCACAGGGGTCAAATTTAGGGGGGGGGGCGCCGCCCTCCCCGTTCGCCGATCTCCGTATACAATCCGCCCCCCCCGCTCAAAAATCCTGGCTACGTCCCTGAGTCATGTGTTTATCAACTTTTTGTTAACACAGGATTTCCAGGATTTTCCAGGATTCAAATAGATAGCGAATCGCCCCTCCGGGGGGGGGGGATCGAAAGCTGATATTTTTGTTTTGGGATGGGCTGGGTTGGTTCGCGCGGTTTCAATATAAAGTGTTTTTCGAGGCGTAGAAGGCAGACAAGGTGAAAAATCGATGAAAATAACCAAAGCCTGTAAAAACAGGCATATAAATCGTCCTAAACACATCACATCACCCCTTGGCAGGTGTCCAGCAAAGACGAGGACTTTCTGGACCTGTCCCTGGAAGTAGAAACGAATGCTTCCATAACCCACTGCCTGCGCGTGTTCTCCAACATGGAGACGTTGTGCAACGAACATAAGTATTATTGCGAGTATTGTTGCTCCAAGCAGGAGGCACAAAAAAGGTCAGTGTTTGTTTTGAGTGTGAATTGTTTTGTTTTGAGGCTTTGTATTTACACACTAGTTTACTGCCAGTAAACTGAAGATTTAGTAAACTCATAAATCAACTTTGAATGGTATTTGAGTTTGCTGGAATTAGGTGTTCGTCAACTACGGTTGATGGAAAGTAGAAATAGCTCATTCCAATACACTCAAATGCGTTCGAAACTGATTGATGAGTTTACTAAATGTCCAAAGTATACTAGTGTGCACCTTTTTTCATGTCAACTATCACCCCCTTTCAGAATGCGCGTGAAACGCCTGCCCAAAATCCTGGCGCTGCACCTGAAACGCTTCAAGTACCAGGAACAAGTGTCGCGCTACACCAAGCTCAGCTACAGGGTGCTGTTCCCCATGGAACTGCGCCTGTTCAACATGGCCGACGACGCGACCAATGCGGATAGAATGTACGATTTGGTCGCCGTGGTGGTGCACTGCGGCGCCACCCCCAATAGGGGACATTATATCACCGTGGTAAAGTCTCACTCGTTCTGGCTGCTGTTCGATGATGATATGGTGGATGTGAGTTGGGTTTTGAGTTGGGGGGGGCGGTGCGGTCTAGTAGGTTTGGGGGACAGATTCAACTGTCTATTCCAGACACTGTTCAGCTATTTATCTGTCTTTCCCGGAGGCACAATTTTTAGGTTACTATCTCCTAAAGGGCCCCATCTAATCGCCCTGCTAGGTATATGGTGCGATTTTTGAAACATTTTTTCCGAACTTTTCGCTAAAAAACGATAATTTTTGTACCTTTTCCCATTTTCAAAATCTCTAGTTACCTTTTGCCATTTTCGGCTGGATTGAGTTGACGGAGATTAAGAGCAAACTCAAAATTTCACTTGAATACGAGCTCAAAGCTGATTCATTACTTCTCAATTTTGAGTTTAATGTTATTGGTAAACTAATCTTGCCCTGCGCCAGAATATCACTCAAAATTCCCACCCAGAAAATCGAACCTTTCGCGATCGAGGAATTCTTCGGTCTATCCGACGCGGGCGTCCAAAAGAACTCCGAATCAGCCTACATTCTATTTTACCAAGCGCGGGACTGCACGGCGGCAGTGACGACGGGCGGCGGCGGCGCGGCGGCACAAAGTCAACATGCCGCCGCGGCACAAAGTCATGCCGCCGCGGCACAAAGTCATGGAAATGTGAATGGATTGCCGCCTGAGGCGCCTGCCGCGGCCGCTGGGCAACCGCATGCGACTAAGTTGAATGCTTGAGTGGTTTTTTGGGGGGTTTTTGGAATGTGGAAGTGTGATTGGCTTTTGATGGGCTGATATTTTTGTGAGATGGATTATTTTGGGTGATCGGTTTTTTTTAGACTTGGCATTTTTCGAGAGAAAAAACCCTCAGTTGTTAACAGGAAAGTTGAATTTTTCTTCTCTCACAATTTTCTGGCATTTTTGACGTCACATTAAAAAAATTTTAACATCGTTTATTCAAAAATGTTTTTAATTAGACCTGATATTTTAACCTCACAATAAACAAAATAATCTGTGTTTTTTTACAATCATACTTCCACTATAAGCCATCCAAATCCGGCAAAATTTATTTTTCTGGGCTATCCTGGTTTGTTGTAGCCCTACTTTCGAGCATTGCATTTAAGAATTTTTTTTTAAAGTAGCATTCATGGGGGACATATTTAAATACAAAGCGCCTTAGCATGATTGTTCAGTTGGCAATCACTGTTTGATGTGTACCCAATTTTGTGCAATTGTCGAGCCAATAATAATTTCTGGGCATCTGATTCGTTTTGTTGTATTTTATTTTTACAAAATTAGTGATGCATTCAGATTAAAGAAATTGATAATTTTTTGTTGAAATTTGTACACTCCGCGGACCAGTTTACTTATGCCTTACACGTCAATGCCGCACCACACACAGGAATTTTGGGTTCGAACGTTTTTTGCACGCTGAACTACAAACGCTGAAATCAAAATCTAAAGAACACAACGTTTTCGAAGTGTAAAAAATTCGGAATTTGCAATATTTCGCGCAATTTGCATGCGAGCCGAATTTTTTACGCTTCAAAGCGCTGTGTTCTTTAGATTTAGATTTCAGCGTTTGTAGTTAAGCATGCAAAAACGTTCGAACGCTGAACGCAAAACTTCAGTGTTTTACAAAAAGAAAAATATTTTCAAAAAAACGGTGTTGCGTACAAGCAAAGCAATGTTTGGTTCCTAAAAGGTTGCTGAACCGTTTTTCAGTTTTTTCCCCTGAAAAGTTGTTGAACAATTTTGTTATGATGGATGTCGTTATAATGGGCCCACACACGCTAGTTGACATCGACACCAAATGTCAACTGGTGCCGATCCCGATTCAAAGCTTGCTGACGAATGAACGAACGACATTGGGCCCCCACACACTGGATGTCAACTGAATTCGTGTCAACTAAATGTCAACTGAATTTAAGTGATACTGTGATTTCAACTTATCTATCTGATAGAGCATAGTTGATTTGACATCATGACACTTCATGTTCATTGTTCCTGTTAAGTGTGATGCTTTTTACGAACTTCTTGTTTTATTCAATTGACACTGAGTTGCCGCGAATTTGCGATGTCAACTAGTGTGTGTGGGCCCATTCAAACACAATCTTTGAATTAGGACCGGAACCAGTTGACATTTGGTGTCGATGTCAACTAGCGTGTGTGGGGCCAATGGACGATTGCGTTCAGAAAATTAGTATATTGTGCGGCCCGCGGAGTATGGGAATTTTGTCCTGCTTTTGTAATCTTGAATGAATCAGTAAATATGGAACATAAAGATTATTTTAGTTATGATTGCATTAAATAGAAATGTTTCTGTTACCACAATTAGAAAACTGATTTTACTCTGTCTTTTCTATATTTTCTGCGCTCTGTGTAAGGATCGTCAGAAATGTACAAAAATGTAATTTTTTCACTATTTACATGTTGTAAATAATTATTTTTCAGCTAACCATGTCAAATTATGGACATATACATATGATACTTATCTATTCAGGTAGGAACCCATTCTCAGTAAAAATTTGCAGTAATTAGCAGTGGAATAATCTTTGAGAGATTATATTTTTAAAATATCAGGAGTATAAATGACATAAGATTTCTGTCATTTTTATTTTTCCAAGATTTGCCACAGAGTTTTGATTTTAGTTTTTAAGAGGTTTTCTGAGATTTCTAAAAAAATCATAAAACAAAGAAATGTGGATTTTTGTTCACATTTTTATTTTCCCCAGCTTGTCTTACAGACATTCAATGATATTTTATTTTTGAAATATTTTCTGGGATAATATTAAATTATATTTTTTCAGAATCACCCATTTTTCAATGCTTATTATAATTGACATTATCTAGCGTAGAGTCATAATGATAAATATACCGTATTTGCTTGAATAATCCCCCTGGGGGATTATTTTTTCACAGACTTTTTTGAGGGGGGGGGGAATTATTCAAGGGGGGAATTATTATTTCGTCAAAATTTTCGAGCATGTTTCGATCAAGTCATTTCACGAAATGTGCATCATTAACACAATAACGTACCATTTTTAACGTGCCATTTTTAAAATTAGGCACAACAAATTGATCAAATCTCTTAAGGGGGAATTATTCAAGGGAGGATTATTCTTTCCTCACTCGTCTCACAGAGGGGGATTATTCAAGGGGTAACTATTCAAGCAAATACGGTAAATATCGTTCACCTTTCGATGTTTATGAAAATGCTGAATGAATGATATAGAATGTCAATTAGTGAATTGTTCTTACCCAACATTGGTCTAGGCTAGTCGAAAATTTTTTATTATGTGTCTGAAATTGCGCCCCTGACCACAGTATTTTTATAGTGTGTAAGCAGAAAAATCATTTTGTGTATTATTAGGCACTTTTTGGTCACGTATATAAAGTATATATTTTTTAGGATACCTGTCATTTTTAAGTTTATCCCGTTGCTCGCTGTGATAGAATTTTATGATTTGTTTTCGTGTTTTGAAGCTCATTAGGTACATTGTTAATTTTTGAGAAATGTATTATTTATATGCATTTTAGTAAATTAGCACGTTTTGAATTTGTATAGATAAATACCAAAAAAATATTTGTTGATATCTGGGGCCGGCTACTGCACCTCAGGAAACGTAATTATGTATGTACCTTGATTCCTCGAATAAGACCCCATGGGGTTATTGTTCGTCAGTGTATTTAAGGGGACGGGGGTGGTTTATTCAAGGAGGCGGTTACTTTTCCCAAGAAATTTCTAAAAACATGGACTTTATTCAAGGGGGGAGTTTTTGGGGCAGGCCTGGTACGCACAAATGCCCGCCACGCACATTTGCCCGTTTTTTTCACTTGACACTTTTTTAAGTGATTTTCAGATATGAGTGAAGTGAAAAAAGTTGCGCAATGACATTAGTGAACTTTGATCACTTCACTCATATCTGAAAATCACTTGAAAAAGTGTCAAGTGAAAAAAATGGGCAAATGTGCGTGGCGGGCATTTGTGCGTACAAGTGCACCGCCGAGTTATTCAGGGCAGAGGGGGGGGGGGATTTTTGTCACCTGGCGAAAGGGGGAGTTATTCAAGGGGGATATAAACTTGCAATATCATATTCAGCCAATGAACGCTCCATTTCACTAATCAATAACTATAAGTTCAATAATATAAAAATATTATATTTATCAATCACTACAATTTCGTCTCTCGTCAGTTTTGAAAGTGAATCTGTTAAGCTTTTTCAACATCCAGCGCCAAAAGCGCCACAGCAAAATAGCGCCAAGAGTGTTGTGGTGCTTTTACATCACTAGCTTTCGACACGAAGATACCCCTTATGGCAACTTGGCAGCTTGCCAAAAACGTTGCCATCGCTATAAATATAAATAAAGTGGGCCAAAATAGGTATATAAGTATATAGACCAAAATAGCGAATATCAAGGTGAAAATTGGTACAATTTAGTGATTTAAATAAAAAAGTTGATGGGAAAATCGCTTGGACATGGACCCGGGTCAAATCATGTGGGTTACTTGACGTCGGCCAAGTTGCCATACGTGCCCCGATCCATTACGATACCGTAACGCTTTGTCCACATTCGTTCCTCTTTTTATATCTTTTTTGAATTTCAAATGTGCGCGGGGTAAAAATGTCAATTGGCTACGCCTTCTTCACAGCTGATTTATCAAAATTGACCAATTCGTGTGACAATGTTTCCAGTGGGATCGTGTTTTCAATTTTTCTCCCCGAAATCGACTAATTTCTCGATCCCTGAAAAAATCATCATCAAAAAATCATGTTTCGATTTTGTCTTCGGATGTCCGACATCGATATCGCTAAAAAAGTCGCTGAATTCGCGATCGCCCCCTGGGAAATTCTTCTTAGGAACCATTCGATGCCATGGTACGTAATATTAACGTAAACGTTAACTTCCTTTGGCTCCAATTTTTTTTCCCGAAAATTTTCCCATTTTTTCAGCGGTTCGTCGCACTTGTGAGCCGTTAACGTTTGATTGTTCGTGCTGCTAGGCTTCCAAAATTTTTATAGCGTGCCATTCAACTTCACTTGGCGGGGCCAGGCCTTCACTGTGGCACGGGTGTGTTGAATTTAAATTTTTGGAATTGTGCCAATTAGGTACCATTTCATTTCAATATCGCCTGTGTGTCGTTAAAGATCTCGTGATATTCTATCGTGCAAAATTTATTTTTAGGCGGCTGTCTCTATGCTGGCGCCGTGCCAACTTCTCTGCATTGCTGTCACCGTGTTTCCTGTCTTCGCTAGTTGGACTGGTTTAATTCCCGTACAGGTTTGCACGAGTTTCCTGTTCTGTATGTATTTTTCAGATTACATGTCATGCACTTTTATTTTTTGTCTTTGTTGAAATTAAAGTTGGCTTACCTAAACGATTTAAGTTGGCTTTTGTTTACGTAAACCATTTGTTAAGTATTGGCGAATGCAGGGGTCTCGAATGGGGGGGGGGGTTACCCCCCCCCCAAACCGCCCAGCTATCTATGTATCCCGGAGGCCACTCAGCTATCTATCTTTCCCGGAGGCAAAATTTTGGGCTACTACCCCCTAAACCCCCCCCCCAAATCGCTCAGCTATCTACCTATCTGGAGCGATTTTTCAGAAACTATACCCCAATATTCGCTCAAAATTGCTATTTTTCATACCTGTATATAGATTTTCACCTCCAAAATCACTGGTTCATGCATCTAACTGCCTATTTTCAGCTATTTTAAGTACTATATGCTCTTGTATTCCCATTTTGAGCTATTTTACACCTACTTTTAGCGATTTTTCTCCCTTTTCTTCCTTCTATGCCCCGAAAAAGCCTATATATCGAACCACCACAACCCCCCCCAAACCCCCCCCCACCCCCCCCCAGAAAATTTTTCAGCTATCTATCCCTCCGGAGGAGCGATTTGCTATCTATCCAACCACTCGGAGGGTCAAAATTCAAGATACCCCTGGGCAAATGTCGCTCATGGGTAGGGTTCAAACGATATATCGTATCGAATATCGACCATTTTTTAATATCGAATATCGAAAATTTTGAAAAAATATCAAATATCGAATATCGATATCGAAAATTTTGAAAAAATATCGAATATCAATATTGAATATCGACCATATTTTCGATCTATTGAACCTGTATAATGTCCTTAATTAAGTTATTATTTTTGTTTTGAGATATTTGTGATTAATTTGATTTGCTTATAGTATCTAAGTTGATGAGTAAAAGTAAAGTATTTAATGCCATCTTTGTTGGAGTGCTTACTCCACATTTCTTGTATTTGGTTTGGCCACATACCTACTGAACTACCTATCTCAAATTTGAAGCCAGAAGATGCTGATATGCTGCTTTTTTGCAACATGCCCTTGAACAATTGGGTTATAAGTATGAATTGTAATATCTACCAATTTTTGTTTGTCTGATACAATTTGATTCGTCATGTTTATCATTCTGACCATTGTAAACCTTGTTAAAATCAATTGTACTTTTCAATAAAGAGATAATCAGCCATGTTTGCAACCATATGAAAATACAATATGCTGCTTGAAATATGCCTTGCTATACCAAAAGCTGAATATCGAAAATATTGAAATATCGATATCGAATATTGACCATTTTTTAGTATCGAATATCGAGATCGAGGGTCCATATCGTATCGAATATCGATATCGAACATTTTGAAAAAATATCGAATATCGAATATCGATATCGAAAATTTTGAAAACATATCAAATATCGAATATCGATATCGAAAAGTGATATCGTTTGAACCCTACTCATGGGTCACTGGTTGACACGGACACTGGTTGTCAACTGGAATTTCTGGAGGTTATAAATTTATTTTCACACGTTTGAGTTAACCTGAATAAGGAGATAGTTAACAACATCAATAATGGTCCATTCTAGTAAGCTCCAAAATTGTTCAACATAGGTAGATTTATCAATTTTAAAAATTCCAGTCGACTTATGAGCGTAGGCACGTATTTTCGACTCGTGTTAAGACCTTTCCTATTTTCAGATCCGCCTTCGGAAGTGGCTAGGTGCCGCATTTTGGCGCCGTGCCAGATTCCAGAATTCCTGTTACCAGTTTACGTTCACTCGTAGCTACTTCACTGCAGCTTTCTCCATTAGCAAAGGTTGGCTGGGGAGTTTTGTAAACCAAAAATACTGGAGTTCTGGATTGGGGTGTTAAGTAGGGTTAAGCCGAGGTTGACTTTTTTTTAGATTGGTTTTTAGAATTTTCGGAATGTATTGGGGTGACGATGGGATCGAGATTGACATTTTGAATTGTTTTGAATTGGGGTTTCATGATTGGTATTGTGATTGGCTTTTTCGGGATTCGAAATTGATCTGCATCCCGTTTGTACCCTGCATTAGGGTTGGGACGATATATCGTATCGAATATCGGATATCGACCATTTTTTCATATCGAATATCGATATCGAACATTTTGAAAAAATATCGAATATCGAGGTAGGGTTCAAACGAAATATCGTATCGAATATCGAATATCGGATATCGACCATTTTTTAATATCGAATATCGAATATCGAAAATTTTGAAAAAATATCGAATATCGAATATCGATATCGAAAATTTTGAAAAAATATCGAATATCGATATCGAATATCGACCATTTTTTCGATATATCGAACCTATATTGTGTCCCTAAAAAGGTATCATTTTCATTCTGAGATATTTATGATTGATCTGATGTGCTTGATCTGATCTGAGAATTGTATTAGAAGAGTAAAAGTACAGTACTTATAATGTCATTTTTGTTGGAGTGCTAAGTTTGAAGCCAGAAAATGCTGATATTCTATTTTTTGCAACATGCCCTTAAGCAATCAGGTTATCAGTATGAACTGTAATGTCTACCAATTGTTATTTGTCTGATACAAATAGATTCATCATGTTTTTTCTACATGTTCTACTTTTGAGTGATGTAAACCTTGTTAAAATCACTTGTACCATTCACATGTAACTAAAGAGATGATTAACCATGCGTGCAACCACATGAAAATACAATATGTCACTTGAAATATGCCTTGCTATACTAAAAGCAAATCGCAATATCGAATATCGAAAATATCGAAATATCGAATATCGAATATCAACTATTTTTTAATATCGAATATCGAGTATCGATATCGAGGTTCCATATCGTATCGATATCGAATATCGAGTTTCAGAAAAAAATATCGAATATCGAATATCGATATCGAAAAGTCATATCGTTTGAACCCTATATCGAGGGTCCATATCGTATCGATATCGAATATTGACTTTCAGAAAAAAATATCAAATATCGAATATCGATATCGAAAAGTCATATCGTCCCAACCCTACCCTGCATATCTGCAATTTTACTCTCTGCTTTAAAAATGTAGTGTGGTCCGCATAGGGTTGGCCGATGTTTTTTTAAAACGTTTTTTATTTAAAAAAAAACGTTTAAAAAAACAACATGACGTCCGAAATGTTTTTAAAACACCGACCAAAACTTTTTGTACTAAACACTAGGTATTTTGCCCGCAAGCGCGCAGTTTCACATACAAATTGACATTGGTGGTTGTTTTCATTGGTTTTGTGGCATTTTTAGTACAAAGCATCCATTTCTATGTGCTACCATAGGTGAATAAGCGTCATATATCGTTGATGTATTATATAATATTGAGGTAATGTGCTTCCATGTACCTCCACAGTTGTAACACCACTCCCAAAGTAACAACCTCATTTTATAACCTTGTTTGATCACTATTCCGTTCCAAACTTCACCTGAAGTCACCGAACAATTGACTGTAAGGCAATATATGAACATGTCGACAAAAATGGATATTTCTGACACAAATCACCACTTATAATGCTATCCCATGGCTCCACAGCCATTATATGGTCATATTAAACATCACAGAGTATTGCCACTGTCTGATATACCTATATATGTTGACACTAGGTCATATCTGGGAACTTTAAAAAAACGGTTTTTATTAAAAAAAACTTTTTTGTGAAAAAAACATTGAGTTAAAAAAAACGTTTTTTTTCCAACCCTAGGTCCGCAAATGATTTAGTGTGGCCCGTAAACGATTCTTTGAGTGCCTCACACCTAGGGTTGGAAAAAAAGTTTTTTTTTAACTCGATGTTTTTTTTAAAAAGCTCCCAGATATGACCTTGTGTCAACATATATAGGTATATCAGACAGTGGCAATACTCTGTGATGTTATATATGACCATATAATGGCTGTGGAGCCATGGGATAGCATTATAAGTGGTGATTTGTGTCAAAAATATCCATTTTTTTCGACATATCGTTCGTATATCGCCTTATAGTCAAATGTTCGTGACTTCAGGTAAAGTTTGGCACGGAATAGTGATCAAACAAGGTTATAAAAGGAGGTTGTTACTTTGGGAGTGAAGTTACACACTGTTGAGGTACATGGAAGAACATTACCTCAATTGTATATAGTACAGCAACATATGATGGCTTATTAACCCATGGTAGCACATAGAAATGGATACTTTGATACTAAAAATGCCACAAAACCAATGAAAACAACCACCAATGTCAATTTGTGTGTGAAATTGCGAGCTTGCGCGCAAAAATTTTGAAAAATACCTAGTGCTTAGTACTAAAAATTTCGGTTGATGTTTTTTTTAAAAACAAACATTTCGGACGTCATGTTTTTAAAAAAAAACAACGTTTTAAAAAAAACGTTTAAAAAAACATCGGCCAACCCTACTCACACCCACAGGGGATTTTGGGGTTAGCATTTTAGGGGGGGGGGTTCGCCGCTTTACACGTGTTTATATAATGGGAACAACTGGGTGAAAAATGTCGATATTTGAATATAATATTATTTCAGGTCGGGGCTGTGACATAATTCGACGAAATTTTTCTACGACCCCCCTGACCGGAGATAGGGGGGTCTATAAAAACGTATGTTGCGTTTTTTCGGGTGTCGTCCAGAACATGCTCACTTTGCACATCTATTACTTAACTATTTGTGAACTGACTTTAGTCATCAAAATTTTAAAATGATCGCAGATGTTTGGAGAGTTCATTTCTGAGGTGAAATCGGTGATACACAATTGTGTATACATCGATTTGGCCTGATTTCGAAATGCATTTCACAGAAAATTTAAATTTCGCTTTTTGAACATGCTATATTATACTCCTCACCGAGAGAAAATAAAAAATCAAAAAATAAGATCGATATCTCTCTCCGATCAAAAGTTATAGCACTTCAAACTTTCGCCTCCCATCCATGTAAATAGATAAATGTGAATGTAAATAAATGGTCGAGATATGGAGTTCTGAATTTAAACGCATTGACTTTCATACGGTTATTTACGTGGATGGGAGGCGAAAGTTTGAAGTGCTATAACTTTTGATCGGAGAGATATATCGATCTTATTTTTTGATTTTTGAGTTTCTCTCGATCAGGACTATAAGATAGCATGTTCAAAACGAAATTTCCCGGAAACTTCGCATTTCGAAATTGGTACAAAACGATATATACACAATTGTATATCACCGATTTGACTTCAGAAATGAACTCTCCACACATTTGTGAACATTTTAAAATTTTAATGACTAAAATCGGGTCACAAATAGTTTAATTATAGATGTGCAAATTTGTATGTTCTGGGCGACACCCAAAAATTTCGCAAATTGCTACCTTTTGATAGACCAACCCCCTATCTCCGGTCAGGAGGGTCTTAGAAAAATTTCGTCGAATTTTGTCAAAGCCCAGACCTGAAACTACTATATTATATTCAAATATCAGCAATTTTCGCCCAGTGGTTCACAAGATATAAACACGAGAAAAGAGGCGAACCCCAACCCTAAAATGCTAACCCTAAAATCCCCTTTGCTCACACCTCTGAATTGACTTACTTTGACGGGAACATTCCCTCGCAGCGAGCTGTTGGAGCCGTGGTTCAGTGCCGTGTTTTGGCGCTGTGCCAACTGCCTTTGCCGCATGACGTTTATCCGCTCTTGGGGACTGCTCACGCTGGGTTAGTCAGTTTGTTGCTAATATTTAAGTATTGTATTTGGTCTGCCGTGGAAGATGTGTTGTGATGGACATATCATGAGCTTTGGAACCCAGCGGCGGTTCCGGTTAGGGATGGAAAAATGTATTTACTGGCCTTTTTGACATTATCAAATGTCTTTACGACTAGGCAGGGTGTTGATTGTTTCAATTGACTTTTAAAGATTAAGTTGGAAATCTTTGAGCATTTTAAGCGTATAAGCATCTATCTGATCCTATATTTGTTTATAGGGATGAAAAACAACGTTGTTGTAAAAAAACGTTTTTTTTTCGTAAAATAGCTGTCAGTGAGCCCGTGAGATAGTGGTGATATCCATTTTTATGTCAACTTGTTATGTATAACGCCCCCTCGAAGAATCCCCTCTAACCCTATGATAACATTGTTGTGTACGATGTGAACAAAGATGATATGTTGTGCTGTTATAAAACATTTTTCATGGAAGAAGTTGATAAATTGATAGAAATATGTTTGAAAATTTTGACGAAAAAATAACCCCCCTTGTTTAATTCCCTCCTTGTATCAGTCCCTCAAAAGGTATTGACGAAACAATAATTCCCCAGGGCGAAGTTTCGAGTAATTACTGTACCTGTATATGTTGACTCATAAAGGCGTTTTGTGTATTCGGTAAGGGTACAAGGCGTTTTCTGTATTTTGGTGGGAGTAAAATAGTTTTTTCACACAAACATATACTTTGAAAAAAGTTCAGTAATTTTAACAAATCCGGTGCTCTGGTAAAATTTCATCCTGTCTCCTAATGTTTGCAAATAAAGTAATAACGTGCCATATTTTGCTGCAGATTGTGATGGAGTCGCGGCGCAGTGCTGAATCTTGGCACTGTGCCAAATGATGGTATCACGGTCACCTTCCGTCGGTCTTTTAGTTGCTGCTTGCTGCTCTGTTCACACTGGTCCGTTTTTATTATATTGCGGTATTTCTGTCTTGGTTTTAGCTCAATTTTACCATGGGCGTGGTAATGACGCTTGTTTGCGGGTGTTAGGGATTAATTTTTTCAACCCGTCCCTACCTGGTCCCCCTAGTATGGTTATACGCAAGTTTTGCCAGGATTTTTTCCTTGCAGGGATTTGACAGATTTCTGCAGTGATACCATTTTCTCGCCAGAAATTTTTTGAACTTCCAGTACTCGGGGGTACTAGTATTTCAAGGGGGTTGGGCTGATAAATTCATAGTGGCCATTTTGAGGGGGGTATTTCGGGAAAGTGCGATATATCGAATAACGTTTTTTTGCTAACCCATCAAACGGAAATTATCGGGGAAGATTTAGGGTATCTGAAATTGAAATTTTTGTTTCAATATGGCTTTTTCAGATACCCTATTTTCTATGTGTATAATGAAGAGAAAGCTGACAATATTTAGGTATATAGATACGTAAACAGCCCTGAATAGTCATTTCAACTGAACAACTTGGAAAAAGGTGCGTAAATTAGCGATTTTGGGTGAAAATTGGGCAAAATTAGGAAAATATCTGAGGAATTTCGCGTGGACTTAGTAGCCAAAATATACCTATTATTAGCAAACCCGTTTTCAGATAGTGGGCGGAGCCTCGGCTCGGTGTTGTGTCCTGGCACTGTGCCAGCGCCTGTTCCGTTTTTCGTTCCAGAGGAAGCTGCGATATGATTGCGCGACGGTTTCATCACCAAAAGATGGCAGCGTCAATTTATGTTGTTTTGGTACGTTTTTGAATAGGCTATTTTTGCTAGCTTCTAACGTGCCTTGCTGAGTGAAAATTGTCAGGAATGTTCATCGTCTGGTTTTGCTTTCTGTTTGATCCGTGACTTTTTTTCACTTGACAAGGCATTTGAAATTTTACTGGAAATTTTATTTGGCCCGTTTTTCTTATCCAGTTCACATAGTCTAACCGTTTTCATGCAAACCCTGGTGGGGTCCGCCGCCCTGTAAAGTGTGAATCAAAATATAATCTTTTATTATTGAGCTGTTGACATTTTGTATTATATTGGACGAATTTTTACGAAATTTTGCACTTAACACTACAGTGCGTGGGACTGCTCCCTGTTTAACGCCCTATGAGTACACTCCGAACTCGCATGGAACATGGTGTAGGGCTACATGAAACATGGTGTAGGGCTAGAGTTACAGTTACATACCCTAAATCCTCGAATAAGACCCCAGGGGAGTTATTTTTTCGTCAGACGTTTTGGAGGGGGGAGTTATTCAAGGGGGGAGTTATTCGAGGGAGGGGGGGAGTTATTATTTCCTCAGGAAACTTGGACTTAATTTATTGTATGGGGGCAGTATGTAAACTCGTGTAATTCGGGTATTTCACTGTCCAACAACAACAAAACAATGTGTATACACTGCATACACATTATGCATCTGCTGTCGCTGCCATATGCTTCTATTATTTTATAGTTTTGTATTGTATCCTTTTCATCAGAGGGAGCAGTCATTTAAGAGGGGGAGTTATTCAAGGGGGATTTATTTTTTCCTCACCCCGCCAGCAGGGGGGAGTTAATCGAGGGGGGGTCTTATTCGAGGATTTGCGGTATGTCATTTTCTGCCATCAAACTTAGTATTGTAATCTGGGATGGAAGAAACGCCAAAGCTCCTCATGTGGCTATATGAACTTTTAAAACGATAAAATAGTGTTTGGCCATCCCTAGGGTTGGCCGATGTTTTTTTTTATAAACAAAACGTTTTTTTAAAAAAAAAAACATGACGTCCGAAATGTTTTTTTTTTAAAAAAAACATCGGCCGAAATTTTTAGTACTAAGCACTAGGTATTTTGCAAAATTTTTGCGCGCAAGCGCGCAATTTCACACACAAATTGACATTGGTGGTTGTTTTCATTGGTTTTGTTGCATTTTTAGTATCAAAACATCCATTTCTATGTGCTACCATGGGTGAATAAGCCGACATATGTTGCTGTAATATATAATATTGAGGTAATGTGCTTCCATGTACCTCCACAGTGTGTAACTTCACTCCCAAAGTAACAACCTCCTTTTATAACCTTGTTTGATCACCATTCCGTGCCAAACTTTACCTGAAGTCACGAACATTCGACTATAAGGCGATATACGAACAATATGTCGACGAAAAATGGATATTTTTGACACAAATCACCACTTATAATGCTATCCCATGGCTCCACAGCCATTATATGGTCATATTTAACATCACAGAGTATTGCCAGTGTCTGATATACCTATATATTTATGTTGACACTAGGTCATATCTGGGAGCTTTTAAAAAAAAACGTTTTTTTTAATAAAAAAACATCGAGTTAAAAAAAACGTTTTTTTTCCAACCCTAGCCATCCCTAAGAAATTTATGCTTTTATGTACATTCCCTGTTTGCATTGTGCCTACACACACTAGTTTTCACCGTGACTTCGTGTGAAAACTGAATTTTTTCAAATGCAAATTAATTAACACGGTTTAAAGATTTTATTCAAATTAAATTTGAATTAAAATTAATGAAAGTTAAACTTTGAAAATTTGATAACTAAAACACATAGCATACGAAAAGAGTAGGCTGGATGTGGCCATGTGGCCATTTCAGTTTTCACATCAGTCACGGTGAAAACTAGTGTGTGTAGGGCCATTATTTCAAGTATGCCGCTCTATTGGATCGTCAACTTTTCACCTGCCGTTCTATTGAAAGTTTCTAGGTTCCGTTCGTGTAGAAGAGCGCTCTCAAACTTCTATCGTCCGATCATTGGAATTTTACATTTTTCATAAAAAAAATTTCAATGTGGTGCAGTTGTCGAGGTTAATGGCCCCACACACGCTAGTTGACATCGACACCAAATGTCAACTGGTTCCATTCCCAATTCAAAGCATGCGTTTGAACGTCGATCGTCGGCTTGTCAGCAAGCTTTGAATCGGGATCGGCACCAGTTGACATTTGGTGTCGATGTAAACTAGCGTGTGGGGGCCCATTGGCACATCGGCCTTGGTTTAGCGCGTTGACCGGTTGTATACCCGAAAATTGGTCATTCCCGTATTTCGACGTTCATTTTTATATGAAACTTGAGCGTTATTTTAAGATCAGATCACTAATTCGAAATTTAATATCTGTTCCAATGGTTTCAATGTTCTCACCACCCATTTTTTTCTCCTATTTTTGCGTTTTGGCACAATTCCAACGTAATTTCTATCTCCAAAGTAATTTCTACCTGCGATTCTATTGGAGAATATCGTTCAATCGGAGGCTGCCGTTCTATTTTTTTCGTGAGCGCAAAAACGTGCAAAAACCTGCCGTTCTGTTGGAGGTATGCCATTCGAATATCCCATTCGAAAAATACGGTATTTTCATTAACTAATTCTGCTCCAACTATTTACTACAATGGGCCCACACACACTAGTTTTCACCGTGACTTCGTGTGAAAACTGAATTTAAAAAAAATTCAAATAAATGAACACGGTTGAATGATTTCATTTAAATTAAATTTGAATTAAAATTAATGGAGGTTAAAATTTGAAAATTTGAAAACTAAAACACATATAGCATGCAAAAAGAGTAGGCTAGATGTCGCCATATGGCCATTTCAGTTTTCACACGAAGTCACGGTGAAAACTAGTGTGTGTAGGCACAATTTCATTTCGTAGGTTCAATCAACTACGGAACCTTATAAAATACTTCAGAGTGTAGGAAGCGACCATTTTTAAACGCACACTGTACTTATGAGAAAACCGGATTTACCTCAAGGCAAATAGCAATCGATGCTTTTTCTGCATAAGTCGCCCACTTGATGGGAAAAAGCACTTCAAAGTGAACTGTCGAAGATTTCTTTTGACGTATTTATATATCTTAGATTTTGTTGCGAGTGCTACACATTAGGCTAATATTTAGAGTTTGGTAGGCTCTAAATCATTTTGTGAAGACAAATGGGTTAACGTATTTAGAAAATGTCAGTATACTCGGCGGACGCATAAAGTATGCGCAGAATTCTACCATAATTGAATGAATAAAATCTTTGATAAATTTCGTAAGTACCTGATTATTCCATTGTGAAAACGAAATATGATGAAAAAACTGTAAAATTTTTGGTTCATTATTCGGATGGGTTATGGTAGGTTTCCATACTAAGTGTGATGTCCGCCGAGCATACCTGAACGTATTTTTCTTCCTGTCTTCACTTAGGCGCTGCATACTGCGAGTTTACTAAAGTGCCAGTTTAGTGCGAGTAAACTGATACTTTAGTAAACTCAGAAATCATCTTTGAATGGAATTTGAGTTTACTGGAACCAGGTGAACTCGTGTTCACCATTTACAGTTGTCGGCGTTCAAATTACTCATTGTTGTAAACTCAAATATGCTCAAGGCTGATTTTGAGTTTACTAAATTTAGTTTGAAGATGAATATTTATAATGTGTGCTGCGACATAGGAAAGTTGAAATCACATAATTCACTGAAATTTAGTTGACAAGCTGACTAAATTTCAGTGAATTATGTGATTTCAACTTTCCTATCTGATAGAGCATAGTGAGTTTTTTCATCATGACACTTTATTTCCGTTGTTCCTGCTTTTAATTTTTTTTGTCATTTAGTTGACATTGAATTGACATGAATTGTCGATGTCAACCAGCGTGTGCGGTCCTATAGTGACATCAAATACAAGTCACATTCAATACGAACTTTTTTCCAAAAGTACCGTATACAAATACGGCTGTAACGTATTTTGGTTGAACACCAGGTAAAGCAGTGCCCTGCTGCCGTCACACCAATTTTTATTTGGATATCCAGTTTTTATTTTTTTTATTTCACAAAATCTCTATATTTGATGCACTGAAGTGTGAGCTATAGTAATTCTAATTTGAACTACTATTTGTTAGGAAATTTTTTTGACTGACCCTTAGCTTGCTGTAACAGGAATACTATCTGAAGACTATGTTAAAAATGGCAACTACTTAATTTAAACAACCACAAATGAAAAAAGTTTGGACATTTTGACTAAAAATGGCAACTACTCAATTTAAACAACCACAAATGAAAAAAGTTTGGACATTTTGACCTGTTTTCCTTCATTGTTTCAGCCTTTTACTATATCTATTCACTCAAAATTGCAAAGAAAATCTGTGAATTTTTTGGTCAACTGGCACTTTTCCATACTTTTCATTTTCTCATCTACGATTACATAGATAGATACATATAAGGAAATAATTCTTGCCTTCAGCAGGCAACTGTCTTTTTAGTAAGTAAATATGCTAGAGCTCACTGCTGAGATGTGAAACAAAAACTGGTATGCACTTGTATAATAATGACACTGGCTTATGCAATTTTAAGTTTGCCTGGTGGATTTGCTATTTTGGGAGGACACAAAATGGGACATGTCCTTTTACAATTAAGGTATTATTTTGTAATAATTGTACAATTCCACTTGACCCCAACAAATTGATTATAATAGTTTTTATTTCAGCAGATAATTTTTTGAAATTTTGAATGGGTGGTTGGATTTGGGACACCTCCCAATTTTTGCAAGTACCCAAATTTAGAAATGGGTCCAAGAAAGCTACTACTGTATCTTCTAGTGTCCACAATACTTATAAATGAAGTAAGTATGCAAAATACATACTTTTGTGTACATTTTTGGTGTGTGGAGTTTAGCGGCGGGCTGGCGTGTAGCTGAAATTGGGCTGCTCATC
>OZ038451.1:27570985-27867942 GCA_964036195.1 Sphaerolaimus hirsutus | reverse complement strand
GTAGTGGACACATTATCTGTGTTCAACAGCAGTGTGCATGAAAAACGCCTCCTGAATTAACCTGTATTGACCAACCGTAGAGGCAGAATGATGAATTTGGTAGTGAGAGTAGTGACAGTAATGGCAATATGGACTAGGCTTATGATATCATAGCTAATGTTGGTTAGTGCTGGCACATTGCCAACACTGGTGGCTTACACTAGCCAAAGTTTCATGATCACAACTTAAAGCAGCGTTGAGCTAGAGCACCATTT
This sequence comes from Sphaerolaimus hirsutus, assembly GCA_964036195.1. Taxonomy (NCBI): domain Eukaryota; kingdom Metazoa; phylum Nematoda; class Chromadorea; order Monhysterida; family Sphaerolaimidae; genus Sphaerolaimus; species Sphaerolaimus hirsutus. The sequence goes on along the minus strand of OZ038451.1, from coordinate 27,867,688 downwards.
GTACATCAGTACAAAATGACCGAATTTGTAACCCCCACAGTTCCGCAGTGGGTGGAGCTAGAGGGGTGAAATTTTGGGTGAAAACTCAAAACACCTGATATATTAACGTGTTAAAATTTTATAAGCGTAGCTTACCCCTAGCGCGAATGGCGAGCACTGCCCGGGGACTTTTCAGCCCGACCATGTACATCCAATTTCCATTCGTTCCATTTCCAACTCCTTTGCATCCTTACACACCGAATGTGCTGCATTTGTATTCGATGAATCAAACGAGGCACTGCTATTTTGCTTGGTTTGATTTGATCGATTGTCTTTTTAATAAATGTGCATTGTTTATTCTCCATCATTGTGGGCGGGATTATTCAAGTGGGGGAATTATTTTTTCTTCACTCGTCTAGCAGGGGGTATTATTTGAGGGGGAAATTTTTAAGTGGGGGGAATTATTCGAGTAAATACGGTATAATATTTATTTATGTGGAGCAAACTTTAAGCACTTTTAGTCCCAATTTTTCTCAATATCCCAATTTTGCTCCATTTTGTCAATTTTGCCATTTTGCCATATATGTAGCTAATAAATATATGTTTTGCTCCAGCGAGCCCCAGAATAATTTCCATCTATTTATTTATCTCTCCGGAGGAGGGATCTGCTACCTATTTAGCCCCGCGAGGGTCAAAACCTCGGAAACACCTGATCCATTGTCTACATGCCAAACAGGGGGCAGTCCCAAGCCCTGTAAAGTGTAAAGTCAAGTGTCAAATGTAAAGTCAAATGCAAAGTAAAGTGTCAATCAAAACAAAAAAGAAAAGATTTTATTACTGAAATTTGCATGACAATTGACAGTTTACTTTGCATTTGACTTAACATTTGACACTTGCATTTGACTTTACATTTGACGCTTTACTTTACACTTTACAGGGCTTGGGATTGCCAGCAGGTTACATGCCAACAGGCACAGACACGTGCACGAGTTACTTTTACGCTCAGTCAACTGCAGTTGACGAACACCTAATCCGAGTCAACTCAAATGCCACTCAAAGTTGATTTGTTAGTTCACGAAATTTGTCTCGATAACTCGGGCACACACCTGGTGCCTGAGCCTGTCAACTGGTCCCAGTGCGCTGTTATTAATTGAAGGGTGATTGTGTCGCGTGGAAGCTGCCGCGTTCGCGGCTGAGATGAGCGCATCCGTTTTCACATTGTGCTGGCGCCTGAATATTTAGGGTTGAAATGGATTTTCGACTGTTTTTGTCGATTGTCGATAAGTCGACAATCGAATGTAGAATTGAGTCGATACCGGGTGTGGATATTCGGTTTATATCGCATTTCGGGTCACAGAAGGGGCGCCATTTTCGCGGCCAATTTAACAATAATAGCATAATTCGCGACAGTGCCTGGCGTCACGTTTGTCACTGGCGCCTTACATTCCGCTCGAACACGACAGCATGCTGACCAGCAAAAGTGACGCCAAGCTTTTGGCGCCAGGTTCATTCGAATGAGCGGCGCCACAAAAAACAGCGCCAAGCGCCAAAAAGATACTTGGCACTTCTAAAACGCGCCACGGCGCCAATCGACAACGACGCCAGGGCATTTTATGACCAAAACCAGCGCCATGGCACCAGAGTTGTTAGAATTACTGAACTTTTTTAAAAGTATATGTAAACGTAAAGTATTTTTTTTACTCACCACAAAGTATAGAAAACGTAAAATACTTTTTTTTTACTCGTACGTACGCATAAATGTGGGTACTTTTTTGTGAGTGTAGAAACGACTACTTTTCTTCATAGAATGTGTAAAAGTGGGCACTTTTTCATACGTGTACAGCACAACGTATGTTTTTCTATAAGCAAATGACAGATTATATAGTTTTCAAGGTCTCTTTTTTCTAGGAGATAAAAATCATTGTTCTCCCGACTCGTTTATCACATCCATTGTCTCCACAACCATTTTGATTTGGTCGCGAATTTTAAAATTTTTAAAGGCACTACCCCCGCATATCACGAAATATTCAATAGAAGCACTTCTGTAAATAAACACCTTCCCGGTCACGTCCAGCAGCCATTTTTTTATTTTACTTCTTATATCCTATCCCCAGTTCTAGGGTGCCCCCGAGGCTGAAACTTGGGGGAGATATTGTCACAACCCCCCTCTACTTCGCATGAATGGGGGGGGGGTCGCCGCGACCTCCCCAATTCATGCGAAGTAGAGGGGGGTTGCGCCAATATCTACCCCAAGTTTCAGCCTCGGGGGCACCCTAGAACTGGGGATAGGATATAAGAAGTAAAATCAAAAAATGGCTGCCGGACGTGACCGGGAAGGTGTTTACATAGCAGTGTAGTTACTTTAAAAATATGTCCAACATTGAATTTTCATAAATACATTTTCTGTACGCGTACGCTTTGAAAGTGTACGCGTACAAGTGCGTACAGTATTTTTTTGAAAAGTATATGTAAATGTATTTACCGCGTACTCGCGTACGCGTATTTTTCGAGTAAACGTACGTACCTTTTAACAACTCTGCATGGCACATTTCCCATCCCTAGGAACCCCTAACCTCTGGGCATCGTGCACCAGCAAATCCGCGTGGGCCCTGGCTGCAATTGTGCGCACGTAGTCGGCGCACTGGATGGCGCTGCGCGTGTGCCGCAACTGGGCGGCCAGGTGCGCCAGCTTCGCCGTGGACTTCGAGTCGGTCGACGGGCACGTGGTGCTGTTTGGAGGGTAGTCTGGTTTACGGGTGGGGCAGCTGGGGCTGCGGGGGGGGGGTTGTGTGATAGATGAGTGAGAAGTGAGGTGAACTTAAAAAAGAGATCCGTCCGTGTTACTTAATATTCTCATCATCTTAAACTTATCGCGGATGAGGTTACTGCAGCCCATAAATATACGCGTGAAAATTAATAAATAAAAGTAAAGGCTAATAAAATTATACACCTGGCTGAAAACGCCATTGAAACGCTATGAATAGAAAATAAACGTAAATAGTCCACTGTTTTATGACATTTGGACACCCCAGTTATATAAAAAATACAAATTTGACATCGTGTATAATACCTACCTATTATACCTAATCAACAAAAACGTCATCGCACTTTAAATTCGCAACGTAACTCCACTTTACGACACTTAACAGCGCTCTCAACTTCATTCCATTACCCCCCAACCCCCTCCCCCAACCCCTCATGATCGGGTTGCACAACGTGCTGTTCGGGTCCGTCGACGTGTCTCAGCTGCCGCATCACTCGCTCGTAGATGGCGTTCGCGTGCTCGTCTTGGTTCTGCTGGCGCGTGGTTTGACTTTTTGGAAGGTAAGGCGCGGGTAAGGCGCCGGGTAATAATTAAAGGATAGGGTGCCTCAAAAGCATTTTTAAGCCTTAGGATGAGCTATTTTTATAGTTTCTGATATTTTTTCAAAAATCACAGAAAAAGTCTCAAAGAAAATATCGGGGGTATTTCGAGGAAATACAGTAAATAAAATAAAATCTCTTGATAATACTGAAAAAAAATATACCGTATTTCCACGAAATACCCCCCCTCGAAATACCCCCCCCCCCCCTTCTCAAAATGGGTACTGTGAATTTGTGGTCCGGGAAATGCATAACAGACGTTCAAAACACTTACTGTGTTACGTTAGAACATCGTTTATACCATCTACATCCTTATATAAGGCTGTGAAAACTTGCATTTTTCACGTTTTTCTCTCAAAATTTTCACTCTGAAAAAATAAACCCCCGGGGGGTAATTCGAGGAAATACCGTATTAAAAATTATTTTCTTATAGTTTTTTATGTAAATCTCCCAGAAACTCCCAAATTTTAAAACAGCAAATCGGGCTAATCAAATTTCGCACCTGGTGCTGATCGTTTTCGTTGTAATCAGCGAGAACTTTCTCATCATTTTGTATGTGACCAAATTTGACTTTTGTTTTCGGGAGCGGCGATTGTTTACGCATTTTGGTTGGTTTGGGGGGTTGATTCTTGTAATTGTCGCTTTTATGTTTTTTGATAGTCGAATGCTGGCGATCGCTGGAACTGCTGATGGATGAATGCTGCGATATGAGAATTTGACAAGTGAAAATCCCACGCAGTCAAAATGGCGCCACACATGCTAGATGTCAACTGAATTCGTGTCAACTAAATTTTTAATGGATTATGTGATTTCACGTTGATACATCATGTCACTTAATTTTTGTGGAATCTGTTCAATGTGCAGATGGGTTTTAATTTTTTTGGTGTTTTAGTTGACATTGAGTTGACACGAATTTGCGATGTTAATTAGCGTGTGTGGGCCCCATGCCATGCCAAATATAAATTTTAAATGTCAAGCGTTATGTCAAATGTCAAATGAAAAGCGGCTAGTCAACTCACGAGTAAACGTATATGTGACAAGTATTTTTATCTAGAAATTCATCTCTCACTTAAATGTTTACTTGACACTTGAATTATCACTTATAAAATTACCTATCAGTTATGATCTTATGTAAGATATGCACATTAAAATAAATCTCACATGTTCTTTCTTTCCTGGCGCTTTTTCGGAGGGCACTTTTCCAGAACTTCCATTCTGAGATGGAACTTTGAGCAAATTCATATTTTCTCCGATGCGACCCCGATCATCATCAGCCACCAGGGGCGCAATTCAATTTACCCGACACGTTTTCATTTCGGGCAGCCCGACTACGGTTGATACAGTGTATCGTATCGAAGATCGACTATTTTTCATAGCGTATATCGATATCGATAATTTTGGAACGATATCAAATATCGAATATCGATAACTCTGTTATATCGAATACCGGATGTCGACCATTTTACTATTGAGTGTAGTTATCGAGGGTCCGAATCGTTATCGAGGGTCGATATCGAAGATAGATAGAGTTGAAGAAAAACTATCAAATATCGATCTCCAGAAATCATTTTTACAAAAGCAACCCTAAGCCCACTCATTTCTGGAATTATTTATATGCTGCCCGATTTGCTGCCGCTATTTGACTGCCAGAAAAGCATCATACAAGAGAAAACATGGGGTTGCCCGAAAAAACCTGTCGGGTTAATTAAATTTGGCACCTGGTTGAGAAGTGAGGAAATAGCTGCGGCTATGCGTGGCTGCACTGACTTTATTGTGCCCAAATTTCGCGATGTGTTGCTTTTGACGCTTGCCTGGGACCAATCCCAAGCACTGTAAATTGCCCTGTCAAGTGACATTTTTTTAAAGTTTCAAATCGGTTGCCAACTGACTAGTAGATTTTTACATATAATTTCGAAACAATCTATTTTCGAGCAACGTTTATAAGCCAGGTCTGTGTCTGCGGAAATTTGAATCAGAAACTTTGAAACTTTATGCAAAATCTGTCACTTCACAGGCAACTTGACAGTATTCAGGATCGGTCCCTGGTGACACTTATCATTTTTTGGCTGGTCGCGGTCACTTTTATAGCTGTTCTTTTTCCAATTTTGTCTAATCACGAATCCGACTTTCAGTTTTTGATTTTGCTCGCGAACACTTTTTAGATGCGCAGCGGGCTCCTGCGTTTTTGCGGCCATTTTTTTCGTGTTTTTTAAACGAGTAAATCGGAGAGACCAGTGTTTTTTTGCTTGGTGGAGGACGGAGTTATTTTTTGAGGGGGCGTTTTCGTTTATTTTAGGTTGTGGAGTGGAAATGGGTGATGGTGTGTGATGAACGACGATTTTTTGAAAAACTTTTGGTTTAGCTGGAAGAAAATATAGTACCGTAAAAACTCGCAAAGATTGTTACTTTTTCTTGCTTTTTTCTTTTTAAACTATTTTTCTTTTTTTTTGTGAAAGTCTGTACATAAGTATCGTTGGCGTTAATAAATATGCGTTGGCGCGTAAGACATAAGTATGCGAGAATGCATACTGTGCTGTCAACAGAGTATAGTATACTTCAGCGACATTACAGCTTACAATGAAATCATGAATATCCCATCTGAATACAAAAACAAACATAATTTTTCCCCATCATATTTATCAAATTGCTTTGATAAATATAATGAAAATATTTTTACCGTATTACCTCGAAATACCCCCATGGGGGTTTATTATTTCGCCAGCAAAATTTGAGGGGGGGTTAATTCGAGGGGGGGGGGGTTTATTCGAGGGGGGGTTTTATTATTTCGTCAGAAATTTTCGTAAGGATCGTAGTAAATATTAGGCATTTGCATACCCAAAACAGGTAATGAATGTGTCCAAACAGGATATATTTGGACATAATAACGTAGATAGCTACACAAACTAGTCTATGTGTAGCTGCAATACAGAGAAACAGTAATATACATCATGTACATTGCATACATGACGTATTTATTATGTACATGACGTACATCATCCGAATGGGGGGGGGGGGTATTTCGAGGGGGGGGTTTATTATTTCCCCAGCCCATTTTGAGGGGGGGGTTAATTCGAGGGGGGGGTTAATTCAAGGGGGGGGGGGATAATTCGAGGTAATACGGTATGTTTGTTCTTTTATTAAGATACGATGTGGTAGATTTCATTGTAAGGTGGATTGTCGCTGGAATATACTCTCCTCGATATTTGGGGGTGATGTGCATGTGAATGCCATATTGAATATATAACGATATTGACACTTCATTGAGAACAAAAAACAAGCCTGCAAAATGAAACATCTCTATTATCTCGTCTTCAAGGAAACTTGGTCACATTTACCACGTTTCCAATTGAAGCAAAATCTGAGGTTACTTAGTATGTATAGTCTATGTTTGCCTTTGCTTCTGGACACAAATACCGTATTACCTCGAATTATCCCCCCTCGAATTAACCCCCCCTCGAATTAACCCCCCCCCCCCCTCAAAATGGGCTGTGGAAATAATAACCCCCCCCTCGAAATACCCCCCTCCGGAATGATGTACATCATGTATGCAATGTACATGATGTTTTTTTTTCTACTTATTTGCATCGCAGCTACACTTATACGCTCATTTGTGTACAAATGTACATCGATAGCCCCAATATAACCTATTTTCTCACATTTATTACCGTTTTTGTGTAGGAAAAAGCGTGATCTTTAGTATGAATTTCACGAAAATTTATGGCGAAATAATAAAACCCCCCTCGAATAAACCCCCCTCGAATTAACCCCCCTCAAATTTTGCTGGCGAAATGATAAACCCCCATGGGGGTATTTTGAGGTAATACGGTAACCTATACATTAGCCCCACAGCGGTGAAAAATCTGACTGTTTGCATTGCACTTCCCTCGACATTGTATGTAGGTATTTTTTGTAAAATATTTATATGTTATACTCGGCGGACAACACACCTAGTATGGAAACCTATCATAATTTAATGAATAAAATCTTGTGATAAATTTCACAATTAATGATTCCATAGTAAAAATGAAATATTACGATGAAAAACCTGTGTAATTTTTGGTTCATTATTCAGATGGGTTATGGTAGGTTTTCAGACTAAGTGTATTGTCCGCCGAGTATATGTGTAAATATATACAGGTAAGACTTTTTTCATGTTATTTAATGTACTCATATTTTTGGTGGTTAATCATCATGTGGATGTGGTAGTCTCTAAAGTGCTGTCCCACACATTTAATAATCCATATAAATATGTTCAAATTATTATAAATTTATTGACGTTTTTTACATTTATTGCGTCATTGGCGCTGCGCACGCTACGCTACATAGTATACCACTGAAATTTTGAAAACCCGTAAATCAGTTTTAAACAGATTTGAGTTTACCAGAATGGATAATCTGTCAACTCTGGATCAAAAAGCATTCATTCTGGTAAACTCAAATGTGTTCAATACAGATTTATGGGGTTCCCGAATTTCGATGGTGTAAATAGAAATACTAGTGTACGTGGCAAAATTGAAAATTGAAAAAATCCATCAAAAATGCCTTAAAAATATCAGGATTTTCTAAAAAAAATCGCCAAAATGCTCGGCTACAGTCATCACTGCATAAATTCTCCGCATGGATTCGTTCGGAGTTCCAGTTACACAAATTTTAACCAACTTGGGATGGATCTATTAAAAAGGGAGAGACACTATTCTCGTACAGAGTGGTAAAAGCGCAGTAAAAAATGTGATGAATTTTTGGGTGATAAAATTTACCTCCACGCACTAGTTTTCAAGCGAAAATTTAAAAACTCGTAAATCAGATTTTAACGCATTTGAGTTTACTGGAATGAATTATTATCATGGGTATCTAGGTAAATATTTACAAATATACTTAACAATGAGTCTGAATTGTTTAATTATTTTCAACATTTTGTCATAATTATCGAAAACAGAGGTTTCAGATATTTGTGGGGGGGAGGGGGGGGGGGTTTTCAAGGGAGAGGGGGTATTCAAGCATATGCGATAAAAAGCAAAAATAAAACGGAAATAAAAAGTGCGCTTTTACCACCTGCATCCATGTCAAAAAACCCCGTCCCGTACTGGGCAGTGTGAGTCAATTTCTAAAAACGCTTTTGGGCAAAATGCTAAACTTTTACTACACTTGTCCTTTGCAGAAATGTAGACTCATGGAAGCTCGGCTCACTCAACTATAACAGGTGTGTGGTGGTAAGCATTTTTATGTTTTATATATTTTAATCATTTAAAAAATTTTTTTTTTTTCGATAAATAATATTGAATAATGAAATGCAACATTGGTGCTGCAATGAACATTTTTCGAAACCTCATGATCATGCAAAATGTTTGAGTATGTTTTTTCTGGGTCAAAAAACATGTACAAAACCAGATTACTATTATCTATCAGGAATATAAACATTGGCTTAGTGCCAAGGGTTGGCCCCCAAAAAGTTGCCAATGGTAGAAGTCATTCGTTGGACCGAAGAAATCACTCATTGGATTTGAGCGCAGAAAATGTCGCTTCCATTGATGGCAAAAATTCTAATCAATTAAAAGGTATGTTCACTTTTTGTATTTTTTACATAGGTATTTTAATCTACCGTATTACCTCGAAATACCCCCATGGGGGTTTATTATTTCACCAGCAAAATTTGAGGGGGGGTTAATTCGAGGGGGGGTTTATTCGAGGGGGGGGGGGGGGTTTATTATTTCGCCAGAAATTTTCGTGAAATTCATACTAAAGAATACGCCTTTTCTTACACAAAAGCGGTAATAAATGTGAGAAAATAAATAGGTCATATTGGGGCTATAGATGTACATCTGTACACAAATGAGCGTATAAGTGTAGGTGCGATGCAAATAAGTAGTAATAAATACATCATGTACATTGCATGCATGATGTACATCATTCCGGAGGGGGGGGGGGTATTTCGAGGGGGGGGGTTATTTTTTCCCCAGCCCATTTTGAGGGGGGGTTAATTCGAGGGGGGGGGGTTAATTCAAGGGGGGGATAATTCGAGGTAATACGGTATTTTTTTACTCAAGAAATCAGTTCGCATGAGCTATCGGACTCGGGATAAATTAATTTTAATTTTGATAAATAAATTTAATTTTAAGGGAATAAATTTTGAAGTACTCGTGCATATTTGAATTAAAATATCATGCGATTTTTATCACAATAAGAATTTAATGGTCATAATCAGTAATTTTTCGAGTAATCATGACTAGTGATGTGAAAAGCGCCAGAGTTTTGGCGCCAAGCGCCAAATGCGCCATGGCGCTTTTCCATGTGTGGCGCCAGGCGCCAATGGCGCCAGACGATTTTAGCGCCAGGCGCCAAAAGCACCATGGCGCTTTTCCGGACTGTAGCGCCAAGCGCCAATGGCGCCAGAGAACAATGGCGCCAGGCGCCAATAGCGCCAGCGCCTAAAATTTCTTTATACTTATCTGCGCGGTTAGTCCATCTACATAAGTATCTTCTATATAGGTAGGTATCTAAAGAACTGGATGGTCAATACACCTTTTTAAAGGGTATTCCTTTTTTGGAGTGCCAATGAAAAACGTGAAACATTCTGCACCAAATTCACATAAAGTGACGGTTATCAGCATTTAGAAAGTAATGTGAAGATAAATATCTGGTTTTCATCTAAAATATTTAATCTCAGATCACTTTTTATTGATTCTCAAACTAAGATTCATAGAAAAACATTCAACATTAGATCTAAATATGACAACAATTGAATGGCTGAACAACACTATTAGTATATGCTGCCATTTTTTGTGTATTTGGCACAGTTCCAGCAGTATGACACTTCTATTTGAGTACCGCCCTTCTATTTATATTGTGGCTTAAGAAATATCAAAAAGTGACTTTTTATTGGAGATGCCCTTCTATTAGAAGAAATATGGTATTTATATTTTCTGAAAATCACACGTTTTTAATGCTAGATGTCATGGTAGATTCATTCCGCGCGCTATATATTTTTATTGGAGATGGCTAAAGTTTCAGTTGGTGACTGATTTCAAGCAAATGAGCATGCCATTTATGGATATGCTATTTATGCCAACATCAGAGTAGATATTTATCAATGACACTCTGATTTTGAGAGAAGTTTGAATTATAATTTTAACTTAGGTGAATAACTATAATTTATATGCAACGTAAAAACTATTATTTTTTGTCATAGTTGATGCATCGCTCAAAAAGTACATACCGTATTTCCTCGAAATACCCCCCCTCGAAATACCCCCCCCCTCGAAATACCCCCCCTCAAAATGGACACTATGAACTTATAAACCCCCCCCCCCCTCGAAATACCCCCCCCCCCAAATTTAGTGTATAGAGAACGTAAATGACAAAGGTTGCGGTTTGTCATCTGGGTAATGCAAAACACACGTTAAAAACGATGACTCTGTTATGTGAGAACAGTGATTATACGTCTACACACTGTTACAAGTCTTTAGAGTCTTATAAATGGCGATTTTTGTTGCATTTTCGCCGTCTGCGTACGTTTCAGACGACAATTTAGTACTTGGTTTTCAAAAAATTTCTGGCGAAATAATAAACCCCCCCCCCTCGAAATACCCCCCCCCCTCGTTTAACCCCCCCTCAAAATTCTCACTCTGAAACAATAAACCCCCCGGGGGTATTTCGAGGAAATACGGTAGATCATATGGCGCTTTTTTGGCGCCTTTTAAATCGCTAGCGCCAAGCGCCAATGGCGCCACAGCATTGTAGCGCCAAGCGCCAAAAGCGCCATGGCGCTTTTGACGTTCACGGCGCCAAGCGCCAATGGCGGCACGGCAGAAAGGCGCCAAGCGCCAAAAGCGCCATGGCGCTTTTTGCTTTGGCGCTAGCGCCAAGCGCCAGCGCCATGGCGCTTTTTGCTTTGGCGCTAGCGCCAAGCGCCAGCGCCATGGCGCTTTTACATCACTAATCATGACATAATAAATATACTCGGCGTACATGATACTCTGCCCTCGCACTGATTTATGTCTCGTGTTGGAAGTGTGCCAATTATTGTTAAATAATGCGATTTCACTAAAAAGATGTAAAAAATTATCGATGTGAATATGGTAATGAAAAACATTATTATAACAATCAACTTTGTCATGTTTTTATGAAACTCGCGCCCGTTAACCATCGTTGGCACACTTCCAACGGGAACCACGCGTGCAAGGTGTAAAGTAACCGGAGTATACCTAGTTGCAAAAATCAAACGCTTTTCCCAATAAAACCAATATCTTTCCAGACATAAAAGAACCGGACCACAGTCAAAGTGACATTCAAAGTGCACACGCGAGCACTTCGCTGAAAATACAAACGCCACTTTACGATGAATTCACAAAATGGTTGAATAAAATGGGTGAAAAAATTCAATCTATTCGCGTGCAAAGCGGAAAGGGAATCGATGAAATGTTGAGCAAAATCGATTTGTGCGAGGCGGTTTTGAACCAGTTGGTGAGGAAATGCGCCGAATTTTCTGAGGATTTTCTTATGGAAAGGAACAGCAGGTAATATGTAGCAGTGCACTTTGTGCCATTTCCAGACACGTTAAGTGTTAAGTGTCAAATGTCATAAAAAGTGTGATACAACTTTGTCAAGTCTCATGCAAAGTGTCAATTGTCATGCAAAGTCCAGTAATAAAATCTTTTCTTTCTTGTTTTGATAGTCATTTTACATGACACTTGACTTCACTCTTTACAGGGCTTGGGGCTGCCCTACATGTCAATCCTAGACCTTGTAAAATGCCCTGTAAAATATCAAATGTCTTGCAGTGTAAACAGTCATGTAAAATACCCTGAAAATGCCAAATGTCATAGAAAGTGTCAAAAGTCATGTAAAATATCCTGAAAAATGTCAAATTTCTTTAGGTAGTTTTATCCTTTGGTATATTTAAGTGCATTTGGAGTGACTGACTGAAATTTCAATTCTGACACTTTTCATCACACACATTTGACATGTTACAAGGCATTTTAAGGTGGGGGGGGGGGGTTGCCCCATGTCAATTGCTATGTCAAGTGTCCAATTGTAAATATTTTGTTCAAGCTTTAAAGCTGTCAAGTGATATCTGACAGGTCAAATGATACATAGGTTTTGAACATTTCTTACAAGTACATCTCTATTTTCTTTTAAATATGCCACTTTTTGGAACACCTGACAAGGGAAGTTATTGACTGCTTTTGTATAATTGCAAAATAAACTTGTTATAAATATGCCATTTTATTGAAAATAATGATAAAAAAGTCACTGCAGTGGAAATGTGGATTTCATTGAGAAAACAATGGAGCAATCAGTGAGAGAGTTGGAAAATCAGTGCAAATTCAAAATAAAGCAGCTGAAAATAGTGTTGAGGAAAGTGCTGAAAATGTTTGTCAATGTAAAAATTATTATTTTTACCTTGTGCACAAATCAATACTGGATCTAAATATCATTGGCCCTTGTTATTTTTCCCCAGGGAGCTGTGCAATTTCAAAAAATGGATGGAGTCTGTTGAGCAAATCACAAATACATCATTCAATGTCATAAACAACAATTCAGCTGTGAGTGAAATCAGTAAAAATGCTCCTTTGAATTATGTGCCTGAAAAAATTATCTGCATCAAGCTACATGCCCAAATTCAATTAATTACAACTTAAAGGTACACTATTTAATAACAACAGTATGACTTTTGTTCTCATTGAATTTGGGGCCAGAGGACTTGTTCAAATGTATATAGGTACTGCACATAAAATTAGGTAAACTCGACGGACATTATGGAAGTCACTGGTGACTAACGATGGCAAAAACAATTCGAAAATTCGAAAATATTTTCGAATTTTCGAATTTTTTCAGAATTTTCGAATTTTTATTCCACCACTGGAAAAAACACTTAAAAATCGATATTTTTTTGAAAAAATTCGAAAATTCGAAAATTCATAAATTCGAAAATAGTTTTCGAATTTTTCAGGGAATTCAAGGACATCAAACACATTCTTAGGTTCTATGTGCTAAATCGATTGATAATTGATACGCGGTGCATCTGAAAAAGTCTATCGAAACGAAGAAAAACGTAAATGAACATTGAAATGGCATCTGTGGCAGACCCATAGCTGGAATCGGGGAAGGCATTTTAGGGGGTGGGTGCACCAGACTTTCTGTCACCCCATTCTGTTGCATGTCAACCAAATTGATTTGCTTCCTTGAATCGTCCCCCAATCCCAAGAAGGGGGGTCAGTAAAAAGGTGTTGACTTTACATGACCGATCTGGCTAGTTGACGATAACGCTTAAAAACTCGGCCATTTCTTGGCCAATTTGGACTGTTAAATACTTAAAATGATCTGCACAACCTGTAGATTCCATTTTTGAAGTTGGATTAGTGATGTATAAATTCATTATGCCAAGTTGACCCAGTATTTCAACGTGTAAAATAAGTTTTTCTGGGGGGGGGATTTTTTGTCAGTGATTTTTGAGGGGACTTATTCGAGGGGGACTTATTCAACGATAAATGGTAAATATATCAAATAAATCAAACAAATCACATAAATACAGGGTCAAATTGCATAAATTTTTTGCAATTACATAATCAGCAAATGTACAACAGAATGGAATGACACAAAATTCTGGTGGACCCCCCCCCCCATAACAGCCACCCACAATTCCAGCTATGGGCAGACCCCGTCACATTGAAGAATGCACAGGAATGCACCGAGCACCCATAACTATTTCAACATCACTACTTAACAGCTTCAAAAATCTCTTAATTCAATATTTTTCCAAAAAATTCAAAAAGTATGTAAAAAAAATTCGAAAATTACCCAAAAAAATTCGAAAATTGCCCAAAAAGATTCGAAATTCGAAAATTCGTTTGAGGAAAAATTCGAAAATTCAAAAATTCATTTTTGAAAAAACACTTTAAAATTTAAATACTTTTTTTCGGAGGGTTTGCCATCGTTACTGGTGACTGGTCTAAGGGCTTTTCGTACAACTGCGTGTATTCGTATCAAATTCATATAGTTCTCGCATAAAAATCGGATTGAATTAAATTTATCGTGAACCGAATGGAATCCGTCCATTCAAGTTCGAATTTAAAAAAGATACGTAATTGGTAACGAAGGGCCAAATCACTGACTCGTTTCATGTCCGTTCAGTTAAAATGCGTTTGTGTTCTTATTGTATTTAACTCCGCGGACCGCATACTATGCCTATTTCTGAATGAAACACTCCATCATGATGTAATCATTAATAAAATTAAAATTTAAATTTTTTTACTTAATAAAAAAAAAAAATGATTTCAGGCGCGAAACATTTGTCCGTTCTGCTCGACTCCGCCTTTTTCTTTTCAAAATTTTGTCGTTGTTTTATTTGGGTGTAAGTGCATGCCAAAGTATGTGCAGATGCATACTGTGCAGTCAGCGGAGTCATATAATTTTTTCAAAATTAACAGACATCCACATTCAACGACTTTATGCGTTTCGCCCGACAAACAGAGGAGCGTGGCTTTGACAAGCTCAGGGAATTGGAACAGGCATCTCAAGTTGTACTTCAGCGGCACTGTTCGTTCCACAAATCAGGCATTTTTAGAGATACACACTATTTTCCTGCCAAAATTTGGTAAACTCATAAATCAACTTTGAATGGCATTTCAGTTTACTGGAATTACGTGTTTGCCAATTGGTGAAGAGTAAACCCAGATGTGTTCAACGCTGATTTCATTAGTATACCAATGTGTGCAGTGAGATACACTCTCTTTACTGGCGCGGCGACTTTTTGAATTAAACTGTATACTGTACACTGACTTATTGCCACACAATTCTGGAGAAGTTATAAAAGAAAACTTATGTCTTAAGTTTGAGTGTTATTTTTACAGACAATTTCTATTCCTTTCATACCTAGTTAATTTTTTATTACTCCCGATTTTTCAATGACATTAAATTACAGTCTGTTTCATTGGATAAATACCAAGTTTCTGTTGTGCAATTTGGTGTGGTAAGCATTGAAGATGCAATTGAGATTAAATTTAACTTTTTTTTCATTTCAGTGGTGCCGCCTACCCATCTAGATTTATGCACATCTGGGTCTACTTCAATAGATTGTCAGGTTTCTGCAGTGAAAGAAAGCTGGCTGGAACTACTTGAATGTTTTTGTTGTTGGTGGAAATTGACCAGTGTCTCTGGAAGATTGTCTTCTGTCTAACTTTGGCTTGATGCCAGGGAAAAAGAAATGTATCAATTGAAATTTGAAATTTGATCAAGGACAAAATTTATCTGATGTAATGTCACATTATTTTTAAGACCATCTCATCTTATATGGAATCTCACACTGCCTGATTTTGATACTTTCTATACCTTAAATCTTTCATAATGCTTAATTCATTCACCTTAATAGAATGTATTGACAAGGATTTGAGATGAAAATTGAAGAAAACTTAAGTTCAACCAGTCAAGTCCTCAGCTATTTTGCAATAACATCTTTCCATCACTTGTCTTGACACAAAGTCACAACTTTTGGCAGGGGCAAAAAAGTTGCAAGAGGTTGTAGAGAAGTGTAAACTTGAACTCAGAGATTTGGCTGGTGGGTTTTGGAGGGTAGTTTATTTATTGTAATTTTTATTTATTTTTCAAGGGAACATATGTAAATACTGTATATCCTCGAATAAGACCCCAGGGGAGTTATTTTTTCATCAGAGTTTTTGAGGGGGGACTTATTCAAGGGGGAGGAGTTATTCAAGGGACGGAGTTATTTTTTCCTCAGAAACTTGGACTGAATTCATTGTTTGAATGCATTCTGTCAACTCATGTAATCCATGATTCCAGGTATTCTTCCCTCCATGGACATCTTACCTTCGGAAGATATGATGTCCGCGAGGACATCATATCTCCGCGGTCATCATACCTTCAACATTTTCGACATAGGAAGGTATAATGTCTGCGGTATAAACACTAGTAAAATGCATACATATGGGACATTATAGCTCCGCCGATAAATGACCCGCATTTAGTAGCGTAATAGAGGCGTCTGTTACATTGCATGGGTCTAATCGATTAATTGGAGCGCGCATATGTGCGCCTATCTAAATATGCTTTTGCAACGAATGAGTCCAGTTATGAGAACTGGCCATCTTGGATTTTTGAAGGGGTCAATGGCATGTGCGGAAAAATACGTCCGCCGCGTGAATGATCGCATTCGCGTGCAGACGTATATAAATACAAATATTTTGCCAACCCTGCTTATAGACTATACTATTACTTTTAGATAAGTCTGCACGCATATTACATAATTCACGCGGCATACTTATTTTTCCGCACACGCCATTTTTAATGGCGGACTCGACTTTTAACTGACTCCCCCAACTCGACTCGCCGACTCGACCGGAAAAATTTTGGGGTTGTGACTCGAACTCGAGTTTGAAAAAAATGATGTTCGAGCCATACTCATGCGCGTTCTGTACATGGGTGCGTTTTTGTATGTGGGTGCATTATGTATGTGGGTGCGTTATGTACTCAGGTGCATTATGTACATGGGTGCGTTTTTGTATGTTATACTTTACGTTATATCCAATTTTATGTGAAACCATATTTTATTGGAATTATTATTAGCCTCTAAGTTGATCGTTGATCACCTTTGAGGTGTGCGTTCTGTACATGGGTGCGTTCTGTACATGGGCGCGTTCTGTACATGGGTGCGTTCTGTACATGGGTGCGTTCTGTCTATGGGTGCATTCTGTACATGGGTGCGTTCTGTACAAGGTCCCCAATCCCGATCCCGATCCCGTGACCCCAATCCCGGCCAATCCCGATCCCGATCCCGAAATCTCAAAAAAGCAATCCCGATCCCGATCCCGAAACCCCAGTCCCGATCCCAATCCCGAAATCTCAAAAAGTGAATCCCGATCCCGATCCCGAAAAGTCAATCCCGTTTGAACCCTACCCAAGGGTTGACAAGTGTTGACCCTTGTACAGAACGCACCCATGTACAGAATGCACCCATGTACAGAACGCACCCATGTACATAACGCACCCATGTACAACAACACATGTGAGTAAAAAACGCACACGAGTACAGAACCCACCCATAATAGAAACAATGGCATGTCAGATAAATACCTATGTGCAATCCCATTTGCTCTGCGCAAAAAAACACTTAACGATCCGATTTTGTAGAGTGTTATGTCCATTGACTTTACCTAAATATTGAATCTACACTCAGCAGTGGAAAAAATATTAAATTGACAATTATCTACCAGTGGAATTTAAATGGCCCTTACAAATCTATTTATGCACAACATAACTGGGCACCACTAAACCACAAATTCTGCCAAAAAAAACTTTCAGAATGCCCACCTAAGGTTTCGTTTGAAAGTGGGCCCAGTATTTATACTGGCCCGCTGTGGTCACGGCACTTGAGATTTGCTCAAAGGTGCCAATCTATTATGCTATCTGTGGCCAAAAAATAATATTTTCTCAGGGGATTATTCTTTGTTTTGCACAAAAATCGGGGCATGTGTGCCATATCATTGTGACATAAGGTGATCGGCGTTTTGATCAAAGAGAGCGATTGCAAAATAAAATATTTATCGGGCAGATTAGTGCCGAAAATCGGCGCGTGGGAAATCAATTTTTGTTCCTTATTCAGTTTCAGTTATTTTTTGCTATGGTATTTCGATATTACTTTCCATACTAAGTGTGATGTCCGCCGAGGATACATCTTTTGCACTCCATTTTGGATTCCGCCGAAAATCGAAATGAATAAGATACACATCGGCGATGCCAATAATTCAGAACGACGGAATCACGTATTTACATATGGATAATGTTCAAACATTTTACCGCCGCCTGGATAATCCTTGATATTATCGCCCAAACGTGTATCAATTTTATATTGCAAAGTGATGATGTCCGTCTCCTGAGAAGGTAAGATGTCCGCCTGGAGATATGATGTCCGCCTGGACATCATACCTCCAGAAGGTAAGATGTCCACGGAGGGAAGGTTTCCGGGAACGGTAATCCATGTATTGATCAGTTCAAGAACAAGAGAAAGATGTTTATACACTGCGTACATGTTATGTATCTGTTGTCGCTGCCATACGTTAACATTCTTTTGTATTTTCATCGATCATTTTTGTAAATTTTATAGCATATTTTTCACCCAGAAGGGGGAGTTATTTGAGGGGCGAGTTATTTTTTTGTCAGTGTTTTTGAGGGGGAGTTATTCAAGGAGGAGGAGTTATTCGAGGGGGGTCTTATTCGAGGATATACGGTATGTGGGTATAAATACATGAAAAATGCCCACAGTGAATGTTGCACCAACATATTGTTCGTGCGTGGAATCATTTTTCTTTTCTGGAAATTTAAAAAAAATAAACTATGACGTCATGATGGAGTGTTTCGTTCAGAAAGATGCATAGAATATGCGGTAGGCGGAGTTTGACGTTCTCTGTAAAATGTGCAGCCCAATCAGTGTGAATTGCGCATTTTACAGAATCCCACAATTCACTGAGAAAAGAGTTCCGAAACAGTCAATATCAACGGAAATTTGCCGAAAAACCAAAAGCCGACATATCTGCCAGTGTACAAAGACCAATTCGATGGAAAAAAGAAATGGCTCAAGTTAATGAGAAACAGATAGAAACTAGATGTTTAATTAATGAGTTAAAGGAAATGCAGGTGTGTGCACGTTACGGGGCAGGCCTGATACGCACATCTGCCCGTTACGCACATTTGCCCGTTTTTTTCTCTTGACACTTTTTCAAGTGATTTTCAGATATGAGTAGAGTGAAAAAAAAGTTGCGCAATGACATTAGTGAACTTTTTCACTTCACTCATATCTGAAAATCACTTGAAAAAGTGTCAAGTGAAAAAAACGGGCAAATGTGCGTAACGGGCAGATGTGCGTATCAGTGCACCCCCGTTTACAACAGGATTCAGTTCCGTAAGGCGCCCTTTGCGTACACTAGTTTACTGTTAGTAAACTAAAAATTTTGTAAACTCATAAATCGACTTTGACTGGAGTTTTAGTTTACCCGAATTAGGTGTTTGTTTTTTACAGTTGACGCAGAGTAAAAATTATTTATTCCAGTAAACTTAAATGTGTTCAAGGTTGATTTATAAGTTGACGAATTTTTTAAAATAATCGGCAAAGTAGTTATTGTGTGCAGCGACATTCGCGCGTTGTGTGCGCGTCTAGCTCCATAGCGCATTTTCTCTGATAACTTGGGCATCAATTTTTTTAATGAGAAAATTTTAATTGACGTTTTTTTATGTTATCGACACGAATCTTTCTCGTTTGGGTAACACGTGTACACACAAAATAATTTAAAGTCTCAATTTCACATTTAAAATTTTTAGCAACTCTATGCCGGCAAGCAGAGGAGTGAATTACAAGAATTGGAAAGGAAATTAATGGGTGGATTGAATCAAATAAGTTCACTTATCAATGAAAATTATGAAAGTGGTAATGGTCAGGGCAATGGATATATTGATGACAATTTGATAAAAAATGGTGACATCGATAAAAATCATGAAAGAAAGACGCTTCTAGCGGATGCAGAAAGGTATGTAGACATTTTGTATTTTTTAAATTTAAACACCACCGTCGGCTTCAACTGATACTAAAAATTTAGGTATACGCGGCGGACATCACACTTAAGAAAACCTAACATAACCCATCTGAATAGTGAACAAAAATTATACAGTTTTTCATCATGATAAGCGTTCCAAAAATGGCCGATTTTGAGAAAATATAATTAAATATAATCTCAGAAAATCTCTCTCAATCTAAAATATAATTAAATCTCTCATGTCATTTGGAAAATATCATTACATCTCTGAGAAAATCTCCCATGCTTGAAAAAATCTCCCTGTTGGAATTTTAGTTATATTTGATATTTCAAGGTGTTTGGACAACACAGAGTAATTATGTATTCAATAAGCTCTTATGTGTTGCTTAAACAGTTTTGTTTGAAATTACCAACAACAGAAACAGCAATATAATTTTCAAATAGAGTCAAGTGAAACTATCAAAAGTCACAAATGTTACTTCAACACTATCTTTGAAACATATTGTGCCAAAAACCCTTCCCACTCAAATTCAAACACCTATTTGTCACAACTGAAGTCTGACTGAAAAGCTGCTCAGCACTAGCAGAACTTCAGGTATTTCAGGAGTAAATTCAGTGCAAAATGTCAGGCATTTGTTTGAGCCAACTTTCATAAAAATATCATAAACTGCCAATTGTGAAGGACCTGGCGGGTGATGATGGTAATGGTAATCTTGATTGTACTTCCCAAACATGACATTACCCTCTGAAACCTCAGATTTTTTCATTTTTCATTTTTCACTGATTTTTCACTTTCACTTCAACTTTTCTCTTGTTTTTTCAAAGTTGCTAAAGCATTTATATTTTCTCAAAAATATGTATACTCAAGTTTACCGAGTTAAATGAGTAAATATGTTCACATTTCTCTGCAGAAAGTACCTTTACTCACTTTTACATATACATATTTTACATATACTTTTTGACACTACTTGAGTGCAGAACTTGTATATCACATAGGCTTTTATGTAAGCTTTCTCAAGACATAAAACTGAAAAAATAGGCAAACATGGTATATAAATAAGCACATGTATAGCCAAAAATAAGGGTAAAAAGCATGGATTGAAGTAGATTTGAAGGTGAAAATGGGCAAAAAGTATGAAAATTGGGGCAACATTTCTCAAAAAAGTGACTTCAGAGAGATTTTTTTATATTTTCTCCCACAGAAACAAAAAATATAATTAAATATCTCTGGAAAATCCCAGAAAAAAATATAAATATAATTAAATTACCATTTCATTATATTTTCTGAGATTTTTTAAATATAAATCTCTCAGAGATTTTTAGAACGCTAATCATGATATTTCGTTTTTACTATGGAATAATTAATAAGGAAATTTATCACAAGATTTTATTCATTAAATTATGGTAGGTTTTCATACTAGGTGTGCTTACCGCCGAGTATACCTCACAACTCTTTTTTAACTTCATAAATACTCCCACAGCAGGCCAGCACCAAGTAATCCCGCAAAACATCCAACGTCAGCAGAAAAGATGTCCAGCGGGATTCCAGACAAGGACAAAAAAGAATTGCCACTTGCACCAAAATTGGGCCAGCGTGTATCTACTTCAAGACAATCTGACACTCATATTATCAGAACAAAGTATTCATTTATGAAACGATTTTTGTGCTGTTGTTGTGGATGTTGTATTTGCATGAAAAGATAATGGCCCTGCGCACACTAGTTTTCACCGTGACTGATGTGAAAACTGAAATGGCCACATGGTGACATTCAGCCCACTCTTTTTGTATGCTATATGTGTTTTAGTTTTCAAATTTTCAAATTTTCACTTTCATTAAATTAAATTCCAGTAAAAATTAAACAAAATCATTCAACCGTGTTCATTAAATTGCATTTGAAAAAAATTCAGTTTTCACACGAAGTCACGGTGAAAACTAGTGTGTGTAGGCACAATGGTGCATCGGAATGTTCCCTTGAATAATAGCCCAACAGTTCAGATTTTTAATCATGTCATGGTTTAATGTGTTATGTGTTAGATATTATGCATACACAACGGTCGATTCAACAATGAGGACTAATGAGTGATATTTTTTTCCCTGAAATTAAGCACGATTAGTGATGTGAAAAGCGCCAGAACTTTGGCGTCGAGCGCCAAAAGCGCCATGGCGCTTTTCCGACATCTAGCGCCAAGCGCCAATGGCGCCAGAGCAAAATGGCGCCAAGCGCCAAAAGCGTCATGGCGCTTTTTGCTTTGGTGCTAGTGCCAACCGCCAGCGCCAGACATTTTGTTCCTGGCGTCGGTCACAAGTAGCGCCAAGCGCCAAAAGCGCCATGGACCTTTTTGCTTTGGCGCTAGCGCCAGACTCCAGCGCCATGGCGCTTTTACATCACTAAGCATAATGTACATCATTCATGGGGATTATTTTCCTCAGCTCTCCCAGACCTGGGGTTTATTCAAGGGGGGAAATTCGAGGAAATACGGTATTTAGTAAATTGCACGATATAAATAGCGAAACACACAACCGAGTGCAACAGGATAAAATAAGACATTCAAATTTTCACTTTATCAAATTTTGTTTGCGGGCACAGAATGTGAAAGTTCTGTGACAGAAAATGTTTCACCTTTTTAACAAACTGCTTTCACTTTTTTACGAAACAATGGATCCATGGCTGGTTTCATTTCTGGCAAATCGGTCGTAGTTTTACCGGTTTGCCTCTTGATTAATTTCTTCTGGTTTGGGACGCCTGCAGTTAATTTCATGAACAAACATGGTAATTTGATGAAGAAAGGGATTCATGATAGGTAAATCTATTTGAGAGACATTTTAGTATACCAGAATGAATCATTTTCGATCCCCGTCAACTGGAGTTGACGGACTCCTCATTCCGGTGAACTCAAGTGCTTTCAAATTCTCTGATTTATGAATTTCAGCAATTTCTGCTATGTATATATGGGAGTTGCACAAAATAGTTTACTGTCGGTAAACTCAAACTCTGGGAAACTCATAAATCAACTGAATGACATTTGAGTTTACTGGAATTACGTGTTTGTAAACTACAGTTGACGGAGCATAAAAATGACCCAATGACCTCAAATGCGCTCAAGACTGATTTATGAGTTTACAATATTTTTAAAATTTCATTTATAAACTAGTGTGCATTTGGACAATATGTTTAACTGACTTGGTCCGAAAACCGGCTGTGCCTCACAGAAATTGGTGAAATGAAGTGTTGAAACAACGAGGAAAATAAATAAATAAGTTAGCTGCATGATGGTATTTGTTGATATGGGTATATTTCACGTATTTTATTGGCTTAAATAAAATTTTCAAGTTTTTTCAAACCCAGGTAGGAATCCTGAAGCTTCAACAAAATAAACTTCACATTTTTATAGACACATGATTACATGCATTTACATGCCCAATTTACATATCTTTCTTTGACATTTTACCTGACACAAATGTGAGCACCTGAACAAACATAAAAAGATTGACTATAAAATAACTAAAATGTACAGGCGGACCCAAATGGCTATTGATCCATTAATTACATCCAAGCTTCATTACATTTGATACAATATTATATGTACCTTAATACACATTTAGATTAAACGCATGAACAATAGAAGAGGTATTTTTATTACTCTTAATGACGAAGCATAAAAATAAATGTGTAAATCTCTGAAGTAGTTATTAGTCAACTGGTGGGGGCCACTCCCAGACCCTGTAAAATGTCAAATGTTATGCAAAATGTCAATAAAAAGGATTTTGTTACTGAACTTTTGACATTTTGCAGGAGATTTTACAGTGTTACGCTATGTCATACTAGGTATTATACGCGTTACTTTACACGGTGTGGGACTGCCTCCTGGAGCCAGTTCCTCGAATGGCATATTAAAGAGTAAAGTACTTTGGCACTTGTGGAACTGGCCCCTGGTACAGTTTTCATGTATTCGAGGAAGGCTTCTTCGAGGAGAAACGACTCCCTTTACATCAGAATTTTTTCTTTATGTTTCGAACTTAATCACATTTTTCGCAGTCAATTGATGTGGGAAGTTATTCAAGCAGGGGGGTGTTACAAGAATTCACGGTGTTCAAATTCATTAATTCATTTCCTATCTCGGAAATAGAACATTGGCAGAAAAGGTAAACCGAAAATATAAAGCTTGGCACATTTCCAAGTGTGAAGTTCCCCATTTCGAATGGAATAAAAATGTAAATTAATCAGAAAACACGACGTCAGAGAGTTGACAAAAATCGCACAGATATCAGATAAAAGCTTAACGAAGAACAAACGGTTTTCCTCGAGTTTTATGCTTGGCTGGCAGTTTTCTATGCAGATTCCAGATGTCTTATGCAAAATAAACTGTCCGGAATAAAACAGCAAAATGAATTGTGAAAACTGAACTTTGTCAACGAGTTCCTAAACGTTTTCAATTAACTTACCTGTTTAATTTTTCAAAAATATCATAGTCGATTTTTAGCAACCCATTTTTAATTGTTATTAATTTCTTTTTTAGCGGAAAGCGTTCTCGATGTCTAGCGATCAGTTTCATCCGCGAAAAAAGGCGGAAACAAAAAAAGAAAATAAAAATAGACGAAACTCGCGCAAGATGGCGCGATAAAGTTGGCCTGTATTTTGCTTGCTGCAGTTTGATTCCCTAAACATGGTTGGATCATTTTTCAATTGTTTTGTTCTTCATTCACCTGATAGAATATTTATTCACTGAGAAATCTATTTTAAGGGACTGTTTTTCGAATCAGAATTTGACAAAATTTTTGGAAAAGTAAAAAAATTGGACGGCGCGCGTATAGTATGTTCTAACATAAGTTGACTCGGACTTTCTGTAAAAAAAACTTTCGGAAAATGGTTTTCTCGCAGCGGAATCATAAACCGTCCGGACGAAAAAAGTCAATTAAAAAAAAATGTAAACAATAGCCTGAGGTAACAGAAAATTGTGGGGCAATCTTTTTTTCTCAAACACGACGCTGTCTGGCCAGCGCCCAACTGTAAAGTGCGATTTAAAAGTCGAAATTTGTTGATATAAATATGTACTTTTGGAATGAAATTCTTCTTTTGAGACATTTTACACTGGTTAATCAAATCAAATCATTTGTAATTATCCAGTTGAACTTTTCTCCAAATTTCAGGGAACGAGCACATCGAAGTTGGAGCAAGAAATTTCGGCAGATCACCATTTATCAAACGAGCATTTTTATGGATTGGTAAACGTCAGTGACTTTGCTTTTATAATTTTGTCATTCCATGGTATTGAATCGTTTTTCAAAAATTTTCCATCGCGTTTCCATCACTAATATCTTCTTTTATTTCGTCGAGGAGGGGGGGGGGGGTGGAACTTTTGGGGCAGGCCTGATACGCACACGTGCCCGATACGCACATATGCCCGTTTTTTCAATTGACACTTTTTCAAGTGATTTTCAGATACGAGTAAAGTGCAAAAAAAAGTTGCGCAATGACATTAGTGAACTTTTTTGGCGAGAACTCGGCCGTAAAGTAAACCCGGCCGTAAAGTAAATCCGGCCGTAAGGCATAGTTGTACAAACGTATTTACGTTTACTAGATAAATACGTATACTCGATGGCTGCGTAAATACGTTTACGTTTCCTCCCGAACAAATACCGGTACTCAGTTACTCGCGTACTTTTTGAAAGTACGCGAGTACAGTTGCGCAGCGTTTTTCACTTCACTCATATCTGAAAATCACTTGAAAATGTGTCAAGTGAAAATAGCCATTTTTCACTGTTTTTCATTTGACACATTTTCAAGTGATTTTCAGATATGAGTGAAGTGAAAAAGTTTACTAATGTCATTGCGCAACTTTTTTTCACTTTACTCATATCTGAAAATCACTTGAAAAAGTGTCAAGTGAAAAAAACGGGCATATGTGCGTATCAGTGCACGCCCGGAAATTTTCCCCCGCTGTATCCTGTCTATATACATTCACTTTTTCTACCCATACTCTTTTTTCAAAACTTAATTTTTCCTTTTTTCACAGTTCGGCAACACGTGTTATTGCAATTCGGTCATCCAAGCGCTGTACTTTTGTCGGCCATTTCGAGAGAAGGTGCTCGCCTACAAGCAGCAGCTGAAAAAATCAGGTGAGATTTTGAGTCTGTTTGGCACTGCGCCAGAAATGGATACCGTATTTTCTTGGATAATTCCCCTTGTTAGACGAGAGGGAAAATAATCTCCCTGCAGGGCCGTATCCAGGGGGGGGGCGGGGGGGGCTGCAGCCCCCCCCCTCCCGGGGCGAGACCAAAAAGTGACCGGAAAATGCGACTTTTTCAACGTCAGCGTAAAAAATTTTGCGCGCAAGCGCGCATTCTTCACCAGACACAAGGTATTATCATCGGATTTGCTCCATGTGGCCACAAATCATTGTAAATACACTCAATGTTGTGTTTTTTTGCTGTTTTGTATGTATATTTACATACATATACATCATTCCATGGCGCTGACGCCAACGCCAATGGCGCCAAGGCGTGGCGCCTACTAATGGCGCCAGCGCCATGGCGCCATTCCGCCACTATGTAGCTAAAATTTTAGGGGGGGGGGGCTGAGCCCCCCCCCCTCGCCGGCCTCCGTAAACAAGCAGCCCCCCCCGCTCAAAAATCCTGGATACGTCCCTGTCTCCCTGAAATAATTCCCTTCTTAAAACACATAATTAATTTGTTGTGTCTAATTTGAACAAAAATGGCATGTTTTTTCTTAATAGAGCATATTTCGTGAAATTATTGATAGAGAAATGCTAGATAATTTGGCGAAATAATAAACTCCCTTGAGTAATCCCCCCGCTTAAACAATTACTCCACAAAAAAGTGTGACGACGAAAATTCCCCAGGGGAATTTTTTGAGCAACTACTTTCGATACTAAAATAACTGAATTATGATAACATTCGCAGGGCAAACGAAGGACAATTTATTGACGTGTCTGGCAGATTTGTTCCACAACATTTCAACGCAGAAACGGCGCATGGGCACAATAGCGCCGAAAAAGTTCATCACGAAATTGAAGAAAGAGAATGGTATGTTATTGTTGATCGCCTACTGTGTATATATAGGCATCAATTGACAATGAAATCGGCTGTCAACTGAGTCGACTGGTTTCTTTTCAGATTTTAGTTGACGAGTCGCCGAACGATGTTCAAATGCACGTATCAGTATAAATTCCTTCTCAAGATTGCCGCATGTGCACTTGAAAATTATCCTTCGACCCGTCAACTAAAATCTGAATTGACATGGAAACCCGGCGCCAGTTCCTCAAAATGAGAAGTGAAATGGCAAAGGTGAAGTAAAAGCGCAAAGGCGAAGTGAAATGGCAACTGCAATGGCAAAAGCGAAGTAAAAAAATAAAATTAAAAGTTATTTCTCGTCGCTTTTTCCATTTCACTTGCCAATTCACTTGCCATTTCACTTGCCAATTCACTTGCCATTTCACTTCGCCTTTGCGCTTTTACTTCGCCTTTGCCATTTCACTTCTCATTTTGCGGAACTGGCACCAGTTGACACCCAATGTGTGCAACCCCAACCCCCTCAAAACCCCCCAAAATGCAGAACTATTCGACAACTACATGCAACAAGACGCGCACGAGTTTCTCAACTACCTTCTGAACACGATAGCCGACATAATGGAAGAAGAGAGAAACGCCGAGCAGTCTGGAGGGGCTGCTCAAAGACATGGGGGAACTGCGGGCACTTCTGCCGGGGGCGGAGTTAGTGCGGGTGCTGATTGGTGGGGGGTTGGAGATTGGGGTTGGGGGTGTGCGTGGGTTTCGCCACACTAGTTGACAACTGATGTACCCAAAGCTGATAAATCTGTTTTCAAATTTGCTAAGTGTGTTCAAAAACAGGTTTATCAGGTTTGAAAGTTTTGTTTGTCAACTGGTGTGCAGGATGTGCAGGCACGGATTTGGATATTTTTCAGAAATTGGAACATGGCAATTGGATGCTTTTCGAAATTAGATATTATAAACTTGTCGAAAAAAATAATATTAGGATTTTTAACTGTAATCCGATCGCGAAACACGAAGAATGTCGCTATTTCCCACAACAATCACTTTTCAAAATTATTATTTTTATTTTGCACAACAACGATTTTGCACAGCAGCAGTCAGCCAAGCTGAGTCAAGTGGTGGGTGCGTTCAAGAGCCCCAGAGTTGCCGCCGCCAATGTTTTGGGTTCGCAGGGGTCTGCCGTTGGCGCCGAGTGCAATAGACACGCCACTGTGTCACCGGATGGGGTAAGTTTTATTGTTGCTGTTTCTTTTTTTTGGGAGGGGGGTATTTTTAGACGATATTTTATATGTTTTTCTTATTTCTGTGTAGAATAAGGTTGCATCACTCTTTTAGTAGTTTGCAGTGGCTGTTATTCAGACAATATCTGTGATATAACTATTTTAATGTGACTTGTCACTATTATCGCTATTTACACTAAAAATCGCTATTTACCCCCCCCGCTATTTCTTATCTCGTGTCAAGATTTTAGTCTTAGGGCTAATTGTCCTTTCACCAACATCCATTTATCCCTCAGATATCTCTACAAGCGCCCAGCGAGGGGGGTGCCCAAGATGGGGGGTGCAGTTCGTCTGGCAGCGAGCCAACATGGGTGCA
This sequence comes from Sphaerolaimus hirsutus, assembly GCA_964036195.1. Lineage (NCBI taxonomy): Eukaryota > Metazoa > Nematoda > Chromadorea > Monhysterida > Sphaerolaimidae > Sphaerolaimus > Sphaerolaimus hirsutus. The sequence continues at coordinate 27,839,179 of OZ038451.1, read as the reverse complement.
CGACATTTTCCAGGGTACCCTCACCAATGAGACCCGCTGTTTGAATTGCGAATCTGTGCGTGGGGGGTTATTTGACGTGGAGGGGTGGGTGGTCTTAAAAATCGCTAACTTTTTTACCTTCGTTTTCCTATTTTGAAGTAATTTAGTGGTTAGTCATGTGTTTATCAACTTTTTGTTAACACAGGATTTCCAGGATTTTCCAGGATTCAAATAGATAGCGAATCGCCCCTCCGGGGGGGGGGATTGAAAGCTGATATTTTTGTTTTGGGATGGGCAGGGTTGGTTCGCGCGGTTTCAATATAAAGTGTTTTTCGAGGCGTAGAAGGCATAGGTGAAAAACCGATGAAAATAATCAAAGCCTGTAAAAACAGGCATATAAATCGTCCTAAACACAACACATCACCCCCTGGCAGGTGTCCAGCAAAGACGAGGACTTTCTGGACCTGTCCCTGGAAGTAGAAACGAATGCTTCCATAACCCACTGCCTGCGCGTGTTCTCCAACATGGAGACGTTGTGCAACGAACATAAGTATTATTGCGAGTATTGTTGCTCCAAGCAGGAGGCACAAAAGAGGTCGGTGTTTGTTTTGAGTGGGAATTGTTTTGTTTTGAGGCTTTGTATTTACACACTAGTTTACTGCCAGTAAACTGAAGATTTAGTAAACTCATAAATCAACTTTGAATGGTATTTGAGTTTGCTGGAATTAGGTGTTCGTCAACTACGGTTGATGGAAAGTTGAAATAACTCATTCCAATACACTCAAATGCGTTCGAAACTAATTGACGAGTTTACGAAATTTCCAACATTTCATTTTTAAAAGTAGTGTGCACTTTTTTAATGTCAAATATCACCCCCCTTTCAGAATGCGCGTGAAACGCCTGCCCAAAATTCTGGCCCTGCACCTGAAACGCTTCAAGTACCAGGAACAAGTGTCGCGCTACACCAAGCTCAGCTACAGGGTGCTGTTCCCCATGGAACTGCGCCTGTTCAACATGGCCGACGACGCTACGAATGCGGATAGAATGTACGATTTGGTCGCCGTGGTGGTGCACTGCGGCGCCACCCCCAATAGGGGACATTATATCACCGTGGTAAAGTCTCACTCGTTCTGGCTGCTGTTCGATGATGATATGGTGGATGTGAGTTGGGTTTTGAGTTGTTTGACTTTTTTTTTTGGGGGGGGGGGTGAGGTTTGAGATCCAACTGTCTTTTCCAGGCACGGCTCAGCTATTTATCTGTCTTTCCCGGAGGCACAATTTTTAGGTTACTATCTCCTAAAGGGCCCCACCTAATCGCCCAGCTAGGTATATGGTGCGATTTTTGAAACATTTTCCCGCACTTTTCGCTAAAAATCGATTAATTTTGTACCTTTTCCCATTTTCAAAATCTCTAATTACCTTTTGCCATTTTCGGCTGGATTGAGTTGACGGAGATTAAAAGCAACTCAAAATTTAACTTGAATACGCTCAAAGCTAATTTATGAGTACTCAATTTTGAGTTTAATGTTATTGGTAAACTAATTTTGCCCTGCGCCAGAATATCACTCAAAATTCCCACCCAGAAAATCGAACCTTTCGCGATCGAGGAATTCTTCGGTCTATCCGACGCGGGCGTCCAAAAGAACTCCGAATCAGCCTACATTCTATTTTACCAAGCGCGCGACTGCACGGCGGCAGTGACGACGGGCAGCGGCGGCGCGGCGGCACAAACGCAACATGCCGCCGCGGCACAAAGTCATGCCGCCGCGGCACAAAGTCATGGAAATGTGAATGGATTGCCGCCTGAGGCGCCTGCCGCGGCCGCTGGGCAACCGCATGCGACTAAGTTGAATGCTTGAGTGGTTTTTTGGGCGGTTTTGTTGGGAAGTGGAAGTGTGATTGGCTTTTTATGGGCTGATGTTTTTGTGAGATGGATTATTCTGGGTGATCGGAATTTTTTTTTAGACTTGGCATTTTTCCAAAAAAAAGCCGCAGTTGTTAACAGGAAAGTTGAATTTTCTCTCAAAGTCTCTCAAAATTTGCTGGCGTTTTGACGTCACATTTAAAAATTTTAAAACAGTTTATTTAAAATTGTTTTTAATTAGACCTGATTTTTTTAACCTCACAAAAAAAATAAACTGTGTTTTTTTACCAATCATAGTTCCACTATAAGCCATCCGAATCCGACAAAATGTATTTTTCTGGGCTATCCTGGTTTGTTGTAGCCCTACTTTCGAGCATTGCATTTAAGAATTTTTAAAAAAAATAGCATTCATGGGGGACATATTTAAATACAAAGCGCCTTAGCATGATTGTTCAGTGGCAATCACTGTTTGATGTGTACCCAATTTTGTGCAATTTTCGAGCCAATAATAATTTCTGGGCATCTGATTCGTTTTGTTGTATTTTTTATTATACAAAATTAGTGATGCATTCAGATTAAAGAAATTGATAAATTTTTTTGAAATTTTTACACTCCGCGGACCAGTTTACTTATTCCTCGAACGTTCGAACTTAGCGTTCGAACGTTTTTGCACGCTGAACTACAAACGCTGAAACCAAAATCTAAAGAACACAACGTTTTCGAAGTGTAAAAAATTCGGAATTTGCAATAATTCGCGCAATTTGCATGCGAGCCGAATTTTTTTACGCTTCAAAGCGCTGTGTTCTTTAGATTTCGATTTCAGCGTTTTGTAGTTAAGCGTGCAAAAACGTTCGAACGCTGAACGCAAAACTTCAGTGTGCGATGCGCCAACGCGCACGACTTTCACAAAAAAGAAAAATATTTTCAAAAAAGTGGAGTTGCGTACAAGCAAAGCAATGTTTTGTTCCTAAAAGGTTGCTGAACCGTTTTTCAGTTTTTATTTTCTGAAAAGTTGTTGAACAATTTTGTTGTGATGGATGTCGTTATAATGGATGATTTCGTTCAGAAAATTAGTATATTGTGCGGCCCGCGGAGTATGGGAATTTTATGCTGCTTTTGTAATCTTGAATGAATCAGTAAATATGGAACATAAAGATTATTTTAGTTATGATTGCATTACATAGAAATGTTTCTGTCACCACAATTAGAAAACTGATTTTACTCTGTCTTTTCTATATTTTCTGCGCTCTGTGTAAGGATCGTCAGAAATGTACAAAAATGTAATTTTTTCACTATTTACATGTTGTAAATAATTATTTTCAAGCTAACCATGTCAAATTATGGACATATACATATGATACTTATCTATTCAGGTAGGAACCCATTCTCAATAAAATTAGCAGTAATTAGCAGTGAAATAATCTTTGAGAGATTTATATTTTAAAAATATCAGGAGTATAAATGACATAAGATTTCGGTATATTTTTATTTTTCCAGGATCTGCTATGGAGTTTTAATTTTAGTTTGTTTTTGAGAGATATTCTGAGATTTCTAAAAAAAATTATAAAACATGTGGTAAATTTTTCTTTTCCCCAGCTTGTCTTACAGACATTCAATTATACCTTATTTTTGAAATATTTTCTGGGATAATATTCAAGTAAATTTTTTCAGAATCACCCATTTTTCGATGCTTATTATTATTGACATTATCTAGCGTAGAGTCATAATGATAAATAAACCGCATTTGCTTGAATAATCCCCCTGGGGGATTATTATTTCCTCAGACTTTTTGAGGGGGGAATTATTCAAGGTGGGGGAATTATTATTTCGTCAACATTTTCAAGCATGTTTCGATTAAGTCATTTTACGAATTTTGCATCATTGGCCCTGCGCACACTAGTTTTCACACGAAATTTCGAAAACTCATAAATGAACTTTGAATGTGTTTGAGTTTTCCACAATTTGTCATTTTAAATCTCTGTCAACTGTAGTTGACGGCTACCTCATTGTAGAAAACTCAAATGCATTCAAAGCTGATTTGTGAGTTTTCGAAATTTGGTGTGAAAACTAATGTGCGCAGGCACATAAACACAATAACCTGCCATTTTTGTAAAAATTAGGCACAACAAATTGATCAAATCTCTTAAGGGGGGAATTATTCAAGGGAGTATTATTTTTCCCCACTCGTCTCACAGAGGGGGATTATTCAAGGGGGAACTATTCAAGCAAATACGGTAAATATCGTTCACCTTTCGATGTTTATGAACATGCTGAATGAATGATATAGAATGTCAATTAAGTGAATTGTTCTTACCCAACATTGATCTAGGCTAGTCGAAAACTTTTTTTTTCATGTGTATGAAATTGCGCCCCTGACCACAGTTATTTTATGGCGTTTTAGCAGAAAAATAATTTTGTGTAATATTAGGCACTTTTTGGTCACGTATATAAAGTATATATTTTTAGGATACCTGTCATTTTAAAGTTTATCCCGTTGCTCGCTGTGATAGAATTTTATGATTTGTTTTCGTGTTTTGAAGCTCATTAGGTACATTGTTAATTTTTGAGAAATGTATTATTTATATGCATTTTAGTAAATTAGCACGTTTTGAATTTGTAAAGATAAATACCAAAAAAAGTTTTTGTTGATATCTGGGGCCGGCTACTGCACCTCAGGAAACGTAATTATGTATGTACCTAGAATCCTCGAATAAGACCCCAGGGGGTTATTGTTCGTCAGTGTATTTAAGGGGACGGGGGTGGTTTATTCAAGGAGGCGGTTACTTTTCCTAAGAAATTTCAGAAAAACATGGACTTTATTCAAGGGGTAGTTATTCAGGGGGGGGGGTATTTTTTCACCTGGCGAAAGGGGGAGTTATTCAAGGGGGAAACTTGCAATATCATATTCAGCCAATGAACGCTCCATTTCACTAAACAATAACTATAAGTTCGATAATATAAAAATGTTATATTTATCAATCACTACAATTTCTTCTCTCGTCAGTTTTGATAGTAAATCTGTTGAGCTTTTCCAACATCCAGCGCCAATAGCTGTTAGCAAAATAGCGCCACAGCAAAATAGAGTGTTGTGGTGCTTTTACATCACTAGCTTTCGATACGAAGATACCCCTTATGGCAACTTGGCAGCTTGCCAAAAACGTTGACATCGCTATAAATATAAATAAAGTGGGGCAAAATAGGTGTATAAGTATATAGACCAAAATAGCGAATATGAAGGTGAAAACTGGCACAATTTAGTGATTTTAGTGATTTAAATAAAAAGTTAATGGGATAATCGCTTGGACATGGACCCGGGTTAAATCATTTGGGTTACTTGACGTCTGCCAAGTTGCCATACGTGCCCCGATCCATTCCGATACCGTAACGTTTTGTCCACGTTCGTTCCTCTTTTTATATCTTTTTTGAATTTCAGACGTGCGGGGTAAAAATGTCAATTGGCTACGCCTTCTTCACAGCTGATTGATCAAAATTGACCAATTCGTGTGAAAATGTTTCCAGTGGGATCGTGTTTTCAATTTTTCTCCCCGAAATCGATCAATTTCTCGATCCCTGAAAAAATCATCTCTGTTTCGATTTTGCCTTCGGTGGTTGACGTCGATATCGCTAAAATAAGTCGCTAAATTTGCGATCGCCCACTAGCAAATTCTTCTTAGGAACCATTTGATGCCATGGTACGTAATATGAACGTAAACGTTAACTTCCTTTGGTTTCAATTTTTTATGGAAAATTTTCCCATTTTTTCCAGCGGTTCGTTGCACGCTGCGAGCCGTACACGTTTGATTGTTCGTGCCGTCACGATTCCTACATTTTTATAGTGTGCCATTCAACTTCACTTGGCGGGGCCAGGCCTTCACTGTGGCCCGGGTGTGTTGAATTTCAATTTTTGGAATTGTGGCAATTGGCGCACTGAAATTTTGCGTTCAGCGTTCGAACGTTTTTGCACGCTGAACTACAAACGCTGAAATCAAAATCTAAAGAACAACGTTTTTGAAGCGTAAATAATTCGGAATTTGTAATATTTCACGCATTTTGCGTGCGAGCCGATTTTTTACGCTTCAAAAACGTGTTCTTTCGATTTTGATTTCATCGTTTTTAGTTCAGCGTGCAAAAAACCCAAAATTTCAGTGTGCGGTGCACCATTAGGTGCCATTTCATTTCAATATCGCCTGTGTGTCGTTAAAGATGTCGTGATATTCTATCGTGCAAAATTTATCTTTAGGCGGCTGTCTCTATGCTGGCGCCGTGCCAACTTCTCTGCATTGCTGTCACCTTGTTTCCCATCTTCGCTAGTTGGACTGGTTTCGTTCCCTTACAGGTTTGCACGCGTTTCCTGTTCTGTATGTATTTTTTCAGATTTCATGTCATGCACATTAATTACTGTATTACCTCGAATTATCCCCCTCTTGAATTAACCCACCCTTGAATTAACCCCCCTCAGAATGGGCTGGGGAAATAATAACCCCCCCCCCCTCGAAATGCCCCCCATTCGGAATGATGTAGGTAATGTACATAATAAATACGTCATGTATGCAATGTACATGATGTATATTACTGTTAATTTGCATTGCAGCTACACATGGACTAGTTTGTTTAGCTATCTACGTTTTTATGTTTAAATATATCCTGTTTGGACACATTTATTACCTGTTTTGGGTATGCTAATGCCTACTATTTACTACGATCCTTACTAAAATTTCTGACGAAATAATAAACCCCCCTCGAATAACCCCTCTCGCATTAACCCCCCTCAAATTTTGCTGGCGAAATAATAAACCCCCATGGGGGTATTCCGAGGTAATACGGTAGTTGACTTCTGTTTACTGGTTTCTGTAAACCATTTGTTAAGTATTTGGGTTTATGTTGCTCATGGGTCACTGGTTGACACGCACACTTTGCGCTCCACACACGGCGCTTTAAAAAATAAGTTCGAACGTTTTTGGCAAAGTATGAATACCGTATTCCTTCTAATAGAGCGATGTTCTATTTTTCGGTCAAATTGTTAACCTGCCGTTCTATTGGAGGTTGACGGGAAAAAATAGAACGGCGCTCTTCTATTAGAAGGAATACGGCATTCATACTTTGCCAAAAAAATTTGAACTTATTTTTAAAACTGCCGTGTGTGGAGCGCCAATGGTCCATTCTAGTAAGCTCCAAAATTGTTCAACATTGTAGATTTTTCAATTTTGGAATTCCCATTCATCAACTTAGTAGCGTAGGCACATATTTTAACGGACTCGTGTTAAGAAGACCTTACCTATTTTCAGATCCGCCTTCGAAAGTGGCTAGGTGCCGCATTTTGGCGCCGTGCCAGATTCCAGAAATCCTGTTACGAGTTTACTTTCACCCGTAGCCACTTCACTGCGGCTTTCTCCGTTAGCAAAGGTTGGCTGGGAAGTTTTGTAAATCAAAAATACTTGTGTTCTTGATTGGGGTGTTTAGTAGGGTTAAACCGGGGTTGACTTTATTTTAGATTAGTTTTTAGAATTTTCGGAATGCATTGGGGTGACGATGGGGTCGAGATTGACATTTTTAATTTTTTTGGATTGGGATTTCAGGATCGGTATTGTGATTGGCATTTTTTGGGATTCGAAATTGATCTGCATCCCATTTGAACCCCGCGTGTCTGCAATATTACAGTGCTTTAAAAATCTAGTGTGGCCCGCAAACGATTCTTTAAGTGCTTCACACCTCTGAATTGACTTTAGTTGACGGAAACATTCCCTCGCAGCGAGCTGGTGGAGCCGTGGTTCAGTGCCGTGTTTTGGCGCTGTGCCAACTGTCAACCGCATGACGTTTATCCGCTCTTGGGGACTGCTCACACTGGTTAGTCAGTTTGTTGCTAATATTTCAGGTGTATTGTATTTGGTCTGCCTTGGAAGATGTTCTGATGAGCATACCATGAGCTTTGGAACCCAGCGGTTTGGGGTGGAAAATGTTTTTCACTGGCCTTTTTGACATTACCGAATATCTTTACAACTAGGCAGGGTGTTGATTGTTTCAATTGACTTTTAAAAATGCTATTTCCACCTTAATCTTTAAGTGTTAAAGCATCCATTTGTTCAGTTCAGTAATTTTAACAAAACTCTGGTGCTCTGGTAAAATTTCATGCTGTCTCCTTATTTTTGCAAATAATGTGTAATAATAAGAAAGTAATAATGTGCCATATATTGCTGCAGATTGTGATGGAGTTGCGGCGCAGTGCTGAATCTTGGCACTGTGCCAAATAATGGTATCGCGGTCACCTTCCGTCGGCCTTGCAGTTGCTGCTTGCTGCTCTGTTCACACTGGTGCGGCGCAGTGCTGAATCTTGGCACTGTGCCAAATAATGGTATCGCGGTCACCTTCCGTCAGCCTTGCAGTTGCTGCTTGCTGCTCTGTTCACACTGGTCTGTTTTTTATTATATGGCGGTATTTGGAGAGTTCCATTCCAAAAGTTCATAAGCGCCAAATCCAGAAAAATCGAGTTAAGCGTGGATTTGACCTCCACGTATAGTTTTTCACATTTTAGAAAAAAATCAGCGTTATAGTCCATTTCGTTCCGGAGATACAGTGGTACCGATTTTCAAAAAAATCACAATTTTCACATTGAAAGTTCACATGACCAGTCCCCTATGAAAAACAGGACTTTCACATCGAAAATGCATAAATCCATCTCAGACCGCCGGAGTTTCATATCGAAAATGCACATATCCAAAAAACAGTTTCATTTCCAAAAATTGCACGCGTGCTTCTGAGCGGTCGCGATTGCCTGCCGAATTCCTATACAAAATAAAGTTTCATTTCCAAAAATGCATACATGAATTTCCAAATCTATTTTGCACTATAAATCAAATATGTGTGCATATATTGATATGATAATTTAGGTAGTTCTTTTAGACACGGGCTTTGTAGTCGTGTAATTTGTTTTTGCCTAAGATGCACCGTTAAGAAGTTATTTAACATTTAATTTCAAATGTGATTTGTTCCCAATTTTGGGTGATTTACAAAATCTCACATAACTCCATAAATATTTTCCGGCCAACAAAATTTGTGGTTACAAAATTTTGTAGAGAAATGTCGGATCTATCTGAAAAGTGCAAGGCAAGCTTTGTCGCCCAAACGTAGCGCCGTCAGGCCATCGCCAAACTTTAAAATGCGATTTTGAAAAATTGAAAATTGTGGATATATGCGTTTTGGAATGAAACTCCCCATTTGTTTGTTTTGGTTCTAGTTCATTTTACCCATGGGCATGTTAGGGTTTAGGGATGTTTAGGGTTTGAACGATATGACTTTTTGATATCGATATTCAATATTTTTTGATGAAACTCAATATTCGATATCGATACGATATAGAACCTCGATATCGATATTCGATATTGAAAAATGGTCGATATTCGATATTTCGATATTTTCAATATTCGATATTGCGATTTGCTTTTGGTATAGCGAGGCATATTTCAAGTGGCATATTGTATTTTCATCTGGTTGCACACATGGTTAATCATCTCTTTACTGAAATGTGAATGGTACAAGTGATTCTAACAAGGTTTACATCACTCAAAAGTAGAAAATGGAAGAGAAACATGATGAATCAAAGTGTATCAGACAAATAACAATTGGTAGTTATTACAGTTCATACTTATAACCTAATTGCTTAAGGGCATGTTGCAAAAAATAGCATATCAGCATTTTCTAGCTTCAAATTTAGCACTCCAACAATATGACATTATAAATACTGTACTTTTACTCATAAAATACAATACTATAAGCGAATCAGATCAATCATAAATATCTCAAAATGAAAATGACAACTTAATTTAGGGACACAATACAGGTTTGATATATCGAAAAAATGGTCGATATTCGATATCGATATTCGATATTTTTGCAAAACTTTTGATATCGATATTTGATGTTTGATATTTTTTCAATATTTTTGATATCGATATTCGATATGAAAAAATGGTCGATATCCGATATTCGAAATTCGATACGATATATCGTTTGAACCCTACGCTTGTTCGATGGTGTTAAGGATTAATTCTGTTTATATGCTTATATTCTGTTTTTCAAGGCCAGAATTTGTCCGAAATACAGAATAGAGTCCTGGCTTAGTGCCAAATGCCATTTCAACGGCTTCTTTACAGGCAGAAATAAGATTATGATATTTTCAATTTGCACTGTTTTGTACTGCTGATCACAATCAGCTGTGAGTGTGATCATTTTATCTCCTCATGTTACATCTGTTAACACAGAAAATGCTTCCAACAAAAAGAGAAATCTTAAGCGTTTTTTTTAAAAGCCTACTCCACTTAAATACATCCTCCCAAAAATGAGATATAGAGAGGCGAAATTTAAAAAACTTACCACAAATTTCCTCCCCTGGACGAAATGTACTAAGTAAAATTTAACGATGTTTTTTAAATTTCGCCCCTCTATATCTCATTTTTGGGAGGATGTATTTAAGTGGAGTAGGCTTTAAAAAAACCCGCTTAAGATTTCTCTTTTTGTTGGAAACATTTTCTGTGTTAACAGATGTAACATGACGAGATAAAATGATCACAATCACAGCTGATTGTGATCCGCAGTACAAAACAGTGCAAATTGAAAGTATCCTAATCTTATTTCTGCCTGTAAAGAAGCCGTTGAAATGGCATTTGGCACTAAGCCAGGACTCTATTCTGTATTTTGGCCAAATTCTGGCCTTGAAAAACAGAATATAAGCATAGTAACAGAAACGTCCGGAGCAAGGTGATCACTGCATTTTTGTATAAAAAAATGTGTGGGCCATTTACACGGCCCACACGGCATTATATTGGGGGGCGTACCATACATCATTTAGACAATTCTTTGGGCTATCTTTTGTATGGGGTGAATTTTCCCAAAAAGTTTAGGGGGGCCGTGAATGAATCGTTTTTCAAAAACTTGTAAGCGTCCAGATCGAGGTAAACAGGGGTGTACGTATACAGCCCCAAATAGTCGTTTCAACTGTATAAATGGGAAAAAGTTGCGAAAGTTTTTGATTTGGGTGAAAATTGGGCAAAATTAGAAAAATATCTTAGGGATTTTGCGTGGACATAGGAGCCAGAAATATACCTATTATTAGCAAACCCGTTTTCAGATAGTGGGCGGAGCCTCGGCTCAGTGTTGTGTCCTGGCACTGTGCCAGCGCTTGTGCCGTTTTTCGTTCCAGAGGAAGCTGCGATATGATTACTCGACGGTATCATCACCAAAAGATGGCATCGTCAATTTGTGTTGTTTTGGTACGTTTTTGAATTGGCTATTTTCGCTTGCTTCTAACGTGCGTTGCTAAGTGAGAATTGTCAGGAATGTTCATCGTCTGGTTTTGCTTTCTGTTTGATCCGTGACTTTTTTCACTTGACAAGGCATTTGAAACTTTACCTGAAATTTTACTTGGCCCGTTTTTCTTATCTACTTATCCAGTTCGCATAGTCTAACCGTTTTCATGCAAACCCTAGTGGGGTCCCCCGCCCTGTAAAGTGTCAATCAAAATATAAGCGTTTATTATCGAGCTTTTGACATTTTGTATCATATTTGACGAATTTGTACAAAATTTTTCACTTTACACTACAGTGCGCGGGACTGCTCCCTGTTTAACGCCCCATGAGTACACTCCGAACTCGCATGAAACATGGTGTAGGGCTACATGAAACATGGTGTAGGGCTACATGAAACATGGTGTAGGGCTGCATGAAACATGGTGTAGGGCTACATGAAACATGGTGTAGGGCTACATGAAACATGGTGTAGGGCTACATGAAACATGGTGTAGGGCTACATGAAACATGGTGTAGGGCTACATGAAACTTGGTGTAGGGCTACATGAAACATGGTGTAGGGCTAGAGTTACAGTTACATATGCCATTTTCTGTCCAAACATAGGATTGTAATTTGGGATGGAAAAACGCCAAAGCTCCTCATGTGGCTATATGAACTTTTAAAACGGTAAAACTGTGTTTGGCCATCCCTAAGAAATGTATGCTTTTATGTAAATACATTCCCTGTTTGCATTATTTGAAGTATGCCGCTCTATTTGATCGTCAACTTTTCACCTGCCGTTCTATTGGAAGTTTCTAGGTCCCGTTCGTGTAGAAGAGCGCTCTCAAACTTATATCGTCCGATCATTGGAAGTTTACATTTTTTATAAAAAAATTTCAATGTGGTGCAGTTTTTGAGGTTATTGGGCCCACACACAATAGTTGACATCGCAAATTCGCGTCAACTCAGTGTCAATTGAATAATACAAGAAGTTTGTAAAAAGCATCACACTTAACAGGAACAATGAAAATGAAGTGTCATGGTGTAAAATCAACTATGCTCTATCAGATAGATAAGTTGACATCACAGTATCACTTAAATTCAGTTGACATTAAGTTGACACGAATTCAGTTGACATCCAGTGTGTGGGGGCCCATTGGCACATCGGCCTTGGTTAGCGCGTTGACCGGTTGTGTACCCGAAAATAGGTCATTCTCGTATTTCGACCTATAATATTATTATATGAAACTTGAGCGTTATTTTAAGATCAGATCATTAATTCGAAATTTTATATCTGTTACAATGGTTTAACTGTTCTCACCACCCATTTTTTTCTATTTTTGCGTTTTGGCACAATTCCAACGTAATTTCTATCTCCAAAGTAATTTCTACCTGCGATTCTATTGGAGATTATAATTCAATCGGAGGCTGCCGTTCTATTTTTTTCGTGAGCGCAAAAACGTGCAAAAACCTGCCGTTATATTGGAGGTATGCCATTCGAATATCCTATTCGAAAAATACGGTATTGTCATCAACTATTTCTGCTCCAACCATTTACTACAATGGGCCCCCACACACTGGATGTCAACTGAATTCGTGTCAACTAAATGTCAATTGAATTTAAGTGATACTGTGATTTCAACTTATCTATCTGATAGAGCATAGTTAATTTTACATCAGGACACTTCATTTTCATTGTTCCTGTTAAGCGTGATGCTTTTTCAAACTTCTTGTTTTATTCAATTGACACTGAGTTGACGCGAATTTGCGATGTCAACTAGTGTGTGTGGGCCCAATGGCCTACTCTTTTTGTATGCTATATGTGTTTTAGTTTTCAAATTTTTAAATTTTAACTTTAATTAATTTAAATTCCAATTCAAATTATATAAAATCATTAAAACGTGTTCATTAATTTGCATTTGAAAAAATTTCAGTTTTCACACGAAGTCACGGTGAAAACTAGTGTGTAGGCACAATATCATATCGTAGGTTCAATCAACTACGGAACCTTATAAAATACTTCAGAGTGTAGGAAGCGACCGTTTTTAAACGCACACTGTACTGTGAGAAAACCGGGTTTACCTAAAGGCAAATAGCAATCGATGCTTTTTCTGCATAAGTTGCCCACTTGATGGGAAAAAGCACTTCAAAGTGAACTGTCGAAGATTTCTTTTGACGTATTTATAAATATTAGATTTTGTTGCGAGTGCTACACATTAGGCTAATATTTAGAGTTCGGTAGGCTCTAAATCATTTTGTGAAGACAAATGGGTTAACGTATTTAGAAAATGTCAGTATACTCGGCTGATCGCAACGTATGCGCAGAATTCTACCATAATTGAATGAATAGAACTTTTCATAAATTTCGTAAGTACCTAATTATTCCATTGTGAAAACAAAATATGATGAAAAACTGTAAAAAAATTTGGTTCATTATTCGGATGGGTTATGGTATGTTTCCATACTAAGTGTGATGTCCGTCGAGTATATTTACCTGAACGTATTTTTCTTCCTGTCTTCACTTTGGCGCTGCATACTGCGAGTTTACTAAAGTGCCAATTTAGTGCGAGTAAACTAATACTTTAGAAAACTCAGAAATCTTCTTTGAATGGAAGTTGAGTTTACTGGAATGGAACCAGGTGAACAATCGTGTTTTTTTAGTTTAATTTTTTCTTTTAAGTTTTTTTTTGTCATTTAGTTGACATTGAATTGACATGAATTGTCGATGTCAACCTGCGTGTGCGGTCCTATAGTGACATCAAATATAAGTCAAATTCAATAAGAACTTTTTTTCCAAAAGTACTGTTTACAAATACGGCTGTAACGTATTTTGGTTGAACACCAGGTAAAGCAGTGCCCTGCTGCTGTCACACCATTTTTTATTTGGATATCCAGTTTTTATTTTTTATTTCACAAAATCTCTATATTTGATGCACTGAAGTGTGAGCTATAGTAACTCTAATTTGAACTACTATTTGTTAGGAAATTTTTTTGACTGACCCTTAGCTATCTGAAAACTATGTTAAAAATGGCAACTACTTAAATTAAACAACCACAAACGAAAAAAGTTTGGACATTTTGACCTGTTTTCCTTCATTGTTTCAGCCTTTTACTATATCTATTCACTCAAAATTCCAAAGAAAATCTGAATTTTTTGGTCAACTGGCACTTTTCCATACTTTTCATTTTCTCATCTACAATTACATAAATAGACAGATACATATAAGGAAATAATTCTTGCCTTCAGCAGGCAACTGTCTTTTTAGTAAGTAAATATGCTAGAGCACACTGCTGAGATGTGAAACAAAAACTGGTATGCACTTGTATAATAATGACACTGGCTTATGCAATTTTAAGTCTGCCTGGTGGATTTGCTATTTTGGGAGGACACAAAATGGGACATGTCCTTTTACAATTAAGGTATTATTTTGTAATAATTGTACAATTCCACTTGACCCCAAAAAATTCATTGTAATTTTTTATTTCAGCAGATAATTTTTTGAAATTTTGAATGGGCGGTTGGATTTGGGACACCTCCCAATTTTTGCAAGTACCCAAATTTAGAAATGGGTCCAAGAAAGCTACTACTGTATCTTCTAGTGTCCACAATACTTATAAATGAAGTAAGTATGCAAAATACATACTTTTGTGTACATTTTTGGTGTGTGGAGTTTAGCGGTGGGCTGGCGTGTAGCTGAAATTGGTCTGCTCATCACTATAATAGGGTAGTATCTATTTAATTGACACCGTTGATATAGTGAGGTCAGGTGGTTTATAAAAAATTGAAAAGTGCAGTTTCCTTCTGTTTTCAATTAGGAAACAGTGTGGAACATTTGCTATTTTGCTAAAATATGAAGGGTTTCTGATGCAAAATATATTTTTTTGTAAAATAAGCATAGCATAAATGTTTCCATTTTGAACAAACAGTATCAAATATACTCACATAGGTTATCGTCTATACTGTATTTTTTGTGTTGGTGGAGTGCCGTTCTATATTTTGTTGACTTTTTACCTGCCATTTTGTTGACTTTGGAGACTGCCGTCGTTCTATTGGAAGTGCCGTTATATTGGAGGCTGCCGTTCTACTGTGTTCACGTTGTATCACTCAATTTCTTCACATTGTTCATTAGAACGCAGTTTGTTGCAATGAAACTTGATCAACATTTGAATATTAAAGCATTAAGGTGAAATTAAATACCTATCAATATTTGAACGCTTTCTACGTTCTTGCTTTCAGTTTACAGTTCTAATTTTACATTTTTATAACAATTTTGCGTTTTGGCACTCTTCCAATATCATGTATGCCTGTGATTCTATTCGAATCTGCCGTTCTATTGGAGCATGTCATTCTAAAAGAAGACATGTGATGCATAAATGTGGTTATGTAAATGATTATGTATACTGTGGTGTTTTAGCAAACAGCACCACAGTTATGTATTGTGACCTTGGTGCTAGTGTTCAAGTGAAATGATTTGGATTTAGAAAATTTGAATGATTCATGTGTGGTGAATAAAACATTCATAAAAATTATAAGCAATCAAATGGTCATGAATGTTTGTTTTTCAAGGTTTTACCATGGATCAAGTCTGCAATTTTTTTCTGGCAATGGGCCAAAAAATTGTCATTTGATTACTACTGTTACATGGTCAGTCATGACCATCCAACAGACAATTAGGCTAAAACTGCCATAATTACAACTCAAACCTAATCAGCCACCTTGCTGCCACTATTGCACTAGGTACCATAAAACTAATTTTTTATTTTTTTATCTTTATTTACATTTTCTGCCACAGGACTGCAGTTTATTTATTATAAATAGTAGTCTAGTAGGTGCACGAGCCATGGGGCTCCATTCCGTGCTCCTGGCGTGTATTTTTTGCATTATTTTAATTGGTGGAGATGTAGTTCATGGACAGGATGAGGGTGGTTCCGCTGAGGTGGTTGAGTCAGGTAATGGTATTTTTTGTGCTTTGGTTTGACATTGATTCATTTTTGAGATTTGGCTCCGAAGATACTCCTTGGGTTAGCAAGGCAAAGGCACTAGGGTTCAAACGGGATCCCGTTTGAACCCTAGGGGGGGGTCTTCGTTTTGGGGCATGCCTGATACGCACATCTGTTTGTTACGCACATTTGCCCGTTTTTTCACTTGACACATTTTCAGATATGAGTGAAGTGAAAAAAGTTGCGCAATGACATAAGTGAACTTTTTTCACTTCACTCATATCTGAAAATCACTTGAAAAAAGTGTCAAGTGAAAAAACGGGCAAATGTGCGTAACGGGCAGATGTGCGTATTGGTGCATCCTCGTGGTTTTTGTGACACTTGGAGCGTCGGATATGGGAAATGTCGAGTAAAAGCCCACACATTAGTTGATGTCGAAATTTGTGTCAACTAAATTTTGGTTAATTATTTGATTTCAACTTTTTGTGTGATTGAAAATTCATCTTTTCTTCTCAGCGTGGTGCTTAGTTTTGTTATTCAGTTGACATTTATTTGCGTTGTCAACTAGTGTGTGTGGGCCCTAAGTGTTCACAAATTGAATCGACTATTTTGTCACTTACACGTTCACTTGTCACTTTAATGACCACTTAACGGAATACCCCCGCACAGGCGTGTCAATTGCATCTGACTGTTTCATGTCGTCCATCGAAGTGATCACAAGCCAGGAAAAAGAAATGGTCGTTGAAAAACCCGATGGCACTACGGTAAAATTCACTGTGGCTGTGTGGAACGAAACTGTGTCCAACTTGACTTTGATGGCATTGGGATCTAGCGCTCCTGAGATTTTGCTGTCTACGATTGAGGTTTTTAAAATTTTGTTTTTTTTGTTTAAAATATTATATTTAGCTGTGAGCCGGACTGTTGCATAAGTAATTACATTTTGCGGTAGGATGGACGGAAAATCTTGAGAATTTATAGACAAAATTTTATAGCCATAATAGCTGGAAAGAGGCAAAAATGAACATGTACTCACGATTTTGGAGGTGAAAATCTATAACAAGGCATGAAAAGTAGCAATTTTGAGCAACAATTGGGGCAGATTTAGGTAGATAGCTGGGCGATTTGGGGGGGGGGTTAGGGAATAGTAGCCAAAAATTTTGCCTCCGGGATAGATAGATAGCTGGCCAGGCGGTTTTGTGGGGGAGGGCGAGTAACCCCCCCTAGGGGACCCCTGACGTAAAGACTTCCACCGTACTAATTTGGACCCTGCCCAAAAATTCTCTATACCCATAAATTTTGTTGATACATCCACCAAAAAGTTTGCCACCACAGATTTTCGCCCGAGGATTTGAATCGGGCGATCTGGGGCCGAACACGATCGTGGGATCTGCCGCTTTCAATCTGTTCATGATTATTGCGATTTGTGTCCACGTTATTCCTGATGGGGAGGTTGGTGCTATTTTGGGCATTTTTATATTGGGTGTCCCGAAATTTTCGGGACACTGGGTAGTTTTTTTGAGGGAGGGAATTATTTTTTTCGTCAGAATATCAAGTAAAATATATGCGGCCGCCCCCCCCGTCCCCCCTGCGTACGTCCTTGGTATGCCTGGGGTAAAAATGAATGAGGTGGAATTAATTCCACAAATCTGTAAGACAGAATACAAATTCGATCATTCAAGCAGTGAAATCAACACTGGTGAAGATCAGCTGCAAAATAATACGTGTTTTCAAAGAACACATGCAAAAAGTTTTTTAATACATCATTAATCATTCCCACCAATCACAGGGAGGGTCTGTTCGGGGGGGGGGGCTATTTGTGCTCACTTAGCTAACCGGATAGTTTTAAAGGGGTTTAAACGAGCATTTACACTATTTCTTTATGCAATTCCCCACTCAGGTGCGGAGGCAGAAACATCTCGATGTATTTTTCGTCACTGCAACATGGTCCCTTTTTGCATATGCCTGGCTGTATCTAATTGTGGCCATAATTACACCAAATCGTGTTGATGTCTGGGAAGGCGTGATCACATTTATTTTCTTCCCGATTACGGTTCTCAACGCGTGGATTGGTCGGTTGTTTTGGGGAGGTTTTTTTCAACCTCACTTGTCTCGTTTTCTAGAGTTGGGCAGGCTATTTACCGTATTTGCTCGAATAATGGGGGAATACCTTGGGGGAGTTATGTTTCCATCAGACTTTTAAGCGGGAAACTACAAGGGGGCATTATTCAAGGTGGAACTATTATGTCCTAAAAATTTTCAAGCTGTTTTATATCAATTGATATCATGGGATATGCTTTATAGACAAAGTAAACGTGCCAGTTTTGTTCAAATTGGACACAACAAATTTATCATGCTTAAAGGGGGTATTCAAGGGGGGCATTTTCCCCCTCACACATTCTCGCATGATATTAACATGAGGGAATTTTTCAATAGGCGAGTTATTCAAGGGGGAATTGTTCGAGCAAACATTGTATTTATGTTTTCTAAATACTTTACTAGTGATGTTTCATGCGCTCACTGACGTGTCCAGTCCAGTGTCTTACTTGCACCTCACTTTCCAATGAAATCAGGCCCCAAATATCAAATTACACACCTTTCGTAATGTCGACCCGGTCCCTTTATGCAAGTAGTAGCTGTCTGCAAGTAATTATGACCGCTCTGCAAGTGCGCTCACCATTTTTCACTCATTCTTCAATGCTAGCGGGGGTACATGCCTGCAGGGCGAGCGCACTTGCACCGCGGTCACAATTACTTGCAGGGCGCTACTACTTGCAGAGCGAGCTTACTTGCACAGAGAGTTCCCACCCATAATAACCACCCCAAAAAACACGCAGTGGACCAGAAAATCCTTCAACAGAAATTCCTGCCGAAACAATTTCGCCAGGGCTCGCATGGACTGATCGCAGTTGAAGGGATGAGTGCTGACGATGCGGCGAATTCTAGCGCTTTGCTCGAATCTGGCGTTCGTGGGCGGAGTTTATTTCTTTCTTTTTTTGTTGTTGGTATTTTTATGGGCTATTTTTGGAGCAAGTTTCTCGAGCTTGACTGAAAAGTTGGTGGCGGTAGATAAAATTTTAAGCGATGATTTTGAAAAAAATTTCCATTTTTTTTGGAATTTTTGCTCTCCAAAAATCGCTGCTGATTTATAGATAGCTAGCCGATTGGGTGGGGGGGGGGGGGGCTCAGGGGACCGTAGCCTCAAAATTGTTGGTTTTCATATTTAGATAACTAGACCATTTGAGGGTACCCTCCTACAAAACGCCTTACTGAAGCACTAATTGATACCCAACATTTTTGCAGTATGGCCCGATGCCAGCTGATCCCGCGTTGGCTGAATTCGAAAAACACCGAAGACAATTTCTGGACATCATGCGCGATATCCGCAAAAAACACCCGGACATTTCACCGGACAAATTGCAACAGCTGGCCGAGGTTTGAAGGTTTTTTTTAACAAAAAAGGGACCTTGGATTTAAAAAAATGGCGCCGTGGCACCAATATTTAGGATAATCCATGGCGCCGGTCGCCAGTTGGCGCCATGGAAAAATGCGTTATAGCTTCACAAATATACCTTGTCAATTCTGCAAGTTGTGCTAATTTGACAAAATTTGGGGGGTTTTTTGTTTAAGAATTTGTCTGAAATAAATAACTATTGATCTCACTTTACCGTGTACGGTATCTTTCGGTATTTCGCTCAAAATTTCTTAATAAATTTATCAAACCGCTTCGCAGACGGAAATGATCAACCGCGGACCGAAATCGAGGGCATTTTACCGCGTCCAGGCTACCAAGAAAATGACCGGTGGCGGTAATATGAACGTGAAAAAGAAGCTCGAGAAAGAGCATCACAAATCAATGGAGGTTTGTGGGGGTCCCGATGTGTCACTCCCGAACCGTGAAAAGTAAAATGTAAAATGTCATGTAAAATGTCACATGTACATTCATTTTTACCTGACGTTTGGCATTGTACAGATCATTTTAGGTACCGTATTTCCACGAATTACCCCCGGGGGGTTTATTTTTTCAGAGTGAAAATTTTGAGAGAAAAACGTGAAAAATGCAACAATAACCACCATTTATAAGTTTTTACAGCCTTATATGAGGATGTAGATGGTATAAACGATGTTCTAACGTAACACAGTAAGTGTTTTGTACGTCTGTTATGCATTTCCCGGACCACAAATTCATAGTGCCCATTCTGAGCGGGGTATTTCGAGGGGGGGGGGGGTATTTCGAGGAAAAACAGTATACCTAATCACATTTTATATGACTTCAAAGTTATCCACACTTTGAAGTTGATTTGTCACTTGAATGAACACTTATCACTTCTTTCATCACTTGTCCACTTTTGTAATTGCCTCCTGATGCTAGTCCCGCCCGCACTATGTACAGGGGTGGGCATCTTCAGTTACCGCTGGAAAAACGCGATAGCTCGAGCTACGGTTGAGCTATCAACACAATAGAGTTGACTGCATAGGACACCTATTCTGAAGTTTGCAACCCAAACGGCCACATTTCGGGTGAGTTGTGGAACAAACAGTTTTTAGTGTAATTTTGTGACTTGGCGTCACCCATAGGATAAATCGAGGGTGGCATTTTAGGGGGGGGGGGTCACCGGTATTTGGTGTCGTCCCATTCTGTCGTACATTGGCCGATTTTGATGTCCTTTGAGTATGTTGGGGTTTGGGGTCGGAGCTACGACCAAATTTTTTTTTCTCGAATAGTCCCCCAGTCCCGAGATAGGCGGTCAAGTCACAAAATGACACTAAAAACTGTGTGTTCCATAACTCACTCAAAATGTGGCCGTTTGGGTTGAAAACTTCAGAATAGGTGTCCTATGGAGGCTACTCTATTGTGTTAAAATTTCATTGTGATAGCTCAACCATAGCTCAAGCTATCGCGTTTTTCCAGCGTTAACTGAAGATGCCCACCCTGTATAAAAGAAAGTCAAATGTCACATTATCATGTATGATATAATTCAAAGTTATCAATTAGCATGCAAAATGTAAAAAATTTCGTAATAAATTTTTTTATACTTAAATTGACATTTTGCATGACATACAACACTTTACTTTACACTTTACAGGGTGCGAGACTGCACCCTGCCTGACTTCACTTCACAGCACACAAAAGATATAAACACTTTCGATCGCCCCCAGGCACTGCAAAGCGCCGAGCAAGCCCGTATGAAAAACACCTGCCGCGTATACTTTGACCCCGGCCACTACACAATTCTAGAGAATGTGGGCACTTTTCAAGTGCACATTGTCAGGGAGGGGGGCCCATCCAACTTGACCATTATGGTGGATTATTTCACGGAGGATGGTGGGTTACTTTTGCTGGGTTTTTATTTTTTTTGTAGTCACGCCAGAAAAGGAAATACTTTTGAAATTATTAAAATGATTTTTCTGGCTTTTTCTCTTTTTTTCCTCTCGTTAAAACGCTGTCGATTTTCCTCAGGCATGACAATATTTGGCATTGAAATTTGCATGTGCACTCAGTGTAAGTGCACATGCGTGCCCAATTTTGAAAAAATCAACGGCGTGTTTCATGAAAAAATTCTGAAACATGATTTGGGTGATTTCCCGATCTTTTATTTTTTATCCATTTTTTCCTGCTAATTTAAAACACAAATAGCAATCACTTAGCAAATGACAGGTTCTGCGAATGCTGGCAGCGACTACATGCCCGTTTCTGGAACCCTGACTTTTGCACCCGATGAAGTGGAGAAAACTGTGGCCATTGAGGTAAAATTTGGCTCAATTCCAATTATCGTATATTCTTGAAAATTTACGCCCTTTTATGGGGTCTCTGTGTAAGCAACAGATAAAACCTTAAAAGTCGTAAAAATACTGCGATAAGGCGCCGTTCATACTGTGATTTTTATTGTGTTGTTTATCAGGCGATTTTTCCGAGACGAAAAATGTCAATTTTACGACCACTTTGGGGGGATGAAAATGAAATATTTTGATGTGTGACGCCTCGATCGATAACGATACCTTACAGAACAAAGCCCTCAACCACCATCAATATCAGAAATATCAGTATCAGTCCCAGACCCTGTAAAGTTTTAACGACCCTGTAAAATGCCATTTGGTATCATGTAAAAGTCCATGTAAAGCGTCATATGTATCCAAATCTTATTGTATTGTATTCAAATCTCATGTTTTTGTATCCACATTGTATGTCAAAAATAAGATTTGAATACGAAAACAAAATTTGGATACACCTGACACTTAACAGAATTTTTACATGACATTTAACGCATTACATGGTCTTTTACATGCTCTCGGACTGTTCCCAGGAGGGGGGCTTATTCAAGCACAAACCCTATTTCCAATCAAAATTTCACACTCAACCGTCCACTAAAAAAACCCACCCAGGTAATCGACGATGACGTTTTCGAGGAGGATGA
Organism: Sphaerolaimus hirsutus; assembly: GCA_964036195.1. Classification (NCBI taxonomy): domain Eukaryota; kingdom Metazoa; phylum Nematoda; class Chromadorea; order Monhysterida; family Sphaerolaimidae; genus Sphaerolaimus; species Sphaerolaimus hirsutus. The sequence goes on along the minus strand of OZ038451.1, from coordinate 27,816,703 downwards.
ACATTTTACCGTACACCTGACAAATTTACGCGTGCGTACAAAAGACGGCATGGTTTACGATCCCAGTACTTTGGGTGGGCAGCCCGTGGCTGAGTTGATGAGCCCCCCTAGCGCCACTGTGATGATTTTGGGTTGGATGTTTTTCTTTTTTTCTTTTTTGGTGGATTTGGGTGTAATTGGGGGGGGGGGGTTATTTGGGTGGAGTGGAGTTGAGGTTTTTGTTTTGGTGTGAGCATTTACTTGTGTAGTATACACTACAATTTCTGTGAAAAATCACTTGAAGATGCTATGTGATCTTCTCACGTAGGCAAATGGTTATCGCCAATGATTTTTCAGTGAACAAAAAAATGTAAAAAAATGGATTTTTTTCAGTCTTCTCATTCAGGAACCCCATCCACGTAAACTCCGCCTTCTTCATATCAAAATAATACCTCAGTACCCCATCGCAGACGACGACCACGCGGGAGTGTTTTCATTCGATACGAACGAGCACTCAGTCATAGAAACGTGCGGCAGTTACAAAGTGCGCGTTATGCGCTCTTCCGGCGCTCGTGGAGTTGTCAGTTTGATTCTTTTGTAATTTCGTAATTTTAATTATTTAATTTCAGCTTAATAGCCCACTTTTTCACGTGCCGTTAGAGCCCGATATCATTGCCGCCTTTGGGGTGCAATGGCTCTACACACACTAGTTTTCACCGTGACTAATGTGGAAAGTGAAATGGCCACATGGCCACATTCGGCCACATTCAGCATGTGTTTTTGTTTTCAAATTTTCAGAGTTTAACTATCACTTATTTAAACTAAAATTTAAATAAAATCAAATCATTCAACCGTGATTTTTAATTTGCATTTGAAAAAAATTTCAGTTTTCACACGAAGTCACGGTGAAAACTAGTGTGTGTAGGCACAATAAATGAGAAATAGAAACGGCCCCAGTTAGGTGCTAATAACGCTTTTTCACGTCGGCGAAGTGGCGGTGCTGTACCTTGTATTGTGTAAAGTTTAGTATCACATCTCATGCTAAATGTTAAAAGTTCAGTAATATTTATTGATATTTTGCATGGCACAGTACTTAACGCTTTAATGGGTGCGTGACTGCCACCTTGACCACCACGACATTTTTAGATATACTCGGCGGACATCACACTTAGTATGAAAACCTACCATAAACCACCTGAATAATGAACCAAAAATCATACAGCTTTTACATCATAATAATTCGTTTTCACTATGGAATAATTAATTACGAAAATTATCACAAGGTTTTATTTATCAAATTATGGTAGGCAAGGACGTATCCAGGGGGGGGGCGGGGAGGGGCTGCAGCCCCCCCCCCCGTTCCCGGGGTGAGACCAAAAAAATCGTGGGAAATGCGACTTCTATACATTTTTCACGTTTTGTGCAAAAATTTTGCGCGCAAGCGCGCATTCGCCCCCGCAAATGTATATTTATCAGTGGATCGGTCCCCTTAGGCACAAATCCCTAAAATTTCTGTCAAAAATGTGCCCGTCGGCGTTTATGTACGTATATTTACATACAAATACAGTGGTTTCAGGTACTGGCGCCAGCGCCATGGCGTGGCGCCTACGAATGGCGCCAGCGAAATGGCGCTATTTCGTCACTATATGGGCAAAATTTTAGGGGGGGGCTGAGCCCCCCCCCCCCCGCTCGCCGGGCTCCGTAAACAAGCAGCCCCCCCCCGCTCAAAAATCCTGGATACGTCCCTGATGGTAGGTTTCCATACTAGGTGTACTATCCGCCGAGTATAACTGAGATCGCTTTTAGATTCAGGCAGGCACTTCTGAAGATATTAATTATTTGATCATATTATTTCTGCATTCGTATCAAGACAAGTTCCTGTATCTCTATGATATTTGTGGTCTTTTGCAGGTGAAAATCCCATACAAAGTTACTGAAGGGGCAGCGATCGCTGGTAAACAATTCGAATTGAAGGATGGCGATGTACTGTTTGAAAATGATCAAACTGAGTGGGTTTTTGTTTCTCTGTATTGTGCATTTTGTTTTGTAAATGTAAATGTATGGTATCACATGCTGTTGCGTCATTTATTGGCCCTGTGGACACATGGCACCATTTTATTACAGGTTTTTTTTACCTACAAAAGTAGCATGACATTGGCACAGAGTCCATTAGCTGGGGGCTGGTCAAAAATGTAAGCTATATACCTACCTCACTGTGACATTTTTGTCTACCGTATTTTCTTGAATAATTCCTTCCTTGAATAATTCCACCCTGTGAAACGAGTGGTGAGGGGAAAAATTCCCCTCGAATAATACCCATCTTGCATGATAATGGCATGCTAAATTTTTTTGTGCCCAAGTACATGTTTTTTGTAAATAAACCATATTTTGTACAATTCGTTGATAGAAACATGCTTGAAAATATTGACCAAATAGTCCCCCCCCCCCGCAAAAATGTCTGACGAAATAACGATTCCCCAGGAGAATTATTCGAGCAAATATGGTATTCACCTCAAAAAATTTCTGCTATGTATCTACCCATAAAAATTCCCCACAATAATGTGCTTAAACACCCTGAAATATTTTATCATATTTCTGTTGTTTTTTTGTTCTGCCAAAAAAACTCCCCAAAATTTTCAGAGCATTCATTGAGATTCAAATTCACAATGAAGAGGAGTATGAAAAGAAGAAAGATTTCTCCATTGAACTCCTGGATACCGTTTGGGTCACCAAGTTGGGCGGTGAGTTGACATTTACTGTTGATAAACCAGTTTTTGGCACTTTTTATCATCTTTTATTTATCAAAATTGGATCTGTGGACATCAGTACCCCTGGACATCCTGGTTCGTTGGACATCTATAGTTTCTTAGTAGGCATTTTTCTGCGTCTAGCACCACTTGTATTTTTTGTTGTTTAAAATTTGAAATTTTTACCAGAATTCTGGTAAAATAAAAATGCTATTTGTGGTATAAAATTTTTCATAAATTACTTACTAGAAATAAAAACAAACATATAATAGCACTATCAAAATCGCAATAAATGTGCTGCGCGGCGGTCTGCATATTTGTTCAAAACTGGTGGATGCGTGGCAGGAGTGCCGCCAGTCAGGCGCAACGGGCCCACACACACTAGTTGACATCGCAAATTCGCGTCAACTCAGTGTCAATTGAATAAAACAAGAAGTTTACAAATAGCATCACACTTAACAGGAATGAAGTGTCATGATGTAAAATTAACTATGCTCTATCAGATAGACACTTAAATTCAGTTGACATTTAGTTGACACGAATTCAGTTGACATCCAGTGTGTGGGGGCCCAACTGCTCATGTGCTGGCGCCCGCTCTGCATGCGCTGTTTGGCCGCAGTTGTCCAGAGGTGTTTGTCGCCCAAACCTGCTGGGGCCTTCAGGCTTATGGGTACTGATGTCCACAGCCACAGTCTCATACCGAGTCAGTGAAAGAATACCAGCTCTATTGAAAAAACAGTTCACAAAATTGTCCATATGTTGATTCACATCGCACTGTATTTGTATTTATCTGCACTGTATTCTTGGGGCATGCCACTGTCTGTCGGATAATGTGGGAATTTTATCAAATAAAGTTTCAGCATGTGCACAAATTTCCCTCTGTTATGTTTTCCACACGAGCACTCGCATTTTCAATATATGGCAAATACCTGTAGAGATAAAAACTCAACTTAGCTTAATAGCGATCACCACATGTTTGCAAATTTGAAATTCAGATGAGCATAAAGTGCAAGAGCGCGTCAAACGTCGCATGGAACGAAAGGAAGAAATGCAGAGAAGTCAAGGTAAGGGAGATGACAAAAACACCGTTACATTTTTCCCCCATTATTTGTGATCCGGTTTTGCATGCATTGACGACGCCTTAATAACGATGATTCACGATGTTACGTTTAAAGTGGCGAGATCTCGGCCGTAAAGTAAACCCGGCCGTAAAGTAAATCCGGCCGTAATGCATAGTTGTACAAACGTATTTACGTTTACTCGATAACCGGTACTCGGTTACTCGCGTACTTTTTGAAAGTACGCTAGTACAGAAAATGAGCATTTACAGATATTTACGTTTACTCACCTTTTACGCAGCGTAAAAGTAGAAAAATTTTACTTTACGTTTTCTGTATTCAGGTGTGACTAAAAATAAAATACTTTACGTTGAAAAAAGTTCAGTACTTTAAACAACTCTGCCGTAATGATGCCCGGCCTAAAGTAGCACCCTCTACTTTACGGCCGGGTTTACTTTGCGGCCGGACCATGCCCGTCTCCAGTTCACTGTGAAAACTTCTAAAAATCAAATGAATAAATATCTGCATACCGCATATCCTTGAATAAGCCCCCTTGAATTACCCCCCTGCTGTTGGCCAGATGAGGAGAAAATAAGTCCTCCTGCTGAATAAATCCCACTCTTGAATAACTCCCCCCTCTTGAATGAATCCCCCTCTTGAATAATTTCCCCTCTTGAATAAATCCCCCTCTTGAATAATCCCCCCTCTTGAATAATTCCCCCTCTTGAATAACTCCCCCTCTTGAATAACTCCCCCCTCTTGAATAACTCCCCTTTGGTTATTTGATATGTGTATCCACAATGTGTATTTGAATCATTTGGACGCTGATAAACCCGAATTTTAGCATGAATAAATTGTTTTCGTTCAACTGTGAGATGCCTGAATTACATAAGTTGATGGAATGCATTTATACAATGGATGTAATGCTAGTTCTGAGGATAAAAATAACCCCCTTGAATAACTCCCCCTCTAAAACTTCCGACGAAATGATATAATTTCCCTCGGGTCTTATTCGAGGAAATACGGTATTAAGCAAATAATCTAGTCAAAAACTAAAAACTGGTAACTGGTTTGCAACTGTGTGCCAACTACCATCATAAATACTCTGCTTGTGACTCACCTTGCTCTAGACAAGAACATCAACTGCAAATGTCACATTTTTAAGTGAAAACGGCCACTCACGTGGGGCCAATATTTAACGCAACCTGCGAAGTGTCGTGCGCCCGTTTTAAGTGACAACTTTAACTTTAAACAAGTTGATAATTGACTGTAAATCGAATAGATTGAAAATTGAAAACGTGTTTACAAGCTAGGAATTTCAAACTTGAGGTGGTGTAAGTAGGAACTTTTACACGAGTCTACTGGGGTCCGGGCATATGAAACGGGCCTGTGCCTCTGTGCATGTTTACCCGCTGTGCATGTCAGGGGTTTTGAAGATTTTGACCCTCCAGGGGGGTTGGATAGATGGCTAATCGCTCCTCTGGAGGGATAGATAGCTGGAAAATGTTTTTGGGGGTTTGGGGGTTTGTGGGGGTTCATTGTATAGGCTTTTTCATAATGAGGAAAAAAAGTAGAAAAATCTCTAAAAATTACTAAAAATAGGTGTATAAGCACATATACTACAAGAGATAGCTGAAAATAGACAATAAGACACATGAACTAGTGATTTTGAAGGTGAAAATGTATAAAATTGTATGAAAATTAGCGATTTTGAATGAAAATTAGGGTCTACATGCACAGCGGGTAAACATGCACAGAAGGCCTCACTCATATTTCTTCTTCTTCTTCAGGATATTTGAAACTTATCGGGTGAATTCACACATCGCAGGGTGCATAAATATAATTGACCCCAGCATTTTTTTGCGGAAAAAATTCCGCATAAACTTTTCAGAATCTGGCGCCAAAATGGACGATTCCCTAAAATCCGAAGAAGACGAGATCGCTGAAATGGGCAAACCCAAATTGGGTAATATAACCGCTTGCACAGTGAACATAACTGAGTCCAAGGAGTTCCATGTGAGTTTGTCTGGGAACAAGATCCAGTGTGCGAGATTTGCATGTGCAAACTAGTTTGCACATGCAAATGAGTAATTGCATAGATATGTCAGTCGGTCATGTTATCTTAATTGAACAAATAAATATGATTAATATGGTTCATTCAGACTTTCAAATGGCGCCATTCCATCACTAAGCATGTGTACACTTGTTGTTTTTTGAGGGTGGGGGGTTCAGTGCTCAAGACCCAGTGCTCAAGTACGGGGGCCGTACCTAAGCACCGGGTCTACATTAACACCGGGTAAATTTGTGCATCGGGTTCTAGCCCTGTGAACAGTGCCCTGCTAAAATACATCCGTCCCTTTCCCATGTAAAGAGTACACATATAACAATCCTTTTTCAGTGTAATGTTTCATTCTTAAAACATTTTGAACAAAAAACGTAAATACAGACACTGGTAGATTCGATGATGCGCACTGCCAAAACAGGAATTGTTATGGGTACCAATTCTTGGAAAGAACAATTTATCGAGGCTCTCACTGTTTCCGCTGGTCAGTTTGCATTGTTTTGGTCTTTAATGAACTGAACAATGAGCTGTGGGTGTAGTGAACAATTTTTAATTAAAATTTTCGACTACGGTAGTTCTTTGCCCTTGAAAAGCCCCCCCTAAAAACATTTGCCGAAAAATGCGCCAATGCAAATATCAGTTTGATTTTTCTCAGTCATGAGTTCTGGTTGCATGGTAAATATATTTATCATACTGAATTTCTAAATAAAAATCCCTACATATACTCGGCAGACATGATACTCTACCAATAGCTAATATTTATGTACCTTTTTTCAAAATCAAAATATCTGTCAAACTGAAAAGTTAAAGGACTCATCTTTCTGAAAAAAATTAAGAATTGATTCGTTTGTATGCCGTCCGACCTTTACTACTTCCGAGTAAATATGTTGCGTTTCCGGAGCCAGAAATATTCTATTTATCTTCTGCGGAACTTATCAGTCTTTCTCACTGTTCTGCGAAACATTTCGTATATGGCCTTGAGATTCAGGAAATATTTCGTACTTTCCATCCGAACGACTTCTAGCGTGGCCAAACATTTAATTAGGTATGCAGATTGTCTCTTTTGTATTTCACACCGGAGTTGGACATCGCCTAAAAATGACGTATAACACCGATGGAGTGTTTCACCGGGAAAAATGTATGGCATAAAGTCTCCCGAGTATACCTATATACAGTGCGCGCAGATATTTTGCTTTGCATGCGGCGGTCGGCGCAAGCTCCGCCCACTTTCGTGTAATTGCCCACTAGCGCTAACCTTAAAAATCACGAACGTTCCGTCAGGCTCGCCTTTTTTTGTGTGTGAGCTCAATAACGACAGTTAAATTTCTACGATTTCTTACATTCGACAGAGAACGCACATTATTTTAGCCCCCTGTGCGTACGCTCGATCCACAATTCCCATTTTTAAGCGCGTGGTGGGCCTCGAAAGGTTCGTAAAAATCACAAGTTTGTATAGGGAAAACGACACGCCCGGCCGAGCAAAATTCACGTGCAGTTTTAAGATGTAGGCTGGCGCAAGTGCGCGGAGTAACAGTGGCACATGGCTCGGTGCCAATACGCACAGGAATTTCTGCGCACACTGTACATACACTACTTTTCTACCGAAATTTCACAAAATTTGGAGGACTGATACGCCAGCTTTCAACGCATTTGAGTTCACCGGAATGAGTTATCTATATTTTTGTCGACAGTCGCTTGTGGACATCCCATTCCGGTAAACTCCAACGCGTTCAATGATTTGTTAGTTTTCAAGGGTTAAAAAAAATTCAGTAGAAAAATAGTGTGTGTAAGGCAAACATCCTTCATTTCAAATTCTGGCTTCAAAAAGTTTACATATTGCATCGGTATCGATATCGACCACTTTTCATATCAAACATTCTATCGACATCTTCAAATCGTTTCTTAAATATTGACAATTGAACATCGACCGTTGATAAAAAGTCGCATTGTCTAAATCGCCATACAAACAGGCAAACTTTCTCAACCTTAACACAACCTACCGCACCCTACCCCACCCAGGCGACGATGATGACGAGGGTGGCGAAGAGGGTGAGGAGGGTGAAGAGGGCGAGGAGGGCGAGGAGGCTGAGCCGAAGCCGGCCAAGATGCCCACGTGGGGCGATTATTTGACACACTTTCTCACGGTGCCTTGGAAGCTGCTTTTTGCGCTCATCCCGCCTACCAGTGAGTATGCGTGTTCTTTTGCGGTAGGGGGGTATTCACTGATTTCTGTAAAATGTCAAGTTTCTAAGGAAATTTTTTTTGGCACGCTTCCAACCTAGACATGAATACCTGTGCGTGCAGACTGTCATGTCACTGTAATAAAAAGTCGGTGACGACAAGTTTTTCCACATCACTATCCCATCCTTTCTAAAAACACTTTCAAAATTTTCCGCAGGCATTTTCGGCGGCTGGGCGTGTTTCGTCATGTCCATTTTCATGATCGGTTTAGTGACCGCGTTCGTGGGCGATTTGGCCGGTCACTTGGGCTGTTTCATCGGATTGAAAGATGTGGTCACAGCGATCAGTTTCGTGGCGCTGGGCACCAGCGTGCCGGGTCGGTGCAGTGGGATCGAAATTTTTTGATTGTTTTTTTTTTGGGTGGATTTTTTTGTACTTTTTTGGCGATCAGTGGGTTTACCTACAGGCTTGTTTTTAGAATGCAGAAACTTTGTGAGTGATATATTTACTCAAGTCGTTTGACGCTGGCGCCACGGCACTGGTGCTTTTTTATGGCGCCAAAAGGTTTGTCGCCCTGTTTACGAATATTGGCGCCTTTTTTCTCGTGTTTTTTTTCTCTCCATCACTAGCTGGCACCACGCCAATGCTAACTACTACTTAGAGTTCATTGTAGTGACGATGCAACTGAGGCGTCTACTTCTAAAAGTCGACAAGTCCAAAATATAAAAATTTTGCGTTAGGCCCGGAAACGTCATCTGGGGCTACTCCCGAACATTTTTCATAATTTTCCATAAATTTATTGACCTCACATGCCCATATGGCATAGTGCCAATTTTGACATTTTTTGTGAAAAATGCAAAAAAATGACAGCAAGAAGTCGACAAGTCCACTTAGTTAAGAGCAAGAAGTCGACAAGTCCATCCTCTTCATCTTTTTTTATGGGAAACAATAGCAAGAGATGTGATATGTCCGTCATGGACAGCTACTTCTAAAAGTCGACAAGTCCATAAATTGTCCATAAGGGAGAATCATCCAGGCCAGGAACAAAAATGTTTGTTAGTGCAAGAAGTCGACAAGTCCATTTCCCTCCCAAAATAGTTTTGCTCTGTCCAAATGGAATTTTATGGACACCCCATTTTTCACGTATACGTTAAGAGAAGGGGCTGAAAATTTGATACTTTATTGTCAACATTTAGAACTTAATGGTAGGCGCGAGAGAGCCAAATTGGACACGCAGGATGAACCTGGAATTGGATCGGAAACTTACAATCAGATTTACTCAAAATCGCATTTTGTGGACTTTTCTACTTTTAGAAGTAGACGCCTCAACTGTAAAAGGTTTTTTTGAAATATTTTTTGAAAATGTAAAATATACGGAAAAATTTACAGTACGTCATTGAACACAATACATAAATATGTGTACAAATACTTTCCAATTTTCGTGTTATTCGAGAAAACATTTGCAAAATCCCAATTTCAATCCCTCAGACACATTTGCATCGAAAACCAGCGCCGTACAAGATCCGTACGCTGACAATGCAGTAGGAAATGTGACCGGCTCAAATGCCGTCAATGTTTTCCTGGGAATTGGCATCGCTTGGACTATCGCCGCCGTATATCACGCCTGCCTGGAGGATAGCTTTTTCTATGTGAGTTTATATGTGGATTTTTTGGCATTGCGCCAGGTTTTTTGCCATCGGTTTTCCCTGTTTTTTATATCTGATTCCTGCTGGTGTAAGAGTCCCGTGTAAAGTGTCAAATGTGATTGCTTGAATTTGGAAATTCCTATTCTACACACACTATTATGCAACTAATTCAACGGCATTCATACAACATCGTGACGAAAAAATAACGTCTCCCTTCGAATACCCCCCCCCCCCGAAGAACTCACAGTAAAAAAAACTCGTACGAAATCTAACTCCCCTGGGCGTTTATTCGAGGATATACCGTAATACCCTTTCCGACATTGCCGTTTTACCTGAAAAATGTCCCTCGACCAGCCGTCAACTAAAATCCGAGTTGACACGTAATTCAGTTGACATCCAGTGTGTGTATCATCCATCTAACAAATCCCCACGCAAACCAAATTCCCCCCAAATCGCAGGTGCCAGCGGGCACTCTGGCTTTCTCAGTGACCATTTTCACTATCGAGGCCTTTGTGTGCGTCATTGTGCTGGTTATTCGCAGGCATCATTCTATTGGTGGCGAATTGGGCGGGCCGAAGGTCGGGGAATTTTTTTTGGGGGGTATTTCGAGGGGGTGGGTAATTATTTAATAGTGTCCATTTGAGGGGGGGGTATTTCGAGAATGGGGGTATTTCGAGGGGGGGGGTATTTCGAGGAAATACGGTATTATAATTTTCCTGTTTTTTTCCGATAGCGACGAAATTATACTCTTTCATTTCAAGAGATTTTCTGAATATTTCCATAATTGAGGCGTCCAATTCTAAAAGTCGACAAGTCCAAAATATGAAAATTTCGAGTTAGGCCCGTAAACGTCATCTGGGGCTACTCCCGCTCATTTTTCATCATTTTCCATAAATTTTTTGACCTCACATGCCCATATGGCAAAGTGTCAAATTTGACATTTTTAGGGGAAAATGCAAAAAATTTGGGCAAGAAGTCGACAAGTCCACTTAGTTTTGGGCTGAGAGTCGACAAGTCCACCTTCCGCAGCCTTATTTTATAAGAAAACAACGCAAGAAATGTGATCACGCAAGAAAAGTCCATCATGGACACCGATTTCTAAAAGTCGACAAGTCCATAAATTTCCCATAAGGCAAGCGCAACGCCGGCGGGAACAAAAATGTTCTCGAGTGCAAGAAGTCGACAAGTGCATTTGCCTCCCCAAAACTGTTTTGTTCTGTCTGAGTAGAATTTTATAGACACCCAATTTTTCCATTATACGTTGAGAGCAGGGGCTAAAAATTTGACACTTTATTGTTAACATCTGGCACTTAAGTTGAGCACGAGAGAGCCCCATTGGACACGTACCACGGACCTGGAATTGGAAATGAATCTTTACTCAATCTCGCATTTTATGGACTTGTCGACTTTTAGAATTAGACGCCTCAATTACATTTTCTCAAATTTTTCACCACTTTACCAAAATGCTATTGTAATTCCCAAATCTGGACAAAAATCCTTATCTATGTCACTCTCACAGGTAGCCAAGACGATTACTACAGTTCTCTTAGTCGCGCTGTGGGTTATCTACGTACTGGTGAGCAGTCTAGAAGCATATTGCGTCATTGAAGGATTTTAAAAGGGACGTGCCGACAAATTTATCCAGTGGTATGGATGATGGAATTTTGAGGTGAATGAATGTATTTATCAATTTCCACTGATTGATGTAATTACTAAATAAGAGTAATGCACCGATTTGATGCCAATTCTAGCATAATGTCATTATTTTACAGTATTGGGGAGAAACCTAAGTCCAGGTGGCAGTCCCGCGCCCTGTAACATTTCATGCAACATGTCATACACATTTGTCAAATTCCATGCAGTGTCAAAGCTCATAGTAAAGTTGTTTTATTTTATGTTCCCACTGACATTTGACATTTCACTTTACACTTTACAGGGTGCGGGGCTGCCCCAGACCCTTATGACAGCTATACATTACGTGTCACTTTACTGTAATGTGCTGATATAGACCCCCTATCACTCCTTAAAATTTTCCATCAATTCTGTTCATTTATTTGTTTTGCATATTTATCGCACTTTCATGATTATTTTGACAATGGTCAAGCTGGCGCCATTTGAAACTGCAAAAGGGCAGAGTTGCGAAAGTGTATTTACACTTACCCGAAATACCCGGGTAAATGGGTATTTATATTTACACTTACACTTTCATAAAATACCTGTACACTTTTCTTACACTTTCCTGGGCAAAATACCCAGGTACAGAAAGTGTATTTTTTTCTTTCAGATGGCCCTGTTTTATGCTTTTGAGAAAGCATAAAACAGGTTCATGTACAGAAAAATAACTGCACAGTGCACATATGCAGTTATGCATTGAATGTAGAAAATATGGCAAATGTGCAAACTAGCACTATCTCTGACCTTTGAACAGTACTCATGGTATTCTACAGTTTCATCATACTTTTGTAAAAAGGACAAGATCAATTGAAATTCACCAGCTGGGCACAAAGTCAACTGGCTTTTGCATTGATATTTGCTGCATGTACATTCTTGCATTTAAACAGTGTGTATCACATTGCTTAATCAGTAAAATATCAACACTGAAAAAGTGCCATTATTAGGCAACTTCATACCACTAAATTTGTTGCAGTCTGAAATGTTTCATAATTGGCAGTAAAATGTGAAATAATGAATGAAAATGATAGATAAATTGATCTAAAGGTGAAAACAGTGGTGTTTTCTAATGCTCAACAGTGAGAGCTCTTTCTAAAAAAATTTTACACTAACACTTTTTTTTACACTTTCCTGGGTATTTTAAAAATACCTTACACTTTTGGTATCCATACTTAAAATTTGGAAAGTGTATTTATGCTTACACTTACACTTTCCAAAAATACCAGTTTTTTAACAACTCTGCAAAAGGGTCAATAGTGAAAAATGTGCACGTTTTCTGTGGCGCTCTCGGCGCCATTTAGTTGAAAAGCGTCATGGCGTATTGCACCCGTTTTTCTGGCGAAGTGCCATTTCAAAATCGGCGCCATTTTAGTGTCAATAATGGCGTCTGTTATCTCTGGCGAATGGCGATATTGGTGCCATTTTTTGAAGAGCGCCATTGGCGCTTGGTGCTTTTTCTATACCGCCGTTACTGCCCGGCGCCATTTTGAATGGTGCGGTTAGCTGGCGTCATTTTCTGGTGCTTTTCGATCACTAGTCACAACTTTTTATAATGCTAGTCATTTTTATTGTGTGAATGCTGACCACTGATTTTCTGTGGTTAATATTTTTCCCATTTATAGTATAATAAATCCAAAAGGTCTCTGAATACAAAAAATAGTAATCATTAAAAGTCTGATAATAAACTACTATCTACTGTATTTCTTGGATACTCCCCCAGTTGAGTGAGAAAATGTTACCCCTTTTTAGGGATTAAAATACCTGCATAAATGCGTATGTATGGGCATATATGTAGTTATGTGAACTGTATGTATGAGTGATTTGAGATGTTTACTGCCACTGATAAATATTTTGTTACACAATACTTATTTATTTAAATACTTGATTGTTAATTTTTCTGGATGACAATTTAGATAGATATTTACATTGGTGACATTTGTAGATGTACTTTGTGCTACTGTTTATTGTTTATTTGTCAAGTATTTTCTGTCATTTTCCTGTCCCATTTGATCCTACACAGTTTATAGAATAATAAACTCTGGATGACCTCTTCTGTCAATTGTAGATTGTTCAATGAAGGGTTAGTGAAGCATTGAAAGAAACATTCAAAACATACTGTTTGTTCCTGTGATACAGGCAAATATTTGCCATACTATTTACTATATATACATAAGAGTAGAGAAACATGCTTATGGTGATGTATGGGCTAATCAGCAAAAGTACAGAAAAAATGTTTGTGCAGGATATGATGATCTTTAGGTAGTAAATGGCATTACAAAGTTGCTGAAAGATGTTTGCTAATGCTAATGTGCTAATATGTTTGCTTTGCTGAAAGATGATGCAAATGCCACAATAGAAATCAGTACATGCAAAAACTGGGAGTTCATTATATCCATGTATTCATTCATCAGTACTACTCAAAGACAATGAAACAAATTTCAAAATTGCAGACACATCATCATCTCTAAAATCAGCTGTCTCAGCAGGCAAAAAATGCTCATCTAAATCTGTATCATGTGACCAGCTTGTGGTGTTGTCTGTTGCACTAATGCTGCCATTTGCAGAAGTCCCTGTAACGAATATAAGTGCATTTGAATTTTGATGTGAAGGTCATGTATTTATGTAATATAAAAATGATGCTGGCAACAAGACTGCTTAACTGGTTCAGTATATATTTCTTACTCATTTTGTGGTAAATGAGGTATCAGATGTTTCACCCAGTAAATGGTGGTGTTTATGTTATACTCCGGTTACTTTGCACCCTGCACGCGTGGTTCCCGCTGGAAGCGTGCCAACAATTGTTTTACGCATGCAATTCGCATAAAAAGTTGAAAAAGTAATCGTTGTTATGACGCTAAATGTTAACTTAGTCACAACACTGATTTTTTCATCTTTAGTACAAAAATCGCATGCTTACTCATCATTGGCACGCTTCCAACTTGAGACATAAATGAGTGCGAGGGCAGAGTATCATGTCCGCCGAGTATACTGCTTGCTAAGCAACATGCAAATTCATGCTTATCATCTGTGTAACAAACTGGACTGGTAAAACACACCATGATGGGCATTTACTCTGGGCTTAGTCTTTTTGTTTTCTAATTTTGGCTGATGTTCATTCATTTGTACATTTGGACTTTTCTCATCTGACACAGTGGAATATTGCACTGCAGCATCACATACACATGGTGGTTGATTTGAGGTAGGTCTCTGCTCTGGATTTTTGAGCATGCTTTGCTGTTGACTTTTGTCTTCATGTGCATCTTTCACTTCACTTGTCTGATCCTGCATGCAAATGATATGTGACAATATGTGTGAGTATGCACCATGTGTTGTTGAATAAGAAACAGCATGTGAGTAAAAAATAACTTTATAATCAGAACGCCATATGATGCCAATGGTGATAATTTCAAATTGGCATCAATGTGTCTAATATCATGATACTGCACACAGATTGTCGCTAATATAGCCATTATGTAGTGTGTGAAGTGCAGTTTTAAGAACGTTAGTGCTTATTAAAAAAGTACTGTGTTACCTCCAATTGTAGGTGTATTTTCAATTAATTCTGTCAGTTCTATCTGCACCTCCACTTATAGTGTACCTTTTATTAGAGGGTACCTTCTATTCTTTTCTTGGTAATTATCCTGGGATTGTGTTTTGGGAAATTTTTTATTGGGATTTGAAATATTTCCGGATAAGGATGACTGAATCCTGGAAATTATCAGGATACCATTTGAACCCTAATCTGGATATACTCACATCAGCTGCGCTCATCACTGCACTCGAAACATCATCTCCTGTATGGGCAAAATCTGCACTGCTACACACAATAATCCTGTCTTGCTGGTCAAATTGCGCTGGATGCATTGAGGAAATGTCCATTGGGTGGTCATCATATTCACTAATCTCTGGCCTTTTAGATTGCTGTGGTTGTGAACTGGTTGAGCTGCTTGATTGTGTGGAGCTTGACACACTTTCAAATGTCTGCAATGGGAAGTGCACTTAAATAACCACAATCCAGACACAAAACTTCATGCCAAACCAGTTGAAGCTAGTATTTTGCTGAGCACTGGAGTGAAATTTTCAAAGCAGTACTAATAAGATAAATTCTTACATCTTGAAAGAAATTTGAATGCAGAACTAACAAAAAATTCAATCTTGAAACCTTTTTGAAAGGCAACTGCAATTTTCAAATGAATATACTAACATTTTCCTCATACTGCTCACTCTTTGATAATTTTACCTCTGAATCTGATGTGTCTTTTTCATGCATCACATGTATTGGTAGATTCTCAAACCAATTAGCATTATTTGATTTAGCAAGCTGGTCATCTTCAGTTTCTGTGAACACTCTGCTAGTCTCTGGCTCCAAAATGCATGCCTGAACTGTTGATTTCTCTGGCCAGAAATCATCACTGTGCTGAAGTCCACTCGTACTGTGAAGATTGATTGTTTTCATTAGCCAAGAGAGCAGTAACAACCACATCCACTTTCCAACAACATTAAATATTATTGTAAACAAATTAAAACATTGCCCATTAGACATACACAAAAATAGCTACCTTTGTTCCGGAATTGTGTACCTCTGCACCACTGAATTTCCTTCAACTGCTGTCAATGCATTTTCAACCAAGTCTAATGTATTCTCAGTATCATGTTTTTCACTAAATTGCTCTTGAGTCTCTTTATCTAGCTTCAAACCTTGATCTTCTACAAACTGATTGACTGAAAATTATGTAAAGCAAAGTTCAAATATTAAGACATTCAAAATTAATGCTTAAATTTTTCACCATGGACTCACCAATGCAATGTATCCACTTTATCTCATCTCTTTCAAGGTAGTGATTACAATTCTTATTTTTACACTCTTTGAGTTTCTTGATTCCAAAGATTTTCAGTAATTGAAACCCAGGGTCATCTTGTAGACTCAAAAGCATAGATTTCTTACTTGTTCCTCCAAGCTCCATTATGTTCAATAGTGAGGGCAGGGTTGTATCCTGAAAAAGGTGTAACATCATTTATAAATTGCTAACTTAAATAATTCCAGTCTAGGATCATTTTATTCTGAAGTGTGACAGTTTTACATGTGATGCAGAATTGTCGATCAAATTTTATACCTAATCTCTAATACCTATCATTCTCCAATTAAGTGGTACTGCTGTAAGTTTACAAAAATTTGGCAATTGTCCACAAGTTAAACAGTTGTACATTGTAGAAATGAAGAATGCACTGCATAATATTGAAATAATTTTGATAGTCCCTATAAATATGTTCTTGAAATCACATTCAGTTGAACTCACATGCAAATTTTCAATCAACATTCTATGAATAGCACTTGTTGAAGCCATGGCCCAATAATATAATTACTGTTAGATTCTACTTTCCGTCCGGTTTGGCTCGCTGCCCGCTTGCGCTTGGGAGTTTTTTAGGCATTGACCCCGCCTTGATGATGAACTCAGGTCGGGTTCGGCGGCGGGATGGATCAAAGGTTGAATGCCATGGGATTAAGTTTGCACTCACTCGGGATTAGTTGGGTGTGGTGCCTAGTATAAGACGTGTGTGTACTTATGACCGGTAGAATTTTGATGGGCATTGAACAGACACAAACACAGATTGTCATCGGTAACTCTGTGCATGTACATAAAAATGATTCTGATCGGCAATGAGCTAAGAGCTGTTTGCATGCGAATTATAGGCCATAATCTGGGGTGTTTTCCGCAAGTGGAAAGGTTAAATCCTTTGAGAAGTGAGTAGTGATAAGTGAAATGGCAAGTAAAAGTAAAACGTGATGAACAAAGAGAAGAACAAAGTTTACTTCATTTTTACTTGCCATTTTATTTATTACTTCTCAGGTTTCTTCTCATTCTACATCTAGACTTGATTAAAAATTTGTAGATGGATTTCTAAAATGTACTTTTGTAAAAGTTTGAATTCACTATTGCCAACGATTTATTCCTATGTAAACGTTGAATTGACATGACTTGTAAATACACATGGAAAGTATTAATCCGGTCGCATTCAACCTTTGATCCATTCCGCACAAAATTGTTGGCATGAAAAGTGTCAATTCAATCAGCGCAATTAATACGCGTGCAGTGTGGGGGTCGCGTCTTTCGTTAGAAAATCAACCACATGCGTACAATTTGGTCAGCAGACGCCCGCTTTATAAAAAAAGTCCCGCGCGCAACCCAAGCCAAGCCTAGGCCGGACGGAAAATACAGTCAATCTAATTACTGGATACAGTTTTTTTCTTTTTTTTTCTCGAAAAAGAAGCCAATTAATCTGAATACTATACGCACTCAAGATTAGGATACCGTTGAATTGTAGAGTTACAACTACAATAGTAACATGGATTTTACAGATTATTGTGTTGACATGATTTTGCTGTGTTTGGGGAAATGATATGGGGTAATTGAGGATAAAACATTCATTTTTGTGCTGTTGCATGTATCTAAAATGTACATAGTTAAGCTACCCCAATGAACATAATATTCAAAAATCCTTTCAATACCATTCTAGCCTCTAGAATAATAAAAACATACTCAGTGTTTAGGTACTTGAAAATGTGTTTGCTTAGGTATTTTTTATTATCATTAACATTTTAATGGCGTCACGCTTGGAGCAACTTTGAGTGGCACAACTGTAAAATGTGTGACAAATTGTATTTGGGAAAGTGTGTACTACTAAAGTTAATGATTTGGATGAGTGAATGGCTTGTGTGCTCTTTGATGAATGGTGAGGTGTCACGTTGGAAAACCCTCTGGAAAAATGTGTTTAAATTTTTATGTGTTTTCTTAAATAATATTTGAATTTCAAAATTTGCCTGAAAACGCCTTGTAAACTTTCTGATTTAGTTTTCGAATTTGCTAGTTTTTTTCGAAGACTGGATTTTCTAGTGTCTTTTCCACTGACATATCGCATTTTTAACTCTTCTTATGAATTCTGGATAAATACATGTTCATGTGGCACCCTTCCAAGCCGTTACCGTTTCACGAGTGAGGAAATAATAGGTCCCCCCTTGAATAATCCCCCCCTTTTAAGATTTGATTAATTTGTTATACCTAATTTTAACAAAAATGGCACGTTATTGTGTTTATATGTTTCGTGAAATAAGTTGATGGAAACATGCTTGAAAATTTTGACGAAATAATACCCCCCTTGAATACCCCCCCCCCGAATAGTTCCCCCTCAAAAATGTCTGACGAAATAATAATCCCCCAGGGGGATTATTCAAGCAAATACGGTATGCATTTTGAACCAAAAATACCAATTTTTCCGAATTTTCAACTTTTCAAGAAAAAAAATGAATTTTGAGTTTTTAGTTAGCGAGATAAAAATCCAAAAAATTGTAAAAGGTTTCTGAATTTTTGTTTGCCATCGTTTGTGGCGTGTGGTTGTGACCTGATCTTATTGCCTTACTTCTCTTGCGCAATTTCGTAATTTATTTAGAATTGCTTCATCAAAAGCGCCTGGTTATGTAAACTTTATACCCTCGAAATACCCTCCTTCAAAATGACCACTGTGAAATAACCCCTGGGGGTATTTAGAGGAAATACAGTATCTTTATATCTTCACACGGCACAAAGTGTTAAATGAATATATGCAATTATTGCGTTTGTCACATTGGACCCCCACACACTGGATGTCAACTGAATTCGTGTCAACTAAATGTCAACTGAATTTAAGTGATACTGTGATTTCAACTTATCTATCTGATAGAGCATAGTTAATTTTACATCATGACACTTCATTTTCATTGTTCCTGTTAAGTGTGATGCTTTTTACAAACTTCTTGTTTTATTCAATTGACACTGAGTTGACGCGAATTCGCGATGTCAACTAGTGTGTGTGGGCCCATTTGCCCCGTGAAAAGTCAAGATATTCTAGTATCTTTGAATCAAATTACATCGCATACCTAATTAGGGTGCCAAACTATGTGATGATAAAATTGGTCCCATTTGAACCTCAATTTATCTGATCAGTCTTGTTTATCAGATTATGGTAATATCCTCTGTGCAGGGCAGGTGCAAAAATTCTGCAAGCCGAGAAGTAGAAACCAATTTTGAAGTGACTTTTTGAATGAGAAGTATTGAGAAGTGAGAAGTTTTCAAAGGTTTACTTCACTTCTAACTTTGACTACTCATTTCACTTCTCACTCCTAAATCTACTTTCTTATGACTTTTAACTTATCATTTCACCACTCACTTCTCAATTTACTTTGCTTTTAACATTTCACTTACCGTATTTCCTCGAAATACCCCCCCGGGGGTTTATTTTTTCAGAGTGAAAATTTTGAGAGAAAAACGTGAAAAATGCAACAATAACCACCATTTATAAGTTTTTACAGCCTTTTATAAGGATGTAGATGGTATTTATAAACGATGTTCTAACGTAACACAGTAAGTGTTTTGAATGTCTGTTATGCATTTCCCGGACCACAAATTCATAGTGCCCATTTTGAGGGGGGGGGGTATTTCGAGGAAATACGGCATCCACTAGCGGAATAGACCCCTGTCCACCTAGTAAATTTGTATTAATAAACCTCACACCAAAACAACATGATAAATATAAGTGTGGATAAATAAGAACATACAAATTTATATTCAACCACCCTGTGTTTGTCAATATTTACTCAATCATCTATCTGCAAATACCATCACTTTTTCTCCTGAAGTTTATTTATCTAAATAGCAGAAGTATTAGATTTCAGATGCTGTTGCATTATAGGTATGATATTTAGCTGTGAAGCAGTAAACATAAATGTGGGGACTATTTACTCATTGTACTTTTTGCTTGCTGCTTGATAAATATTTCATTGGCATTATGCCAGCATGCTTGTAAATATGTGTCCGTCCATGTAAGGGAGGAGGTATCATAAATTATTCCAACTTCTGTGTATCTATTTGAACCTTTCAGAGTATTTACCTAAAGACCCTGGTTACAAATGTTATATTTGGGGAGCTTTTTCTGTTTTGACACAACGTGTCAATGCCATTTTTGTCACATACATGACATTGTGCTGCGTGCATGCCACAAATCCTCGAATAAGTCCCCTCCCTTGAATATATTCCTTGAACAAAATTTGAAGAATATAGCATCCGGTTTCCGGAACTTATTCGAGGATTATTCATCGTTGACTTGAAATTCACATTTTTTAAGCCGCGTACCCAAACCTAACCAAGACCTAACATTTTTGCAAAATTAACGTGAACATTGGAAACCTTTCATCAAACGAGATTTGAAAGCGCCACCTTGTGAATGTCAGAGATCTGTATACCTAGGTAAATACATAAAATATGCTTAGTGTGTATTTCTCCTAACAGAAGGCACCGTTCTATTTTTTCGTTCACCTCTTTTACCTGCCAGTCTATTGGAGGCTGCCGTTCTATCTTGTTCGCCAATTTTTTCAAGGATTTCTCATTTGAACATGGCCTTAATTTCTTATGACGCTTGAGCATTATTTAAATATCTGAGTTTCAGTGTTTAAATTCAATTGAAATCTATTTGAATGCTTTGAATGTTCTCACCATCCATTTTTGACACACTCGTAACGTCATTTCTGCTTGCCGTTATATTAGAGGTGCCGTTCTATTGGAGGGTGTCGTCCTATTGTTTTCCTGCGCAAAAACGTGCTACAACCTGCCGTTCTATTGAAGTGCTCTACTATTGGTAGTATGCTGTTCTATTATAAGAAATACAGCATGTAGAAACCGTTTTTGTTTGAATAATTCCCGAAGGGAAGTATTTTTTCATCACAGTTTAAGGGGGAATTATTCATTGGAGGAATAGGTATTGGTTTTGTAAAAATTTTCAAGCATTTTTCAATCAACTTACTTCACGAAATATTCGTTATTAACAAAAATACTAAGTACATTTATTTTGGTTCAAATTGTACACACCACATTTAAATATCATATGCCTATATGGGAGGAAATGATCCGAGGGCGGATTATTCTTCCTCACTCTTCTAGCTGGGGGGGGGGGGGGGGTATGAACGGGGCAGGCCTGATACGCACATCTGCCCGTTCCGCACATTTGCCCGTTTTTTTCACTTGACACTTTTTCAAGTGATGTTCAGATATAAGTGAAGTGAAAAAAAGTTGCGAAATGACATTAGTGAACTTTTTGTAAAATAATACGGAACTTATTGAAATGACTTGTGAACCAGCTCCTATTCCTAACCGAGGAAGAGGACAAATGTGAACGTATGAAAGTTGACGTGAAGCGTCGTCTCTAGTTGACGTTCCGTTATTTTATCAAATGTGATTAGTTGAGTTGACGTGAATTGATGTGAGTTAGTGTGAAGCAAATTTAGATTGTTTACCAAAGGTTTTGACGAACGTTTTTATTTAGACAATTAAATACAAAGAAATAAGTGTAAATAAAATATATATAAAATTATACGTAAACAAAGGAATTAATTTACAACTAAATTAATTACTTAATTAAAACGTAAGAAAAGCTCTAATTACCGGAGAAATAAGGCAATTTAAAGAAGGCACTTAATTACAACAAAAGGCGACAATTAAGTGGCGCGGTTGTGAGAACAGGCACCTCAAACAGCGCTGGTGTGAAATAAAGCACTGAGGTGACTTAAAGCACCAAGAGTTGAACTTAGCACCAAAAACAAGCGACTTAATAAAGTGACTACGGCGCTTATTTAGATCCTAGGAAGAGATTCGTGTGAAGTTGACGAGGTTGCAAACACTGCCGATTCTAGCTGTGAAATCGGCTTTTAAGGGCCAGACCGATGGCGATTGGTTTGGCGCCAATCGGTCGGCTCTAATCTCCGATTTTTACCCAACATTTCCAATTGTGAAAGTTCAATTCTTGCCCGCTCGCTTCTCCGATGAAAAGCGAGCTAAACTGACAAGATAGTGAAAATGTGAGCCAAGCCAGACAGCATTTGAAATGGCGCGCGGGCCCGGCCCCCCACTCGGGGCGGGCCCGCCGCTTAACATAAACATGACGGCGTATATGCGTGCTGCTTGTCAAGGAAATGTGGCGGAATGTGAGCAATGACTAAGATCTAAATATGTGAGCGATGTGAAGCGCACGTTGTAAACAACGTGCTTGAGATATTAAATGACGAATGTGAAGATGTTAAGAAATGGAATGTAAATATGAATGAAATCTTGATAAGTTGAATTAATTAAATATAAAAGCGAACTAAAAGACGTTAACTTAAATATTATAGGTTTTACATTTTACATTAATGTTACACACTCCCAAAACTAGAATAAAAATTAAATGTAATTTAATTTTATCTCAGCCAATCTCGGCAAATTGATGTGAAACAAAATCAAAATCAAACGCCTGTGATACTCTCATCACTCCTGTGGTAGCAGATTGTCGGCGTCTTCGACGCCGGCATTTTCCCGGCCCTCCTCATGATGCTCGTCCATGGGTTCGACGGCATCCTCCTCAGGCTGGCTGCCTTCCCCGTGTCCGGGCGCCTGGTCTTCTGGGGCCCCCGCTGGTCTGCCTGGCCAGTTGGGGAGCTTCTCAGATTCCTTGGCGAGCTTCTCGAAGGCTTGTCGGAGCGTGTCGGTCTCGTCGACGATCGTCTTCGACGGCTCGGTGGGCTGCCATTGCTCCGATGCTGCAAGCGGTTGGCTTGATAGCAAGGGGACATGGGAGGTTGTGAATGAGGTCGTACATTGTGAAGTGATTGAGTTGAATTGGTCAAATGGTACGGTGGGGGATCTAGTTCTTGATCGTGACTTTCTTCCATCTCTCCGAGCTCTATGTCGGACTGTGAAGGTGTTTGTTTGAGGAAGGTCACGGATCTTTTTAGATCGTTTAACTTTTGATTTGACCAGTTTTTTATTGATGTTATTGAATTTGTGAAAAGTTTGGGGTATAAAGGAAAATGTCTGGTGTGACGATTGCTGCTCACCTGGGAGCCCTGCGACTCCAGCGAATCTCTTGAGTCGCTTTT
Organism: Sphaerolaimus hirsutus; assembly: GCA_964036195.1. Taxonomy (NCBI): domain Eukaryota; kingdom Metazoa; phylum Nematoda; class Chromadorea; order Monhysterida; family Sphaerolaimidae; genus Sphaerolaimus; species Sphaerolaimus hirsutus. The sequence goes on along the minus strand of OZ038451.1, from coordinate 27,793,421 downwards.
GCAAGGGCTCGCGTTCAGGGATCGCGTCTTCCATTGTGACTTCCGTTGTGACAGGCTCGGTGACTGTGAGTCTGGCGTTTGGTGACGAGCTCTGCGGTTGTGACTCGCAGGGGGGTGCAGGTTTTGTGACCCGGCGCGCACCCGTCTCCATTTCGATTTCTTCGGCGCGTTCGGTACTATAACCGACCGGGGGATCCGATCTAGGCTGTACCGAGCGTCCTGAAAGCCGTTTGAATGGAGATACTCGTTTGAGGGGTGTGACAAACTTTGAAGGTAACTGTGATGAACTTGACGATTGTGTGACGGTTTGATTTGACAAAGCGGGTTTGTTGAAGCCGCTTTTCGGTTTCTTCTGGCGGTTACGTCGCTGTCGCTTACCGATTTTTCCTTGCTGAACGGACGGGGTTCCCATTTGTTTGGGCTTCTGTCCCTTCTGCCCTTTCTTCGGAAAAAGCCCTTGATGTCTGGCAGCATACCCCTGCCGGTTACGAGCCGCCACTGCATGTAAACATAACCAACATACCCAATACAAGCAATTGTGATAATAATGAGTATGATGTTCACAGCTGTTTGAAGTGGCCCAGTAAGTAACGTGTCTAATGCAGACGCACCACCTGTGACGCTACCGTGAATGATGTGACCCAATTCTTTTCCTACACCTTCAAAATATGCACCAACCCCTTGGCCAATGCCAGCAATATATGCTTGCACTGCTTTAGGATCGTTGGATTTTGTTGCAATATAATCGACTGAACGTGTGACTTGTTGTTTGAGTCGTTGCAAATTTTGAAAGTGATGATGTGCAGCCATGATACTGAATGCAATGTCAGTCATGCTTACACCTGGTGACCCGGAAACATTTAGTGTGAATGGTTTCCACGAGCCAGCCCAAATTAATTCGATTGGGAGTTTTGTGACGTGCAAATTCGTTGGTCCGTTTTCGTTGGCCCATGAATTATCATTTAATTGATAATATTTGTGATCTTTCATGAGACAATGATCTATTGGTGAATGTGTGATCAGATCATTGGTACCAGGAGCCACGAACATAATATGTGGGTGATTTGTGACTTTGACCGGCAGAAATTTATAACAAGTATTGTTATATTCATGTTGAAAATAAATAATTTCTGCGGTGACTGGTTTACAATCCCAGAACATTAATATATCTCCATGCCATTCAGCATAGAGATTTTGACGTCCTAGCAATGCTCGCAAGCCAAGTGTAGGATTAAATGTGACAATTGCATGAATTATATCTAGCTGGGTTTGGCGGATGTGACATTTGTTGCCAGATAGATCCAAATTGTTTTTGTTCTAGATGTGCAATTTTGTCAACTTCGTATTGTTGACGGGCTGTGAGCAAGTGAAACACACCAACATCAAGATTTGGTGCGAGTTTGAAATGAAGAGGAGCTTTTTCGGTTTCAGGTTTTTTCAATTTCTTAAGTTGATATCGAAGAAATTGAATGAATGCCGAGCCCTGGTCAATATATTTTGCGTCTTTTGGCACGCATTCTGCATTATTTGGAAATTGTTGTGATCTCCATGTGACAGAGAATGCAGCTTGCAATTTTTCCACTATGTAATGATTTTGTGAATATTGCGCATCGAATTGACCAATCTCTTGGAATGCGCACTGCTTGTTAAAAGCAGTAGCATTCCATAAGGAGACGCCATTGTCGCTGTCATAACAATAGCCGGCTTGTGGGTTGCAATGTGACAGATCTTGAATTTCAGAAACAATTTTCTTTCCGTCAAGACTTGCGACCACACCTTCCTCTATGTGAAAGTTCATTACTGTGTTACTCAGATTGTGACAAAAGTAACAATAATCGATGTGAAGTGATTTGTTGGTGCTCCACAATGCATGACCAATTTTTATTAAAGGTTCGCCTTTCCAAGTTTTATTTTGGTAGGCGATCATGCAATCGTAAGTTGTGACTCTGTGGTTTTTAATGATTTCTGGTGGCAGCATAGCTTTTCCGCCCACCAGACTCATATACGTGACTATAGTATGCTCTTGTTGAAAGCATCTATAAATTGGTGTTGTTTGAGGCTGAACACGCAACGTCCATATGGATACCACAATATCCTCTATGGCTGTGACTTGAGGAAAGTGACATGTTACTTTTTCTGGAAGTTGAATTGCGTGACCAGTACGTGTTTTATGGCACAGATTGAAAGTTTTGTGATATTGATCTGTCCATGTGAGCGCGTTGGCTAATTTTGATTGTATTAGCAACGTGAGCGCCATTAAATGCGACACGTTTCCCCAGAACGAATATGTGCCAGTGTAGCGACATGTTCGACGTGGGTTTGCGCGTCTTGCATCTTGTTGTGAAGATTGTGATTGTTGATGTGATTGATCTGTTTGTGAATCATCACTCTTATCAAGTGAAGGTTGTGAATTATCATCATGTTTTACCTCAGTGTCGATTTTATATTCAACACCGTCCTCTGTGTCGATTTCAAGAGGCACTAGGTTAGATGGAGATCTACGTGTGCGACGGCCGTTGCTTGACAATACTGTGACTGCACGTATTTTGCCATCGCTTGACACGTGTATTTCGTGAACGCGGCCCATTTGCCACATGCCGCGTGGCTGTTTATCATCTGTGATTAACACCACTTGGCCACGTTTGGGAGCTTCGTTGATTGTACCTTTTTTCAATCGTTGATTTTTAGCTCGATCTTTGAGTAAGTCAATGTATTGACGTGACCACTCATACCAAAGCACTTCACGATTGTGACGAATTTGGTCCCAAAGTAGTGTGATATCATCTCTGTCCTTTTCAGGTACAGAATTGAGTGCAATTTTGTCAATGCAGTTGACGTCATTGACACGTGGGGGTGTGAGTGTGTAGGATTTTCCAATTTGTGAAGGTGTGAGATTGAAAGATCCATCCGTCAACTTATCCCATTCCTCTTTTGGAATTTTTCGCATGGGTTCAATCGTGGTGGAATCGAGTTCCATCTCACGTTTTTCATCCATGTAACATGGTGGTGGGGTGCCCCAGAGAAAATGTATTGGGCGCAGTATCGCTGCACCAATGTCTGTGTTTGACAAGTATGACAATGGTCGCGTATTGACGGAGAATTCGACGTCAAGCATGACTGTGAGAAATTCATGCCATGTGAGACAACGTCGTCTGCATGCTTTTTTGAGCAAGCGTTTGACTAATCCTACCATGCGTTCGTACACGCCGCCTTGCCAAGGACTGTTGGCTGTGATAAAATGCCATTTCACGTCCGGCAGCAATTTGACACAGTTTTTAAACGCGGGGGCATTGTCGGACCAAATTGTGTCCGGCATGCCACGTCGCAAAATAAAACGATTTAGAGCCATAATTGTGTCAGCTGTTGAGACACTATTAGTTGACTCTAAATGAATGGCGCGTGTGCTGAAGCATGTTAGCAACAAAATGTGTTGACTGTGACGGGTACCGTTTTGTGAATAAATTAACGGTCCCATATAATCAATGCCAATATGTTGAAATGGTTTGATTTGTGATTGAGTTCAAGTGACAGGTAGCGTGTGAAAATCAGGTAATGTGAATGGACCTCCTTCCGCTTTGCGGCATGTGACACATTTTCGCAGAATTTTTGCAACTACCTGCTTGGCACTTGACAACCAGCAGTGTTCGCGTAAATCTGCTAAAGTGTGAAGCATGCCACTGTGACCAGCAAGCTCATGAAAATGAGTAACTACTAGCGTTGTTAACCACCCGGTGTTTGGCAAGTAGTAGAACAACGAGGGGTTTCTGTGTTCTTTGTGAGACACACGCGTGACACAATATAATAAATTATTCCACGCGTCCCATTTGAGCATGTGGTGTTTGCCAAGTTGCGCTTGTGAAATGCAACCGGCACATTCCTCTGCTTGTGAAATGCGCAATACATGTCTAAATGCTTCGTTTAAATCAGCTTGTGTGATGGGTTTTGATAAATATTCGCTTTCGCGCTTTGCAGCTTTATGCATAGAGCGATTTAGCCAATATGTTTTGACACGAAGTAGATATACGACAGTGCGCAACAATTTTGACAGTGTTGAAAATCGTCGAATGTCGATTTCGAATGGATTTGAAGGGATGTGACGTTGTCGACTTTCGACAAACGGATTTTGAGGAGTGACATTTTGTGACAAATTGGGGTCCAAATTGACAGGCACTTGCTGTGCAAGAGCATTAGCTGGTTGTGAAGCAGGCTGTGAAGTTACTGCTCCAGCATATAAAGGTCGACTGATGTGAGTGTCGCCTTTCGCAAGTTCTTCGGTGACAGGTTGCGCTTGATATTGCGAAATGTCAAGCATGGTTGATGTGAGGGGTTCAGCAAAAAATGTGGGTCCGGTAAACCACATTGTTTCGATCATTAGTTGATCAAAAGTACATCCTCGTGACGCAATGTCAGCTGGATTGTCTTTTGTAGCAACTTTGCAAATTTGAATGCAATGTTTGGACATTAGTGAATGGATTTTTGTGACCCGATTGTTGACAAAAGTAGCCAGCGGCTTTGCTGTATACAGCCAGCCGATGACAACTGTACTATCGGTCCAGAGGAAATTACTGTGAATTTTCCATCCACCCAGCTCAGCGAGTTCATGATGTAAATAATCGATGAGCTGTGCACCAATTGTGACACCTAGCAATTCCAAGCGTGTGATTGTGAGGGGTTGACCTTGTTTTGACGGAAGCGGGGCTAGTTTTGTGCAAGCTGTGAGAAAACCACTAAAATATCGGTCATCTTCATAGCCATATTCGTCAGGTGAAATCGCTTTTTGACGCAAATAAGCGCAAACGGCGTATCCATCTTTTGAGGCATCACAAAACACATGTAATTCTAATGGCCGTGTTTCGGCTTTGACATCGATGCCAAAAGAATGAAATGAGCGCGGGAATTTGATTTGACTTATGGACGAGAGATGTCGTTTTAAATCGTCCAGTAAGTCATCCGCCTCTGGGTCTTCGATGAGTTCATCCCAGGTTGTGATATTGCACCTTTGAATTATTTGTGACACGCGAAATTTCAACCGAAATAACGCGGGTGCTGTGATGCCAATAGGATCGTATGTTGAAGCCAGCAATTTGTTCAAATTGCGGCGCGTGGCTGTGACGATGAGCGTGAAATCTTTCTTGGGAGCTGGCACTGCAATGGTGTCTTCAATGTGATCGTAAACAAGACCCATTACTTTGATATATTGTGATTGTTTCGGGTTGAGATCATCAGGTTTGATTTTCTCCGAAACCATACGCGAATTTGTCATCCATTCGCGCATGTTGAAATTTGCTCTAGCAAAAACAGCTTTGATTAAGCGATAGAGCTGTATTGCATATTTTTCATCATCTACGCTGATAACTAAATTATCAACGTAAATGCTGTTGAGCAACAGCTCCAGTTTCGATCGTTCATGTGTCTCAGCGGGATGCATGTGAGCTAATTCCGCTTCTAGGTGATATTTGATAACAGTTGACAAAATGGATGGACTGCATGTGAGACCAAACAGCACCCTTGTGAATTGCATCATTTGAATATTGTCTTTGTGAGATGGAATAGTGTCATCACGCAGCCAGTAAAATTTTGTGAAAGCGCGTGATTTTGGGTGAAGAGCAATTTGTAAAAATGCTTTCTCAATATCTGCTAATAACACCACTTTTCCGGCTCTGAAGCAAAGCATTAATCCGAGCGCCAGTGGTGTGAGAACTGGGCCTCGAAATAAACAATTGTTGAGACTTGGCTTGCCTGCAGAACCATCATACACTATTCGACAAGTTGTCGATCTGCCAGGTGTGATGACAGGTTGGTGAGGTAGGATGTGTTCTTGCAAACCATCTTGTGAACCATATACGGGTTCTATGACACCCTTGTGAAGTTGATCTGAGATGACTTTCGCGTATGTGGCGAATAAATCGGGATCTTTTCGAAACCGTTTCAACAGTGACAGAAAGCGGCGAAATGCTTCTGCATTGTTGGTTGGCAATTCTTGAATTGTTGATTTGAATGGCCAATCTACGCTATAGCGACCAGTTTCTGGATCGAGAGTAATTGATTCCAGAATTAACTGTTCAGCTATGTCGTCATCATGTGATAATGGATCATCTGTGATACCTATTGACTCGAGACTGTGAAACTGAAATAATGTCTCTTGGCCAACAGCAACAGCTGATGAAGCATGTGAACTACATGAAACCATGAATTGATGTGGTGAAATGTCGGGTGTTGTGACAAATGACTGTGATGACGCATTTCCGCCAAGCATCAATCCAAGTATTGATTCGACTATGATCAATCCAGATGGGAGTTCGATTTCTGTTGGTCGAATGTCGAACTTCCAATAATAGTCTTGACCAATGACTACATCTGGTTGACATAGTTTGTGACAAAACTCATCAGTCATTTCGGTCAATTCAAGCGGTTCCGCGAATTGTTCTTGTGCGTGTTCACCGTACACAATATAAATGACTGTTTTGTCATCTTGTGACAAAGGAGGTGGGCATGCATATGTTGCCAAATTATCCACTGCACGTAAAGTGAGCGGAATTTGTAACATATTGCCCTTATTGTCGACGTGTTTGTAAATAGGCATGATAGCCTCGACCAAAAACGTATTGACTGTGACAGGCGTTTTTGTCGCAAACACGTTCATTTGAAGAACAACATCTCCTTTGTTTTCAAAGTTATACTCATTTGCCACGGATGCTTTAATGTATGAATATTCGCATCCAGTGTCAAAGAATATTAACAAAGGGTCTGTGACACGATTTAATTCAGCGTCTTTATTAATTAATGAAGCCTGGGCCACTTGCAAACGAACAATAGGCGCAAAATCGAACTCACATTCTTGTTCGGCCTGCTGTCTGGTAGCGGTGTTGGGGTTACCGTAACCCGCTTGTGCGCTCATCACCTCCACCGTGGGCCTGTGACTGGGTTGAAGTGGCTCCGACGATGACATTTGGTTCGGGTTGAGGTGCGGGTACACCTCGTACCGTTTCTGCTGGAAGCCGCGGATTTTGGCTTCGACGGTCTCCATGTCCATGCCATCCTTGATGAGGCTGGCGCGGAGCGTCGTCCACAGCTCATTTTCGCTGTGATACCTGCGGGCTTCCTCTTGAGCTCTAGCCTGGAGCTCGTTCGCGGGCCTCGGCCATTCGCCCATGTCCAGCGGGCCGTCCATATCCAGTTGATACAGCGTCTGCTGTCTCCACCGAAAATCGTTCTCGTCCGGGGGGATGACACACACGCTCATCGGTTCCGTGTGTGAAGGCGGATACGATGGCGGTGCATGTGACGAAGCCGCGCCCGTTGTGATTACCTGAGCGTTGACAAAATTAGCGCTCGTTGCTTTGACAAAGGCTTTATTTTGTGAATTGTTTACCTGATGCCTTGCGGGTGCCTGTCTGGTAGGACAGAACGCCCCGTGATGCTGACCAATCTGGCGACAATAGTAGCAACTCAATCGTTGAGTGCATTGTGCCGCTTGATGGCCTCTGCGTGTGCAACGCGTGCACACATCGCCCAAAGCTTGCAACCGTTCCGTGCGCTCTCTCGGTGTGACGTATTGAGGGCAATCGGTTGTGTAGTGCTCTTTGATGCCACAGAACAAGCACTTGAATTTCGGCTTGCGATAGTCAGCAGCAGGTTGTGAGGACTGCTTTTGACTAATCGCTCCGATCGCCGGAGTTCTGGGAGGTTGAGTGGAATTTTTATTTTTTCCTTGTTGCTTACCAACATTAGCATTTGTACCAGCAAAAGCAACCGTGTTGTGAATAGGTTTTTGTTTTGAAAAGGTATTCTGTGATTTATTTCCCTTTTTCTTTTGCTGTTGCCAACCACCTCCATTTTGTGGCTTTTTTAACGATGAATTTTGTGATTTCTGAACAACATTTGAAGATTGTGAACTTTGTTGTTCAGTTTTCATCGCATCTAACCGAGCACGAGCAATGGTAGTTAATGCATCAACAAACCTGACGACTGTGAGTTCTGTGTCGTCGGTTGCAGCAGTGCGCATCGAATTCCGGTGTTCTTCTGTGACGGCAAGAACAATATTATCGGGAAGATAACCACGAATTATTCTTAACACTGCACCAGAATCGACACTTTCACCCCTTTCTTTAAGTTGATTGAGAGTTGACAAAAGGGTTCGTGTGAAATTTGTGAGGGAGTCTCCTCTTGACGAAGGTTTTTTGAGTGAATACAATTTATCCCAAAGGGCGGCTTGTACCCAATGCGTTTCACCAAAGTTTGATTTTAACATGGTGACCGCTGTGTTGTAATCTCGACCATCACCTTTTAATCCGGCCAGCAGTTCCGCTGCTGGACCGATAAGGCTGAGCTTGAGGTATGTATATTTCATACCATTTGACAAATTAGCTCGGTCGTGAATTTGAGCTCGAAAAATCTCCCACCAAGCTGCCCATTCTAACGGATCACCGTTATATTTAGCAAGCTCGATTTTAGGTAACTTTAATAAAGTTTCCGGTTGTGAAGGTTGAGAACTACTTCCCATATTGACATTGTTGTAAGGGGGTTGTGAAGGGGGTTGAGTAGTTAAATCAACATTTGACTGACCTTTCAAGGAAAGTATCAACCTTTCCGCGGATTTGATTTGCGCTTGGGCGGTCGCCATCCTCGATTCCAGCTCATCCATGAGCATCATCGCGTTGTTCGAGCCCGAGTAGAGCGCGCGGTCTAATTTTGTGTTGGCGCTCTTTATCTCTTCGGCTACTCCGTCTTGATCTCTGTCTAGGCTTGTGATGTGATCTTGGACAATAGATGTGAATTTGTCCATAGCCTGAGACAGGTCCGAGCGTTTCAGCTCAGCTTGGTAGCCGTAGGCCTGAAGTAATTCTAATACTTCCTCCGCCGCGCGCAAGTTCACGGCGGCGGGTTGTGACTCGTCTTTGACGATTTTAGGAATCGGTTTGGATGTGAAACGTAACACTCCGTTACGCACTCCAGTCAACGCTCGGCTATGTTGAGTCAACGGATGAGTTGTGTCGGACTCATCTACGTTGCTCACAGGCATAGCTGCGGCGGCTTGGGCGCCTCGCTGAGTGCGTAAGCGTTCCTCCATAGCAAATCTCGATTGATTGATTGCTTATTAGCAAAGTGGTAGCTAGCTGTGAACGAAATAAAATAATAAAATAAATATTTCGTTTCTTGTGACTTGTACTTGTAAAATCGTAAGTAAATATGCACGCGCTACTAACGATTTTGCGTCCAAAACCGTATTACCGTAACCTCGTGCATGTGACTCAGGCTGTGAAAAACAATTTCCAATGAAATTTCGCGCGAGACGACTTAATTAGAGTGACCAATTAGTTTAATTAGTCACCCTGCTCGCTGCGCCATGTAAAATAATACGGAACTTATTGAAATGACTTGTGAACCAGCTCCTATTCCTAACCGAGGAAGAGGACAAATGTGAACGTATGAAAGTTGACGTGAAGCGTCGTCTCTAGTTGACGTTCCGTTATTTTATCAAATGTGATTAGTTGAGTTGACGTGAATTGACGTGAGTTAGTGTGAAGCAAATTTAGATTGTTTACCAAAGGTTTTGACGAACGTTTTTATTTAGACAATTAAATACAAAGAAATAAGTGTAAATAAAATATATATAAAATTATACGTAAACAAAGGAATTAATTTACAACTAAATTAATTACTTAATTAAAACGTAAGAAAAGCTCTAATTACCGGAGAAATAAGGCAATTTAAAGAAGGCACTTAATTACGACAAAAGGCAACAATTAAGTGGCGCGGTTGTGAGAACAGGCACCTCAAACAGCGCTGGTGTGAAATAAAGCACTGAGGTGACTTAAAGCACCAAGAGTTGAACTTAGCACCAAAAACAAGCGACTTAATAAAGTGACTACGGCGCTTATTTAGATCCTAGGAAGAGATTCGTGTGAAGTTGACGAGGTTGCAAACACTGCCGATTCTAGCTGTGAAATCGGCTTTTAAGGGCCAGACCGATGGCGATTGGTTTGGCGCCAATCGGTCGGCTCTAATCTCCGATTTTTACCCAACATTTCCAATTGTGAAAGTTCAATTCTTGCCCGCTCGCTTCTCCGATGAAAAGCGAGCTAAACTGACAAGATAGTGAAAATGTGAGCCAAGCCAGACAGCATTTGAAATGGCGCGCGGGCCCGGCCCCCCACTCGGGGCGGGCCCGCCGCTTAACATAAACATGACGGCGTATATGCGTGCTGCTTGTCAAGGAAATGTGGCGGAATGTGAGCAATGACTAAGATCTAAATATGAGAGCGATGTGAAGCACACGTTGTAAACAACGTGCTTGAGATATTAAATGACGAATGTGAAGATGTTAAGAAATGGAATGTAAATATGAATGAAATCTTGATAAGTTGAATTAATTAAATATAAAAGCGAACTAAAAGACGTTAACTTAAATATTATAGGTTTTACATTTTACGATAATGTTACACACTTTTTTCACTTCACTCATATCTGAAAATCACTTGAAAAAGTGTCAAGTGAATAAAACGGGCAAATGTGCGTAACGGGCAGATGTGCGTATCAGTGCACCCCCGTATGAACGAGGGGGAATTGATCAAGCCGGGGAATTATTCTAGCAAATATGGTGCTATACATAAATGTGGTATAAAAGTGTAATATGATGGCACCATTCCGGCGAACTGATCCTCATTCCACGCGGCTATTTTATTGAGGTCCATTCTGTTTATTTTTGTTATTATATTCGTTATTTGCGGTTAATGTTGGTGCCGGCTACTGGGTTGCACCGTTGCAGATTTGTGTTTAGGATTTTTTGGGATATTTAGCAGTGAACATGTGCAGAAATGAGCTGTTTTTTTCCTTCAGTGGTGTAATTTATATTTGCGTATTTTTGAGATGAAATTGCCATCATTATTGTCACTTTCTCAAGTGTTTCATAAATGCTACTCAGTAAATATGTTCAGTAAATATAAGAATGAATATATTTCAGTTTACCCAGAGGGAAACTTCTCAGCACTCATTTTTTGCGTTTTTAGAAGTGCCATGGACTTAATGGACATAAAAGATAAATGAAAGTCCAGATTTTGTGAGCTTTGCATGCATTTGAAAAGTAAATATTTAAGTCGCAATGGGTTAGGTTTCATATGAAGTTTCACTGATAATTATATGCGCGATTTCCTAAAAAATGGTACTTTGTGCAAAAAAATTATGTCAGAAAGTACTTAAGATCAAGATATGAGTGAATCACCTTCAAAAAACCTTCAAAGATACAAAAAATTATATACCGTACTACCTCGAAATAACCGCATGGTGGTTTATTATTTCGCCAGCAAAATTTGAGGGGGGGCTTATTCGATGGGGGGTTTATTATTTCGTCAGAAATTTTCGTAAAGATCGTAGTAAATAGTAGGCATTTGGGTACCCAAAACAGGTAATAAATGTGTCAAACAGGATATATTTGGACATAAAAACGTAGATAGCTACACTAATTAGTATATGTGTAGCTGCAATGCGTATTAGCAGTAATAAATACATCATGGACATTGCATAAATGATGTACATCATTCCGGAGGGGGGTATTTCGAGGGGGCTTATTATTTCTCCAGCCCATTTTGAGAGGGGGGTTAATTCGAGGTAATACGGTATTGTATATTTTTTTAATTTCAGATAAGATGAAAGAAAAAAATAATAATTAAGACTCCCTGTAAAATCACCGAAAAATATAAATACCTATAAAGAATGTTTATATTTTCTGAGATTTACAAAAGTGTAAATCTCCAAGATTTTTGAAATGCTAACCCCAGTAAATTCAGCTCTCTCGTGCTTGCTATTTCAAATTATGATGGAAAGTCATGGATATGACACTGCACCTAGTCAGATTAGGTATTTAGTCATGTAAATAACCTGAAGACTATTTTAGACAAATTATAATGTTGATTCATGAAATATGAGTGCATCTATAACATATTCATGTTTACTTCAATATGAATGGCCTTTTAATTGCCATTAGCATTAGGGTGGATGGGGGTAGGGTTCAAACGGGATCCCGATCCCGATCCCGGATCCCATGAAATTCCGGGATTTACCAGTCCCGATCCCGATCCCGATCCCGAAACCCCAATCCCGATCCCGATCCCGAAATCTCAAAAAGTGAATCCCGATCCCGATCCCGAAAAGTCAATCCCGTTTGAACCCTAGTGGGGGGACCGAATGTTTATAACTCTGGAATGGCTTGCTGAAAATTTGTTATACCATATTTATTTCAGTAAGTGATGCCCTTCAATTTTATATCATTGAAGTTTTTTACTTTTTTATATTGGAGACATTTTCGGTTTTACCCCATCTCGAGTCAGGGGGTTCGCAGAAAGATGCCTTCAATTTTCAAGTTAGCCCCAACATTTGAAACCATAAATATTTTATTTACAAATATCAACAGTTTTCAGCATGCGGTATGTAAAAGAGCGATGGCGCTGGCACCAAAGCAAAAAGCGCCATGGCGCTTTTGGCGCTTGGCACCATTTTGCTGTGGCGCCATTTTCGTTTATTTACTTTGAACATTGTGATCTGTGAAGCGTTTGTAGGCACGAAGACACTTCACGACACTTATTATACCTAATTCTCATTGTTTCTTAAAGTGTGATGCTTTTGAAAAATTTGCGTTACATAGTTGACATTCAGTTGACATTGATTTGTGATGTCAACTAGTCTGTGTGGGCCCTCCAATTCACCACGCATCACACACCCATTATTTCGCTGTGAGTAAATTTCGAGCCCAGCTATCCATGGGACCATAGGCGGTGCAAGGTCGTAATTTGCGCTTGTGACTTTCACATTAGCCAAAATTTCACCTTGTGACATCTTCTTATTGGTGCCCTTATGTAAAGTTGGCAGCCAGCCAAAAATTTCGAAATTACTATAAATATAAATAAAATTGGCTAAAAATAGGTATATAACCATGTGTATAGATGAAATTAGTGATTATAAAGGTGAAAATTGACAAAGTGGAACAAATCTTTAGCAATTTTGAGTTAATTTTTAGCTTTCACTCTCGTTTGTACAGTACACACTTGTGAATGTCACAATGTGCCTACACCAGGGTTGGCAAAATCTCAGAAATAAATAAAAATAAAATAAAAATAAAATGGAAAATTTGAGAATAAAATAAAATAAAATAAAATGGAAAATTTCAAAATAAAAATAAAAATTATATAAAAATTTGAATTTTTGTAAAATTTTTGTAAAATTGTATACAAATTCATATTTTTGTAAAAATTGTATAAAAATTCATAATTTTTGTAAAAATTTTCTTTTCTTGCTTATGGTTCAACATGTTTATCCATGGAGCTGGATCAGTCCCAAGCCCTGTAAAGTGTCAAATGTCATATGAAATGCCATGCAAAGCATCAATTGTCATAACAAATGTTAAGTAAAGTGTCAATTGTCATGACAAATAACAAGTAAAGTGGCAACTGTCAAGCAAATTGTATTCAAATCTTGTTTTCTATCCAAATCTTGGTGTTGGTTTTGTATGCAAACATTGTGTCAACATTTGGATACAAAAAATAAGATATGGATACAAAAACATAAGATTTAGATATAAAAACACAATATTCGGATACATAATTGACACTGCATGACATTTATCATGACAATTGACACTTTGTTTGACATTTGAGATGTCAATTGACTCTACTTTACATTCATCATGACAATTGACACTTTGCATGACATTTTACAAATATCCCCGCACACTCCAGTACTCCTTCTACTGAAAATGCAAACCATTATTATCAATAATTGTTACTTTACACTTGCTACCTATTGCATGCAACTACCTACTGCATGTAAGTTCTGCAAAGTAATGGAAAGATTTGTCACCAGTTTTTCATGTTTAGGTCTAATTATAAAGTTTTTCTGGCCTCGCATGCAAGATTCTGATTTTTTGTAAAATTTCTGTACATTTTTGTAAAATTTTTGTAAAATGGTTCCATTTTATAGTGATTTTGGAATAAAATATAATAAAATAAAATGAAACAAGAATAAAATACAATTAAAATACATTTTTATACAATTTTTATACAATTTGTATACAAATGATTTTTATAAAACCAACCCTGGCCTACACACATTAGTTTTCACCGTGACTTCGTGGGAAAACTGAATTTTTTTCAAATGCAAATTAATCAACACGGTTGAATGATTTTATTTAATTTAAATGTGTATTTAAATTGATGAAAGTTTAAATAAAATAATTCGAAGACCAAAACACATATAGCAAACAAAAAGAGTAGGCTGGATGTGGCCATGTGGCCATTTCAGTTTTCACATCGGTCACGGTGAAAACTAGTGTGTGTAGGCACAATGTGACAGTGAAATTTCTGCTTGTGACACCGAAAATTTCGCTTGTGACATTCACAAGCGTACAAGCACTTACGCAGCCTATACATGGGACTTTGTTGCGTTGCTACCGCTGTCGTAGATTATCCATCGTTTCTTTTGACCGACTTTGCTGATTTGACTAATTTATTTTGTGGCAACTACGTGTTCGTGACATTTTTTTAGTTCGCGTGCTTGTTTTCCATTAGAGATAAGTGAATATAACGCTTTGCAGTGATTACTGCTAACGTTTTTCCCTAGAAACACCCCCAGGGGTTTTATTTTTTCAGAGTGCACATTTTGAGGGGAGGTATTTCCAGGGGGTATTTCAAGGGGAGTCTAACTTCTCCAGAAATTTCTCGAGGGGGTGGTTAATTTTTGATAAGCTCGCTCAGACCTGGTGGGGGCCAGTTCCGCAAGTAGACAAGTTAAGAGTTAAAAGTTAAGAGTTGAGTTAAAGGTTAAAAGTTGAGTCAAAAGTTGAGTTAAAAGTTAAGAGTTGAGTTAAAGGTTAAAAAATGAGTCAAAAGTTGAGTTAAAAGTTAAGAGTTGAGTTAAAGGTTAAAAGTTGAGTCAAAAGTCTCTTAACTCTCAACTCTTAACTCAACTCTTAACTCAACTTTTAACTCTTAACTCAACTTTTAACCTTTAACTCAACTCTTAACCTTTAACTCAACTCTTAACATTTAACTCAACTTTTAACTTTTCTCTTAAATTTTAACTTTTCTCTTAAACTTTAACTTTTCTATTAAATTTAACTTTACTCTTAACTCGCCATTTGTCTTTTTACTCAACTCTTAACTTTTAACTCTTAACTTGTCCACTTGCGGAACCGGCACCTGGGTCAATTAAAATAAACCATGATACACATCAATTAAAATGAAATAAATAAATAAGTGCATCACCACAATACAAATCTCATGATAGTTTTTACATGTGTTCCAATGTTAAAATAAATCATACAGTAACGGTACTGACGCGAAACACGTGAATGTGAAAACATCTGCCTGGAAAGTTCCCTTGAACCAATTTTATCATCGTGTTAATGCCCACTTAACTGTTGATGGATTAGGGAAATTCTCACACACTGTAAAATTCTTTTCAAGTGGCTTACCGTATGTCCTCGAAATACCCCCCAGGGGGTTTATCATTTCAGATAGCAAAATTTGAGATGGTAAATTTCGAGAGGGTTATTTTATTATTTCGGCAGAATTTTTTCGAACTCCCAGTACTTATTCGTTGTTTGTAACGTCCGCCGACGTAGAAAGATGCGACAATAAGCACTATGTTTATGAGTCTATAGACTTATATATTTAAGTATGTAACACAGGGAAGAGTAAAACGCTGACAGCTCGCTGACAGCTCGCTTGCCAACCAGTAGAAAAATGGGCAGCTCGCTGACAAAAATTTTCAGCTTGCTGACAGCTCGCTGACAACTCAGCTGAACTATTATGTAGCTCGCTGACAGCTCGCTGACAAAAATGTTAAACATGATGTTTCATTTGACCCAAAATAAAATGTAAATGTCATTCAGTGCAATAAGTGTGGACTTCTAACTGCAGTGCAGTACCAATCAAAATGAGACCCTTTCTTCTCAACAGCGATGTACTTGCAATGAATTATTAGAAAGTGTTTCTTGAACAGTAAAAGTGTTTTTCAATGCTCATGAGGTGACTTTATTTACTTTATTTACATGAGGAATAGTGATTTGATGTTTTGCTGCATGTTTGAACAGAGCATTGAGTTCTCTGTTTGTTTACTCAGATCGATTTTGGGTCAAAAAATGAATTGTACATCACTCACAAAATTGCACATCGTGAAGATACTCACTAAGCTGACAGCTCGCTGACAGCAAGACTGTTCATTTTTCAAAACTGCTGCAGCTCGCTGCCAACCGCTGACAGCTCGCTGACAGCAGGCGGCCAACCGCTGACAGCTCGCTGACAACTATAAACAAGTGGTTGTCAGGCTTGCTGTCAGCGAGCTGTCAGCGTTTTACTCTTCCCTGTGTAAATAGATGGTGCAAGCTCTAACCTGACGTAACACAGCCATTGTTTTAACGTGTTTTCTGCATTACACAGATCACAAACTAGCAATACCGGATTTCCGCGAAATACCCCCCCCCCCCCCCCTCAAAATGGGCACTATGAATTTGTGGCCCGGGAAATGCATAACAGACCATCAAAACACTTACTGTGTTACGCTAGAACATCGTTTATACCATCTACATCCTTATATAAGGCTGTAAAAACTTATAAATGGTGGTTATTGTTGCATTTTTCACGTTTTTCTCTCAAAATTTCCACTGTGAAAAAATAAACCCCCTGGGGGTATTTCGAGGAAATACGGTACATTCTCTTCACACTCATTTCAGGTGGAGGTATTTCGCGGGAGGGGGAGTCATTTTTTCATAATAACGCTCAGACCTAGGATTATTTTGAGGGGGGGGGGCTATTTTAGGAAATACGGTATATCAGATTCCTCAATACGCAAATTCCTTGTCAACTACTCTATGAAAGTTACAGATGTTCAAATTCAAAATGACAAAAAAATTGAGATCAACAGTAAACTGTAATCTTCCAAGTCATTGACGTTTGTCACTTAACGGGGCACTTTATTGCCTGTGGATAACGATGGCAAACGCACGTGAAAAGTGTAGAATTTTTTTAATTATAAAATGACTTTTCTAATTTTCAATATTTTCAAAATTTTCAATTGCTTTCAATTTGAAAAAAATCGATTTTTTTCTTCTTCTAGTGGTCAAATTAAAATCCGAAAACTTCAATTTTTTTCTGAGAATTCGAGAACCTTTTCGAATTTTGCCACCGTTACCCTAGCATTGGCCCTGATTTAAAGCAAACCATACAATAATTTTTCTTATTCAATCTGTTCACTGAAATGCACGCCCTCCTTTCAGTAGCCAATTTGCAGTTACCGTATTACCTCGAACTACCCCCAGGGGGTTTATTTTTTCGCCAGCAAAATTTTAGGGGGGGGGGGAATTCGAGGGGGGGGGGGTATTCGAGGGGGGGGGTCTATTATTTCACCAGAAAATTTCGGAAATTCCCCATACTCAGACGTAGAAAAAACACACAATTACATGGATATATATGTGTTTATAGACATTTATAACTGTATATACACAGTAACCCTTCTCTAACGTCACTTTATCATCAGTTTTAACGTTTGTTCTGCGTTGTGCAGATCACAAACTGCGGTATTTGTCATTTACGTTATCTTTACACTCAACTTTAGGGGGGGGGGGTATTTCGAGGGGGGGGGGTTTATTATTTCCTCAGCCGAATTTTAGGGGGGTATTTCGAGGGGGGGGGGGGTTAATTCAAGGGGGGGTTTAGGTCGAGGTAATACGGTGCATAAGATCAGACAGAATATCTGCAATCATTTCTTTAACATTAAATGTTTTTCAAGGTGCATTTTCAAGCATTTGGACAAGCGCGCAGGAAATGCACGCCATTATGAAGTCTAATAGCTGGGTAATGTTTTTCCTGATTTGTTATATTTAAGTGCAGAGATATCAAAACATCTGATCCGATTCTGGTGACATTGGTGGATAATTTTTTCACGGATTTACATGAAATAAATACATGGAAATACCTGTATGGATATTGAAATACATGGAAATATCGTATTTCTTCTAATACAAGAGCGCCGTTCTATTTTTTTCCGTCAAATTTGTTACCTGCCGTTCTATTAGAGGTGCCGTTCTATTGGAGGCTGCAGTTCTATTTTTTTCATCAATTTTTTTGACAGATTTCTCATTTAAAAAAAGCCTTATGTTGAAGGAAGCTGGAGCAATATTTTAATATCAGAACAACAATTTGATATTTAACACATATTTGAATGCCTTGCATCTTCTCACCATCCATTTTTGATTCATTTTTGTGTTTTGGAACACTCCCAACATAACTCCTACCTGCCGTTCAATTGGAGGCTGCCGTTCTATTGTTTTAGTGAGCACACAAATGTGCCAAAACCTGCCGTTCTATTTGAGGTGCCGTTCTATTGGAGGTATGCCGTTCTATTAGAAGAAATACGGTACCTATATTCCGCGGATCGCATGTTCTTCATTTTTCTGAAGGATACACTTCTTTATGCATGACGTCATTGTTAATAAAATCAAAATTGTTCCAAAAAGGGGAAAAAAGTTTTCAGAAAAAGAAAATTCGTTGCTTGTACGTGACTCCGCAATTTCGTTCTTACTTTAAATATTTCTCTTTTTTTTTGTAAAGTGCGATCATAAGTATCCTGTAGCGCGTTATCAACTAAGACATAAGTATATTTTGAACGCATACTTTGCAGTCCGTCGCGTATATGTCCATTAAAATGACCACTGAAGATACCTAGATTATATTATGGTTCGCATGTTGTTTTCTATCCATTCTATTGTATTTCCATTTGAAAATTCTGGTAGCACATGGGGTGAAGGTGTTTTTTACCGTCAATATCGCGTGTATTTTTTTGTAGTGCTTCCTACATTTTTACATGTGCTGCAAAAATTCATGAAAATGGCACAATTAAAAAAAAGGCTAGCGCCATTTTTCTAAAAAGTTGAAATAACGTGGAATGCATGTATTTTCACCGTTTGAAAATGTTAAATGCTTCTCGATTTTAAGCCCTTGATTGAACTTGTGACAATTATTTTGATGAATAACTCAGATCAAAAATTGTGAGCAATGTAACATTATTGATGACTAAGATAAAAATGCTTTGTTTTGCTCAAATCAAATGAGATGTATAAGATTTGAGTAGATAGCGGTCGTGAGTGATGGCTTTGTGATGCGAGTCAAAGTTATTTCTTTGAATTACCGTATTTGCTTCAATAGTTCCCCCTTGAATAATCCCCCCCACCCTCGACTAATCCCCCCTGTAAGACGAGTGAGGAAATAATAATTCCCCCCCCCCTTAAAAGATTTGATTAATTTGTTGTACCTAATTTTAACAAAAATGACACGTTATTATGTTTATGAAGCATATTTCGTGAAATCATTTGATATAAACATGCTTGAAAATTTTGACGAAATAATAATTTCCCGCTTGAATAATTCCCCCCCCCCCCTCGAATAGTTCCCCCCTCAAAAATGTCTGACAAAATAATAATCCCCCAGGGGGATTATTCAAGCAAATACGGTACTTGTGAACCGCAGCGAAGTGAGGCTTCTAGCACGTTCTAGGCATACTGAGCTGTTTTGCATTCATTTTCTGATAAACTGACACTTGCTTATTTATTTTGCCGCCAACCCAAATAGACTGTACTATTTTTTGTTATTACAGGAAAATCTACCATATCTCAGCAGAATAAACAAGCCACAAAAATCATTATTTTTGTCACATAAAATCACATCGCTTTCACTATTGTCGAATTTCGTAAATAATTTATCACGAGATTTGATTCGCAAAAATACGGTAATATTCGATCCAATAAAAGCTGACATCCGATCCGATAATTATGCAAAAAATTCTGTCCCTCCAGGATGCAGTCCCGAACCCTGTAAAGTGTAAATTTAAGTGTCAAATATCATGTAAAATGTCGATCAAAACAAAAACGATTTTTTCACTGAACTTTACGTGACAGTTGACACTTTGCCTGACACTTTGCATGACAATTGACAAATTTGTATGACAATTGACAAAAATTTCTATGACATTTAACTTGACATTTGACACTTGACTTTACACTTTACATGGCTTGGGACTGGCACCTGGATATCACGTTTTTTTACCGTCCTTTCCCATCACTACACCGAGGCGATGCCTTTCCAAATGAGATTTGCTACAGTGACGTAATTTGATTCGTACAAGCATTGAATCCATTTCTGCCAGCTGTGCGCACGTGTGGCAGAAATTGTTCGATATTGGTATTTTGGATTTGGGATAGGGTTCCGAAAATTGGTTGTTTTTAGAGAATATTGTATTGTAAATAATATTAAAATATTATTCACATATATAAATATAAATAAATTTACAGTACTACAAAAACTACTTGAATCGAAATATAATTGAATCTCTGTGAAAAACGCAGATTAAATATAAAAATATAATAAATGAATAATTTTTGACAGATCTTTTTGATAGTTTTAAAAATGTCATAAAATCTCTCAAATAGAATATATTATTAACACCTCTCTCTCAAATCCTGAAAAAAATATAAATATATATGTTTTATTTTCTGATATTTTTTAAAATATTAACTTCCCAGGGAATTTCGGAACGCTAATTTGGAATGGTGTTCATGCAAGACTAAAAACAGGCTAGTTTGACTGTACTATGGTAAAAGTTCAGTTTTGAGCATCATGTATTTTTATAGCTTAGTTTATTTGTTTTTTTAAACCATGCGCTTTTTGAGTTCGATTCCCCACCTCTGATTTTAAAGACCACCCATTTATTTCCTTGCCCTTATAACTGTACTTAATATTTTACAGTTCCCCTCGGGGGGATTTCACCATAAAACTGGCAGTGCATTTGTCATATTTAGTTGAGCTGTGTTGGCCTTTTTGAGGTAGGATAAAATGAGACACGTCCTATTTTTTCACCAGGAAAGGTTCGGATTGAAAATAAATAGTATAGATTCAATGTGTTCTTTCCAGGGTTGGCAGAATCTCAGGAAAAAATAAAAATAAAATAAAAATAAAATTGAAGAATAAAATAAAAATAAAATGGAAAATTGAAGAATAAAATAAAAATAAAATACAATTTTTATACAATTTTACTACAATTTTAGTAAAAATAATTTTACAAAAATCAATTCTGGTCACGATCTGACATAAAAAATAAAAATAAAATAAAAATAAAATGGAAAATTTAAGAATAAAATAAAAATAAAATGAAAAGTGTAAAGCGGCGTTTACACTGCGAGCTGTGCCAGCAAACTTTTTTCTGTCGGCAATGGACATTTTGTCACGACAACGCACAAATTTTACAGAAATTTTGCCTGTGCCGACAAAAAAGCCTCGTTCAACAGAAACCGAACCGACAACAAAAAAAGCCTCGTTGGAACCGAAGCAAACCGACAACGGCTGACATGTCATACAAAGTGTCAAAAGTCATGTAAAACATCCTAAATTATGTCAAATATGCAGTAATAAAAAAATTGACAATTTACAGGGCTTTTAGCATGACTTTAGACAATTAATTGTTCAGTATCACCCACAAATGATTACACACGTTTGACTGTGGCGCCCTTGGCACCTGGCGCCACGTTTCTGAATGGTTAAATGGTGACATTGTTTCTTGCGCTTTCCCATGGGAAACAAACCGTCATCACAATATTGTCGTCACAGAAAACACGTTCGCAGCTTGTGACGGCAACACGATGATGAACCGAAACATTATCGACGCGCTCAGCGTCGTTTTTGCTCAATTTGTCGGTTTGGGTCTCGTTAACGAGACCCAAACCGACAAAATCAAAATAAAACAAAAAATGCCCCACAGAAGTAGAAAATAGGATGGGCGCGCAAGGGGGAGATAATAAATTTGTTTTTTAAATATAGGTAAACTTGGCAGACATGAAACGAGTCAGCTTGCCTTCTTTTATGTACGAGTACGATATGTCTCAAATTCTAATTCGAACAGACGGATTCCGTTCGATTCACAGTTTATTTAAACCGATTGAACTTTCAAGTGGGGAGTTTCATTCTAAAAATGCATATATCCAAGTTTTTCAATTTTTCAAAATCGCATTTTAAAGTTTGACGCTGGCCCGACGACGCTATGTTTGGGGGAAGACGCTTGCCCCGCACTTTTCAGATAGATCCGACATTTCTCTACAATTTTTGTAATCACTAATTTTGTTGGCCGGGAAATATTTAGTGAGTTATGTGAGATTTTGTAAGTCACCCAAAATTGGGAACAAATCTGAACAATTGAAATCAAATGGTTAATAACTTCTCAACTGTGCATTGTAGAATAAAACGAATCACATCACTGCAAAGCCCGTGTCTAAAAGTACCTCTACCTAAATTTTCAGATCAATATATGCATGCATATTTGATTTATAGTGCAAAATAGATTTGGAAATTCACGTATGCATTTTTGGAAATGAAACTTTTTTTGTATGGGAATTCCGGCCAGATCTTCGCGGCCGCGCCGAAGCACGCGTGCATTTTTGGAAATGAAAACTACCTAATTTTCATCATACTATCATGATGGAACTGTCTGACATCAGCGCTTCCGGCAGTTTTACTAGGTATGTATTTACCTTCTCTGCCCTTCTATTAGAGGAAATACAGTGTGCCACATTTCATGTAAAAGAGTAAATTGGCGCAAAACACACAACTTTGGCTTGAAAAGTGGCATACTCATAGCAAGTAAAGTGTAATACTTTGGATGAAAACTGGCACAGTAGAGTAGCAAGTAAAGTGTCACACTTAGCTAGTAAAGTGACACAGAATGGCATGAAAACCGTGAGCATGTAAACCATATGGGATGAAAAATGGAAATCGCTCCCCCACACACAAAAAAGGCGAGCCTGACGGAACGTTTGTGATTTTGGGGGTGAGCGCTAGTGGGCATTTACACAGAAGTGGACGGAGCTTACGCTGACCGCCGCATGCAAAGCCAAATATCTGCGCACACTATAGTGACACGAACATGAAATCTACGTTTTTTGCTCTTGTATGTCTGAAACGCAGAGCGACTTGGACGTGGGCCAAATTCACATGTGACCCTATCGTTGGTTTATACTGCACTTGTACAAAAATTCCTTAGACTATTGACTTCCATAATTAGCATTGAAAAAATCTCTGGGAGATTTATATTTAAAAAATCTCAGAAAATCACAGAAAATATAAGATTTTATGAGATTTATATTTATTCCATGATTTTCCAGAGAGATTTAATTATATTTTCTCCTGATTGAAAAAATCTCTCGAAAAAATCTCTCTATATTTGCCCATTTTCAGCTTCAAATTCACTAGTTCATGTGCTTTTTTACCAATTTTCATCTATTTTTCACTATGTATTTTCTTATATACCCATTTTTGCCTATTTTGCCCCTATTTGTAGTTTTTCCTCCCATTTTTTCTGTTCTATGGCATGAAAGAGCCGATAAAAGAGTTATCTGAAATACATTTTCCATACTCAAGTACTTTCAAGAAGTATACATAAAAAAGAGTACTGGTATGTTTTCAGAGGGAATTTAGATGTATTTACTTAGTATGCTTGTGTATGTATTTTTGAGTAAATGTAAATATGTTTTAACCCCTGAACCACACTGAACCCCTGTAGTCCGATGAAGACCCAGTGCTAAAGTACGGGGCTGTACCTAAGCCCCGGGTCTACATTGGCACTGGATGTTGCTACTTGTGCAACGGGTAAACTTATGCACTGGGTTCTAGCCGTTTAAACAACTAAAGAGTTGACAGCATGCTTTGGAAATGTTGTTACCAAATTTTTGTGAGAAAATTATCTGATAAATTCTGTGGGAATCATCACACGTGAAAGTAGTGTATTATACTATGAGTAAAAATGTGCCTAAACAAAATTTTTGTTTATTATTTAGAAACTAAATACATGGTAGTAAAAAGTGTGCCATCAGTAAACAATATGCTGTTATCATATGAAATTATGAATGAAAATGTTAAACAACACATAGTATGCTCAATATCTAATATCAATGGTTCAAACACCTTGAAATATCGATTAAATAATACTTTAAGTTGAGAGATTTTCTGAGATTTTTTTGAACTGCAAGAGATTTTCTCAGAGATTTAATTATATTTTCCAAAATGACCGAAGAGATTTAATTATATTTTTTTCTTGAGAGATTTTCTGAGATAATATTTAATTATATTTTCTCAAAATCGGTCGTTTTTTTCAATGCTATCCATAATGTCCGTTGAGTTTGATGATGGCAAATCCTCTGGAAAAAATTCAAATTGTGAAAGCGTGTTTAAAAAGTGTTTTTTCAAAAATGACTTCATGAAAATGAATTTTGATTTTTTTCTGAAATTGGTTTTCAAATTTTCCAATTTAGTTTTTGAATTTTTGAATCTTTTTTTAATACTTTTCGAATTTTCAAATCTTTTTGGTCACTTTTCAAATTTTTTCCTTAAACTTACTGCATTTTTGAATTTTTCTGGTGAACTTTAAATACACCTTTACATTTTACAGCTTCAAAGCTGTCACCGCAAGTACATCCACCCAGTTGTTCTGCACCTACTGATCCATTCTTGCAAAATTGACGTTTTCATTAAATGAAATACATATTTTCATCCAAAAATGCTGAAAAATTTCAAAAACTTTTTGAATATATGAATTTTCAAATTTTTGAATTTTTTGAAAATAAATTGATTTTTATGTATTTTTTTAACCTCATGCTCAAAAATTTATGTATTTAGCTGAGCGGCCTCCAGGATAGATAGATAGCTGGAGCATTTGGGGGGGGGGGTAACTAGGGCTTGAACTTGACTCGACTCGACTCGTGACTCGAGGGTAAAACAGGGTACCGACTCGACTTGTCTGACTCAACTGTGAAAATATGGTCCAAACTCGCACATTTCCACACCACATGCGTGATATATTGGGGATTGGCTTGGCATCTGTATTGAATGGTGTTAAAACTCAAATTTCTTATTACCATACAATTGTACACAATGTGCATGTGCATGTTAGTTTAGGGTCAAATTTTGGTAAACTAGCAAACTCATAAATTGGCTTTGATAAAACACATTTGAGTTTACTGAAATGAGTTATACTTACTGCAGTTGACAGATATGTCATTCTGGTAAAGTCAAATGCTTTCAAAGCCGATTTATGAGTTTACCAAAATCTGGAAGCAAACTAGCATGTGCAGTGCCATATGTGAAACACAAACACAACACCTCAAATGCATTGCACAATGTTGGCACTGATCCAAAAAAAATTTGTAAACGATGTTGATTTTCCATCCCTAGGCCGATTTTATTTTTGTAACTTTATTTGTAGCAACATGAGTGAAAAAAGTTCTTTTTTTTTGCTTTATCTTGATATTTCAACAAACTGTTGACATTTAGACTTCATTAAGTGTGTGTGTGGAAACATTGGTAGAGAAACCAGTATAAAAAATTACTACAAGGATCATACCAAAAAGTAATGCATCCTACTCGACTTGAGACTCGAGATTTTTGCCCGACTCGACTCAACCTTTCACTGGCTCGCCCGACTTGACTCGCTGACTCTACCGGAAAAAATTTGGGGTTGCCACTCGAACTCGAGTTTGAAAAAAAATGAGTTTTGAGCCTTAGGGGTAACCCCCCCCCCCCCTATGAGACCCCTGCCGCTCAGCTATCTATCTATCTATCTATCCTGACTAGGGTTGGAAAAAAAACGTTTTTTTTTAACTCGATGTTTTTTTGTTTTTTTAGACTTTTTTTTAAAAGCTCCCAGATATGACCTAGTGTCAACATATATAGGTATATCAGACAGTGGCAATACTCTGTGATGTTAAATATGACCATATAATGGCTGTGGAGCCATGGGATAGCATTATAAGTGGTGATTTGTGTCAAAAATATCCATTTTTCGTCAACATATTGTTCGTATATCGCCTTATAGTCGAATGTTTGTGACTTCAGGTAAAGTTTGGCACGGAATAGTGATCAAAGAAAGTTATAAAAGGAGGTTGTGACTTTGGGAGTGAAGTTACACACTGTGGAGGTACATGGAAGCACATTACCTCAATATTATATATTACAGCAACATATGTCGGCTTATTCACCCATGGTAGCACATAGAAATGGATGTTTTGATACTAAAAATGCAACAAAACCAATGAAAACAACCACCAATGTCAATTTGTGTGTGAAATTGCGCGCTTGCGCGCAAAAATTTTGCAAAATACCTAGTGCTTAGTACTAAAAATTTCGGCCGATGTTTTTTTAAAAAAAAAACATTTCAAACGTCATGTTTTTTTTTTTAAAAAAACGTTAAAAAAAAAAAAAACGTTTAAAAAAAAACATCGGCCAACCCTAATCCTGACGCGAAATTTTTGGCTAGTGTCCAACCCAAGGACGTACGCAGGGGGTGGGGTGGGGGGGGCGGCCCAAAAAATTTGCCAGTAATGGCACTTTTCTGAGGCGAACTTGTGGGCACTTTGGCCAGCTCAGGCTTTCACCAGCCGCGAACTCCATGCACAATAATAACTTAATTGTGCATTGGGTGGCATGTGGCTTTGAAGCCCGAACTGTGCAATGACATTGTACAATGCAAGTATTTACATGGTTGGCTGTTTAAAAGTGGCTCCTACGTAGTATGCCACCCTACATGATTCAATATCCCGAAAGTCTGCTGAATTTAACTTCAATGCATTACATTATTATACCATGTTTCTTCTAATAAAAGTGCACCATTGTCATCAACTTGCTTACTTACTGTTCTATTGGAGGTGTTGTTCTGTTGGAGGCAGCCATTATACTCTTTCCACATATCTACGAATTACATAGCGCAGTTAACATGTGGTTCGAGTTATGATCATCATGCAGTTCATGTTACAAATGAAACACGCTGTTCAATAACAGCGAGTGTCAAATAAGATCAATAAACGTGTGTGAAATGTTCAAGCGTGTTTCATGTGATTTGTGAAACGCGCCACATGATTAGCTGCGCGGTTTTAAAAATGTGAAACGCGTTCCCGGGCATGGGGTACGCGGTTGACCAAACTGTGAACCGCACTAAGAGCGCAGTTACACGTTTCACTCTTAGCGCGGTTCACCAATGGACAGCCTGCCCCAGACGTGAAAAATGTAGTCTACCCCTGGAACAGGGTTACTGTCTACATGCTTACCGTATATCTTCAAATAAGTCCCACGGGGAGTTATTTATTTGTAAGTTTTTGAGGGGGAGTTATTTGAGAGAGGGGAGTTATTGGAAGGGGAGTTATTATTTCATCAGAATTTTCAGTAAAATGTATAATTTATTTACTGCACAAATGGGGTAAATATTTGGTAAGATACTCATTTGTAGGAGCACATATTCACAATTGAATCAGTGAAATCAATCTTAGTGAACTCTTAGGGCACCCTATTTTTGATTTCACTTGTGACAACCTATTTCCAGTTCTAGGGCACGCCAGAAGCTGAAACTTGGGGGAGATATTGGCACAACCCCCCTCTACTTTGCATGAATTGGGGGGGGGGGTCGGGGCGACCCCTTCACTGGGTGTGTGCCATAAGTGCAAAAAATTTTTTTTGGCTTTTCTTGTGTCCCGCACAGGTCCATCACCCACTGATTTCTGAGCTGTGGGAGGGGTATAAATCTAAAATTTTGGGGATGTGTTACCAACACCCCTCCCTTACTATACACTATTCAATTATGTAAAAAATTTCTAAAATGTTCCTTTATTCTCTAAAAAACAAGACCACCCAATAGATGGATGACAAAAAATTCACTTTTTGGATCTCTTTTTTATTAGACACTTGAAGAGCTAAGTTACAATACTTTAAATGGAAGAGATTGATGATTAGAGTTATGTAAAGAACCATACCTCTAAAATGCCTGCATTGCAAAATTTACTTAGGGGGAATTTTATGACACCATAATGATGTCATTTCAGGAACAAAAATTTACACTTTGAAATTCCCCCAAGTAAATTTTGCAATTCAATTCAAACATTTGAGAGGTGTTGTTCTTTACAAAACTTTTATCATCAAACCCTTCACTTTAAAGTATCGTAAACCAGCTTTTCAAGTGTCTAAAAAAAGTTCCAAAAAGTGGATTATTTGTCATCCATCTATTGGGTGGTCATGTTTTTTTAGAGAATAAAAGAATATTTCAGAAATAATAACTTCCCCAGAAATACCCCTCGTTTACCACCCCCCCCACTCAAAATTTCCACTCTGAAAAAATTAACCCTCAGGGTGTAATTAGAGGAAATATGGTATCATATTTTTTGAGAAATTTTCTGAAAGCCCATTTTTGGTAAGCTAAATGCAATACCGTATTTCTCCTAATAGAAGGGCACCCTTGTATTTATTTTGTAAACTTTTTACCCACCCTTCTATTGGAAGCTGTCCTATTTTTTCACCTTAAGCCACTTTTTTTAATGCTGAGGTTTTTCAAGTGTTACTTCACAGCTTTATTGAGTGTCAATTCAAATGATAATTCATATAATTAATCCATTCTACATTTAATCTTAAAATAGCATGAAATCTTTGGATCAAAGCCATTAAATGTTTACAACTAAAATTAACTTGTTTGCAACACAACCCATTTTCTTGGTTAATGGCAACAGAGCATATGATGTCATGGTTTCTGAATTTTGAGGACAGTAGCTGCTGAAATTTTTTTACATAATGAAAATTAAAGTTTGAATATAAAAGCAGTGGTTAATATCAGGTGATCAACATCAAGTGGGTAATGCCAGGTCAGCTCACCCCCAGTAAATTTTCTAATGGAGGCATTTTTGAGGTAAAGTTGCCTCCATGCCATGGCGCCCTTTTCCTGTAGCACCATCAGCGCCTGGCACCCCTTTTTCAAACAGTTGAATCACAAATAGAGTGGGGCCGGACCTGCGTGGGACAGTGAAAAAACCAAAATAATATTTTACATACCTATATATCAACCCTCTCTGTTATGAGTCGCTACAGCCCCTTCCATTCTTGAAGAGTAGTGGGGGGTTACACCTAAATATATACCACCCAAATATTAGCTTTCCACCCCACCCACAGCAGGAGATAGAGCATCTGCAGTGAAATCAAAAATAGGGGGCCGGACTTGAATGGGCAGGTGTTTATATAAGAAAATATATACCGTATTTCCTCTAAATAAAATAAATATTAATATAAATAAATACCCCAGGGGGTTTATTTTTCCAGAGTAGAAAATTTTGAGGGGGGTATTTCAAGCGGGGGCTTATTCGAAGGGGGATCTATTATTTTGTCAGAAATTTTCACGAAATTCATAGTGGAGAGTACGCTTTTGTATACCTAAAACCGGTGATCAACAAACCAAAGTAAGGTACATATATTTGGACATATCGACACCCATCGCTACACAAACCAGTATCTGTAGCTGCGATGCAAACTGCGACCAATATATACACCATGTACATTTCATACATGGTGTACATCATTTCAGATGAGGGAATTCCGAGGAGGGTTTATTTTTCCCCGGCTCAAAGATACCTGGGGGTATTTCGAGGGGGGGGTTAATTCAAGGGGGGTATTTTGAGGAAATACAATAGTCAAAACAGTTGAAAATAACCAATAATGAACATGTACTAGTGGTTTTGGAGGTGAAAATCTATTTAAAAAATATCAAAAGTAGCAATTTTGGGCAACAATTTGGGTAAAATTTCTCAAAAATCACTCTGGATAGGTAGATAGCTGGGCAATTCGGTGGATAGTAGTGAAAAAATTTGCTTCCAGGATAGATAGATAAATTTGCTTCCCACAAATCAAACTTTAGCAATAACTTACTTGTAAACTACACCATTTGATCTGAAAATTTGAATGAGGATACTTTCCAAAATGGGCTTTTCATTGGTGCTGTCGGTTTTATGCTGGCTCAATGTAAACACCTTCCCGGTCAAGTAAGCCACCCATTTTTTAATTTCATTTTGGAAGCTATATCTCGGGCTATGGTGGGGTTATAGAGCTGAAACTTTGTGAATATATACTTGTAACATCCCTCTACTCTGCATCAATGGGGGGAGGCATGGCGACCAACTACAGGGTGGGTCGCCCTATATGCAACAATTTTTTGCCAGGTTTTCAGTGTCCCAAACAAGTACACCACCCACTTGATTAGCTACACTAAAGGGGCTGTATCTCCAGTTGCGGTGGTTGTAGAAAGCTAAAATTTTAGGAGTATCTACACAACACCCACCCCTACTTTACGCCAGTGGGGCAGCTCCCGACAACCCACTACAGTTTGTGCCGCTGTGTATAAAGTCGTTGTTTTTCAAAAAACAACCCAAGTGTCCCAAGTAAGTTCACCACCTAAACGAATCAAAAAATTTTTTTGAGAACATACCTTCTATAAAAACTGAATCAGGTTTTAACCCTAGTTCTGCTAATTCAATTTTTTCCTTTGTTTAGCCACCCCCACCATAAATGGCAGACCAAAAATTTCACTTAAAACCAATTTTTTGTTCCACACAATAAAAGTTGGTTTACAAAATTCAGTAGAAAAGGGTCTAAGGTTCAAAGTTACGTAAACAACATGACCTCCAAAATGGCAACATAAGGAAATTTATTTGGGGTGAATTCTATGATGTCATAATGATGTCATTGCAGGAACAAAATTTTACAGAATTTTCACTTTTTCATTCCACCCAAATAAATTTGATTAGCAGAACTAGGGTTAAAACCTGATTCAGTTTTTATAGAAGGTATGTTCTCAAAACAAATTTTTAATTTGTTTAGGTGGTGAACTTGCTTGGGACACTTGAGTCGTTTTTTAAAAAACAACAACTTTATACAAAGTGGCACAAACTGTAGTGGGTCGTCGGGAGCTGCCCTACTGGAGTATAGTAGGGGTGGGTGTGGCCAAGATACCCCCAAAATATTAGCTTTCTACCACCCCCACAACTGGAGATACAACACCTTTAGTGTAGCTAATCAAGTGGGTGGTGTACTTGTTTGGGACACTGAATCCTGGCAAAAAATTGTTGTATATAGGGCGACCCACCCTGTAGTGAGTCGCCATGCCTCCCCCCATTGATGCAGAGTAGAGGGATGTTACAACTATATATTCACAAAGTTTCAGCTCTATAGCCCCACCATAGCCCGAGATATAGCTTTCGAAGTGAAATACAAAATGGGTGGCTTACTTGACCGGGCAGGTGTTTACGTGTTCCAAATTTTTTTATCGTACAAATTTGTGATTCCCGCAGTTTGGTGTGTCTGACCATGCTATGGGTGAGTGAGACAATTATGTCCTCCCTCGACAACCAGCCATAGTGAATATGCATTCCCCCTATCACTCACTATATACTACTTGCTCACACACTTATACTGGTAAACTTCAGCACCTGTTGTAAAATTTACTCATTGTCGTCACAAAAAAAATGAAAAAAACACGTTCGCAGCTCGTGGCGACAATCGACAACAAAAATCAGGCTCACATGACAACACTTTTTTTCTTGTGACGACAAGCGCTCATTGCCGCATTGTCGCCAATCAAAAGCTTGTGCCGACAACAACATTTTTTCGATCAAAAAAAGCAAACCGACAACGTGAAATTTTTAAAATGCTTATAACTCTGGGACAAAAATGCCGATTTATCTGAAATTTGGCATGTGAGTGCACCTAACTAGTGAGTATACTGATCTGTTTTTTCTGGCAGATATGGAACTTTATTCTGGATTTATGGAACTTTTTCACTTTTTGATTTGTCGGCACATTTTGCAGTGTAAACGCCGCTTAAGAATAAAATTAAAATAAAATACAATTTTTATACAATTTTACTACAATTTTAGTAAAAAGAATTTTACTAAAACCAACCCTGGTTCTTACTGTGAGTTGTTTGTAAAAAATTTCATCTGTTTTATTTCAGTTTACCGTCACACATTTACATCGCATAAACGGCATTGATGGGAAAACATTTAGATTTTTTACCTTGTGATTGTATATTGTATTGGTATGAATAAAAATATGTATACTTTATAAAGCCAGAATTACAGCTCAGCGGCGTTTGACGTGAAATGATGACGTCGTAAAATTGATTACATCAAAATGGACAAAGGTACAGCATTGAAATTTCAGAATTAGATAGTTCTAGTAATTGTGTGTAATGTCCCAAACAAATTTTATCAAATAATCATTTTATAAGTAGTTATTAATTTACCGTCGAAATTTACACATTCTACGTCAACATTTCACGTCAAACATTTTACGGGCCAGGCCTCCTACGCACAAACGCCCGGCGCGCACAAACGCCTGGCACGCACAAAATGAAAGTCCGGTACGCACAAACGCCCGGTAAGCACAAAACTGTAGCTTTGTGCGTGCCGCACATTGTGCGTGCCAGTCGTTTGTGCGCGCCGGGCGTTTGTGCGTACAGGTGCGGGGCCCATTTTACGTCACCAAAAAATTTTGACGGTAAATTAATAACTACTTAAATAATGATTATTTGATAATTTTTTTGGGACATTACACACAATTACTAGAACTATCTAATTCTGAAATTTCAATGGTGTACCTTTGTCCATTTTGATGTAATCAATTTTACGACGTAATCATTTCACGTCAAACGCCGCTGAGCTGTAATTCCGGCTTAAAGGCAAGGAAAAATTATTTGCATTTGTCCTTACCTTTCACAAAAGTACCACTACTACTTCAATGCACCCTGACAATTTATTTGGAATCAGGCAAGCAGATAAAACACCAATTTTTAAATTATTCAGACATTTCAGACAACGTCAGCTTGTGACGCAAGTAGAGTTAGGTAACTTTGATTAGCTAGGTACCACTCACAGTCTCACAGACCCTGTATAATTCTTCGTAAAATGTCAAATGTCATGCAAAGTGTCAAAAGTCATGTAAAATTGCATGTAAAATGTCAAATTGTGCAAAATATCAAACGGCCTGTAAAATTCCATGTAAAATACTAAATTTTATTACCGTATTACCTCGAATTATCCCCCCTTGAATTAACCCCCCTCGAATTAACCCCCCCTCAAAATGGGCTGGGGAAATAATAACCCCCCCTCGAAATACCCCCCCCCCTTCAGAATGATGTACGTCATGTACATAATAAATACGTCATGTACGCAATGTACATGATGTATATTACTGTTAATTTGCATTGCAGCTACACATAGAGTACCTAGTTTGTGTAGCTATCTACGTTTTATGTCCAAATATATCCTGTTTGGACACATTTATGACCTATTTTGGGTACGCAAATTCCTACTATTTACTACGATCCTTACGAAAATTTCTGACGAAATAATAACCCCCCCCCTCGAATAAACCCCCCTCGAATTAACCCCCCCTCAAATTTTGCTGGCGAAATAATAAACCCCCATGGGGGTATTTCGAGGTAATACGGTATATTTTATTCTTGCATGTCGTTCGCCATAGCACAGTGCATTTTTCATGACTTTTGACACTTTGCATGAAATATGACATCTTACATGCCATTTCACAGTCTCTGGGAACTGGGACTAGCCCCAGAAAAGTAAAAATGTTGCAAGATGATAAATCGAGACAATTATTTATCATTTGATTAACACTCAACCACACTACAGTACAGTCCGCTGTTGTAAATATGCGCAGGCTTTGTATAGAAACCCCGGAGCTAGGCTTGATCCAAACTCCAGAGTTCTTAAAATACTGGTATTTTAGGAAAACGTTAACGTAAATACGTTTTACAAATTTCACGTATTTATACTAAAATGTAGCATATTTTCAAAAGGCCGGAGAAAACGTAAAATAAAACGTAAATGTAATTTTTTCCGTCGGTCTTCAGTTTTCACTGTTGTGCAAATTATTTACGTTTTCATTGTTACGTTACTTTGTACCCGGGTAATTGAGACCAGGAGAAGGTAACAAAGCGTAATGGTGTTTTTGGAAAACGTGAACGTAAAAAAACGTAAATATAAATACACAAAATACCCACGTATTCCGGGTAAAAGAAAGTACGTTTCTGCAACTCTTCAATGGCACTGGGTTCAATCAAAACTGCTCAACCATTTATTATCATTCCATCCTTGTTTCGAAATTGGCCAATTCCATTCAATTGCACCCTAAGGTGACATATTTTAGCATTCTGTTTTCATTAGGAAGCAATCGAGTAGACTTTGACCACATATCACGTGAATGTGTGTCTTGTGATTTGATGTGTATCAATCTACATCCTACCGTAGTGCTACCATATGGTCTTGAATAATTCCCCCTTGAATAACTGCCCCAGGCGACCAATTTGAGGAGAGATGTACTCCTTAGGGTTCAAAAAGGACGAAACTTCCGGTAGATGGTTTACTGAGACGGTACTGTTCCCGGTCCCGATGCCCCAGTTTCGGTCCCGGTATGGAGAAAAACTCCGGTGACATCAACTATTAACTGAGGGTTGTTTGCGTTGAGCATGCATATGCTAAAAGCAAACATCACTGATCACAGATGCACTTATTTATTTGTGAAAAAAAACTTGGCTGACTGCACGTTTGGCACAGAATATTACCATAATTTGTGAATAAACTCACGTGTTTTATGCTTATCCCATGGTGAAAGCATGTATTGGGAGGAAAAATATCTGAATTTTTATTCATTATTGGGATGAAGTACAGTAGATTCCAACGCAAAGTGTGCAATTTGTAAACTTACAAAATGCGAAAGAAATCGGATAATATTTGGGAAGCTGTATCTATTTGAACATAATATGAATAATGCCGTATTTCTTCTAATAGAAGGGCGCCCTTCTATTTTTTTCGTCAACTTTTTTACCCGCCCTTCTATTGGAGATACCCTTCTATTGGAGACTGTCTTTCTATATTTTTCGCCAATTTTTCAGCGATTTTTTTTCATGTTCTGCCATGGTTTTTCAAAGTGTTATGTCAGAGACTGTTCATAGAATGATGATTATAGAGTTCATTCAACATTGAATGTTAAAATAGCACCAAACCAATCGACAATAGCCACTAAAATACAGTGCCCACTGATAATTTTTCATGTTTTCATGCATTTGGCACAATTCCAGCCCTTTTGTTTGCGTACCTTCTATTGGAGACAGCCCTTCTATTTATTTCGTGGCCCAAATTTAGTCATAAAAGTGTACCTTCTATTGGAGACGCCCTTCTATTGGAGACCTGCCCTTCTAAACACCTTCCCGGTCACGTCCGGCACCCATTTTTTTATTTTACTTCTTACATCCTATCCCCAGTTCTAGGGTGCCCCAGAGGCTGAAACTTGGGCGCAACCCCCCTCTACTTCGCATGAATTTGGGGGGTCGCGGCGCTCCTCTCAGGGTGGGTCGCCATAAGTGCAAATTTTTTTGTGGCTTTTTTGGTGTCCCACAGCAGGTCCGGCACCCGCTGATTTCTGAGCTGTGGGAGGGGTATAAATCTCAAATTTTGGGAATGTGTTACCAACACCACTCCCCTACTATACACTATTCAATAATGTGAGATAAATGTGAAAAAGTTCTAAAAAATTCTCTTATTCTCATAAATAACACCACTCCCCAATAGATGGATGGCAAGAATGTCACTTTTTGGAAAGTTTTTATTAGACACTTGAACAGCTGGTTAACGATACTTTAAAGGGAACGGTTTGATGTTCAAAGTTATGTAAAGAACCATATCTCTGAAATGCCTGCAGTACAAAATTTACTTAGGGTGAATTTTATGACATCATAATGACATCATTGTAGGAACAAAAAGTTACAAAATTTACACTTTGAAATTCCCCCTAAGTAAATTTTGCAATGCATGCATTTTAGAGGTATGGTTCTGTACATAACTTTAAACATCAAACCATTCCCTTTAAAGTATCGTAAACCAGCTCTTCACGTGTCTAATAAAAAAGTTCCAAAAAGTGACTTTTTGCCATCCATCTATTGGGGAGTGGTGTTTTTTTAGAGAATAAGATAATTTTTTATAACTTTTTCACATTTATCTCGCATTATTGAATAGTGTATAGTAGGGGAGTGGTGTTGGTAACACATCCCCAAAATTTTAGATTTATACCCCTCCCACAGCTCAGAAATCAGCGGGTGCCGGACCTGCTGTGGGACACCAAAAAGCCACAAAAAAATTGCACCTAGGGCGACCCACCCAGAGAGGGGTCGCCGCGACCCCCCAAATTCATGCGAAGTAGAGGGGGGTTGCACCAATATTTACCTACCCCAAGTTTCAGCTTCTGGCGCGCCCTAGAACTGGAGATAGGTGTCACAAGTAAGATCAAAAATAGGGTGCCGGACGTGACCGGGAAGGTGTTTATTAGAAGAAATACGGTATATTGTAGAAGATAGTTCCATATAGGTAGGTATATGTAGCTTATTTGTTAACCTACGGACCGCTTTTCACAAACCTATTCTACACTTTCAAACATATTAACAGACATGTTTATGGACATAATTTATCAATCCCTTTTGAATATCAATCCCCTTTAAAATAAAACGCAGTTTTAAGCGATTGCGACTAGGCTTCTGTTTTTCTGTTTTGGCCATAAAGATTTTGCTGAAGCATACTTCAAATTTGAATACACCTTCCTTGACACTTTGGCAAAATTTACTAATGAAATGTGTTCCACTATATTTTGAGGCCTGTGATCACCATTCACCCAAACTGACACTGTGCGCCAATTAAAATAGTTCCAGACACGGCTCAAAATATATACAATACATAAACATTACATACATTTTCACAATTTTACATGCACTACAACATTGCACTCATTTTCGCAAATGTCCCTTTTAGGCAAATATCAATACATAAAGATTAAGATGAAATATACTCCATTTACTTTACACCTTGCACGCGTGGTCCAGGTTGGAAGCGTGCCAACGATATTTAACGCATGCGATTTCATAAGAAGTTGAACAAATCATTTCTGTAAAAAGGTTATGTCTTAACGTATTCACAACAATGATTTTTTAAATATTTTTACTAAATAGCATCGTTGAATTATCATTGGCACGCTTCCAACGTGAGACATAAATCAGTGCGAGTGCAGAGTATCAAGTCCGCTGAGTAGACCAATATCATTTTGTGTCCATAATCAATCCCTAAAATTCCCAATGATAATTATTTACTGCCTGTCTGTTGTTTCGTCTGTATCTAGTGATGGAATGGCGCCATTTGAGGGCGCCAAAGGGCGCCGCGCCATGGCGCCATTGGCGCTTGGCGCCCTTTTTCTGTGGCGCCGTTGGCGCCTGGCGCCCACATTCTGAAAGGCGCCATGGCGCCCTTGGCGCTTGGCGCCCTTTTTCCGTGGCGCCCTTGGCGCCTGGCGCCCTGCTTTAGAAGGGCGCCAAAAAAGCGCCAGCAGGGTTTCACGGTGAGTGCTGTGTAAACAAAAAAAAATGAAAAACGCATCCGTGGATGATCTAAATTCGCCAGAAAAATGGACGGAGTTGTGTGAGTGGGTGGAAATCTTTCGTCCAACGGTTCATCAGATCTGTCTGACGGATCAGAATACAAGAATGATGGACCGTCTGACTTGCAAAATCAGAAATAAACGGATTTAAATCGTTGCAATTAGGAAACATTGTTTGGAAAGGTCTATTTGTAATGAATGGATTGTTGTCAAATGACAATTTCCATTGCGTTTGAATTCATCATGTGGATTTTATTCAAAAAAAATTCTTGCTAGCCTTGTTTTTTTCATTACATCCAGGAGAAGGCGAATTAAGAAGTGAATGCGCGTACAATGGTGCTGTAGAAACATTTTTAGCACACACATGGTGTTGTAGGCACTTTTTTATCCTGGCGCCCTATTTTCCAAATGGCGCCATGGCGCCCTTGGCGCTTGGCGCCCTCTTTCCGTGGCGCCCCTGGCGCCTGGCGCCCACTTTCTGAATGGCGCCATGGCGCCCTTGGCGCCTGGCGCCCTTTTTCTGTGGCGCCCTCGGCGCTTGGCGCCCACTTTCCGAATGGCGCCATGGCGCCCTTGGCGCCTGGCGCCATTTTTTCTGGCGCTTTTCCATCACTATCTGTATCTGTATTTATGTTTTACAACTTCTTTTTTATTATCATCTGAGCTGATCGACCATTATACATTGCATAATATTTCCGACATGTACATAATATTTTATACTACCGTATTTCCTCGAAATACCCCCCCCCCCCCCCCCTCAAAATGGGCACTATGAATTTGTGGTCCGGGAAATGCGTAACAGACGTTCAAAACACTTACTGTGTTACGTTAGAACATCGTTTATACCATCTACATCCTTATATAAGGCTGTAAAAACTTATAAATGGTGGTTATTGTTGCATTTTTCACGTTTTTCTCTCAAAATTTCCACTCTGAAAAAATAAACCCGCTGGGGGTATTTCGAGGAAATACGGTACTTAAAAATTTTATTATCATTTTGACAGGTTTTTGAAAGGAGTGGGGTGTTAGCGAATGCCTGTCGGAAAATTCTGTCACTTTAGATTATGTCACTTTCACTTTGTTGTTTTGTAGCCGCAAATTTTTCAAAGGAAATTGTATTTACGTAGTCATAGTGAGATCATGAACAAAGAAAACAAAATACCTATGTAAATAACAGTGGCACTAAAAGCCCATGCGTTTGAGACAAAAGCTTCTAAAGTGCCGCCGCTAGTGATTATGATTTTGTAAACTGATTTTTTTCTGGGAAACTGACAATTTGGGAAGGTGTTCTTGAATCTGACTATGACGTTTCCTTTATATTTCCAAAAGTCCATTTTTGTGTCCACTTGACTTGACAAACCAGAAATTTTGAAAATGCCAAATCGGGCGACCATTTTCTTCAAAACAAAAGCACCTGTAAAAATGTTGAGTTTCTAGAAAAATCAGTTTGCAGATGGAGCTCAGGCTGGGTGGGGGTTGAGTTGTTAAAAGTACCGAACGTTTTCAAAAGTAAACGTAAATGTAAAGTGTTTTTTTATACTCACAGGTGGGTACAGAAAACGTAAGGTTTTTATTTTTTACTCACAGGTGGGTACAGAAAACGAAAGTATTTATTTTTTACTCACAGGTGGGTACAGATAACGTAAAGTATTTATTTTTTACTTTTACTCGTGGTCGTGAGTAAACGTGAGTAAATTACTTTTGTTCCCAGAAAACGTAAAAGTGGGTATTTTTGAGAAATTTTGCCACAATTTTCGCGTAAAATCACTATTTTTTACACCATCAAATTCACAAGTTATTGTGTTTTGCCTATTTTTATTCTATTTTGGATATTTTGTCCCTATTTTTAGCATTTCTCTCCTTCTTATGCATTGAAAAAGCCCAAAAAAACCTGTTTGAAATACGTTTTCTGTACTCGCGTACTTTCGCGAGTAAGTGAGTACCGGTATTTTCTTGGGAGGAAACGTAACCGTATTTACGCAGTACTCGATATCCGTATTTATCGAGTAAATGCAAATACGTTTTAACAACTATGGGTGGGGGTCGGTCAGCGAACATGACAAATATTTGCATTGGTGCATTTTTAGTGTCCGGGTTCACATTATACAATACTTCTGGTGCGTTGAAAGATTGAACTTCTTTATGCTTGCACTAGTAAATATGTGTTTGTCAATACCGTAATTCTTCTAATAGAAAAGCGCCGTTCGATTTTTTCATCAACTTTTTGCCTGCCGTTTTATAGGACACTGCTGTTCTATTTTTTCACCAATTTTTTCACACATTTTTATTTGAACACAGTTTTTAATGAAACTTTAGCAATATTTTTATATCAGAGCATCAATTTGTTATTTGAATAGCAATATTTTCGTACCTTGAACGGTACCGCCACCATTTTGTATTTTTTCATGTTTTGGCACCCTTCCAACGTAATATCTACCTGACGTTCTATTGGGGGCTGTCGTTCTATTGTTTTTGTAAGTGCAAAAGAAACAAAATCTGCCGTTCTATTGGAGGTGCCGTTCTATCGGAGGTATGATGGTCTATTAAAAGAAATACGGTGGTTGTTATGTAAAGACATTGTTTTCAATGACGGATTAAGGTTTGGTGGGTATATCGTATCAATGTATTTATAGTGTTGAGTGTTGGGCATGTTTTGTATGAGCCAAATTCAATTTATTCAACAAAATTGGACAGGTATTGAATTTGATTGCCGAATATTTTTTCCAAATCATAAAAAATAATACCTAAATAAATGATATCACAATAGGACCGCAAAGTATGTGCAGAAACCTACCATAATTTAATGAATAATGTATGGTGATAGCTTTCGTAATTAATTATTCCATAGTAAAAACAAAATATGTATTATGATGAAAAAATCGTATAATTTTTTTTTCATTATCCGGATAGGTTATGGTAGTCTTCATACTACCATATTACGTCGAAATACCCCCATGGGGAGTTATTTTTTCGCCAGCAAAATGAGGGGGCGGGGGGTTAATTCGAGGGGGGTTATTTTTTCATCAATTTTTTTTGTAAGGATCGTAGTAAATAGTAGGCATTTGTGTACCCAAAACAGGTGATAAATATGTCCAAACAGGATATATTTGGACATAAAAACGTGGATTGCTACACAAACTAGTCTATGTGTAGCTGCAATGCAAATAAGCAGTAATTAATAGATCATGTACATTGCATACATGATGTACATCATTCCGTAGGGTTTTTTTTCAAGTGGGCTTATTATTTCTCCAGCCCATTTTGAGGGGGGTTAATTCGAGGGGGGTTTATTCAAGGGGGTTATTCGAGTTAATACGGTAAGTGTGATGTCCGCCGAGTAAAAATCCATATTGAAAATTTAAAAAACTGTAGAATGAGAACATTGGAAAATAACATCTTACAGTACAAATCGAAAACTCGACCGTACCCGACCTAAAGCACTTTTATCTTTCAAGAGAAATTAATTCCATCTGGAGGGCGGATGTTCTTATTCGAATAAACATCATTCATCAGTGCTACGAAATCTATTCAGGCATCTAGGTAAGCGAGCTAACGTTTACCGTATGTCTCCTAATAGAACAGTGCCGTTCTATTTTTTCGCCAACTTTTCTACCTGCCGTTCTATTGGAGGCTGCCGCTCTATTTTTTACCATTTTTTTCACACATTTTGCATTTGAACATAGTAGTATTTTTAATGAAACATAAGCAACAATTGAATAACAGAGGATAAATCCAAGCAAAACACAAATGTGAAAACAAGCCTTCAATCATAATTCTGAACACCATTTTTCATTTATTTCTGTTTTGGCACCCTCCCAATGAAGTTATACCTGCCGTTCTATTTGAGGTGCCATTTTATTTATTTCGTTGGCGTAAAAAATTGCCAAAACCTGGCGTTCTATTCAAGGTATGTCGTTCTATTATAAGAACTACGGTAACTGCCTTCGATTATCGAAAACGTCAGTTGAATGAAAACCGTTCGTACGTTGTTGTGCAAACCGTTCGTACAAGAGAGCATATATTTTATTGAACATTTTAACGTCTGCACATTAAAAGTGACCGGAAAAAGAACCTATCGTATTTCCTCGAAATACCCCCCTCATAATGGGCACGATGAACCTATAAAGCCCCCCTCGAAATATCCCCCCCCAATTTACTGTATAAAGAACGTAATGCGGTTTGTGATCCGGGAAACGCAGAACACATGTTAAAAACAATGACTGTGTTATGTTAGAACTGTTTCCGTAAGTCCGTAGAGTGTTATAAATGGCGGTTTTTGTTTTTTCAAACAACAATACTGGGATTTCGAAAAATATCTGGCGAAAAAATAACCCCCCCCTCGAAATACCCCCCTGCCCTCAAAATTTCCACTCTGAAAAAATAACCCCCCCGGGGGGTAATTCGAGGAAATACGGTACCTAGGTAGATGAAATATCAGAAAAGGGTCGCCCAAAAATATTTCAGTTGTTTTTTTCTTGACATGTGTTTTTCATTTGTCTCTTGTCAAACTTTTTCTTTGACGATAACGGCTGTTTTGGAAAGTGACGCAAAACGATTTGTATCTACTCAAAATAACTGAAAATGGTATTTTTTGTTTAATTTACCAAGTTCCATTTAGCAGCGTTTTTGATTTTTTTAATGATTTTTCCTGTAATCGATACAGTCGCAATTGCTCCAAAGTTAATAGGTAGGTAAATATGTAACCGGTAATTGCTTCCAATATATTTTTTACCCAAGCCACAGCTTCTAAATTTAAAAAAAATCGTATTTGCTTGAATAATTCCCCTGGAGAATTGTTTTTTCGTCAGACTTACTTGAGGGGGGAACTATTCGAGGGTGGTATTATACAAGGGGAGGAATTATAATTTCATCAAAAGAATTTTCAAGAATATTTCTATCAACTCATTTAACGAAATATGCTTGATTAACGTCAAGACGTGTCATTTTTGTAAATATAAGGCACAACAAATTGATCAAACCTCTTAAGAGAGGAATTTTTCAAGGGGGGATTATTCAAGGGTGGATTATTCAAGGGGAATTATTTTTTCTCACACGTCTTACAGGGGGGAATTATTCAAGGGAGGGGGAACTATTCAAGCAAATACAGTAGTTTTGGTCAATATGTTGCTATTCATATTGAAACAATAAAATATTATTCAGTGAACTATATATATTGTTAGTAAACACCTTCCCGGACAAGTTCACCACCCATTTTTTTATTTCACTTCGAATGCAATATCTCCGTCCATGGGGGTGTTATAAAGCTGAAACTTTGTAAATATAAAGTTGTAAGACCCCTCTACTCCCCAACAATGGGGGAGGTGCGGCGACTCACTACAGGGTGGGTCGCCCTAAATGCAAATTTTTTTTTGGCGTTTTTGGTGTCCCAAACAAGTTCACCACTCACTTGATTGACTACACTACGAGAGCCATATATCCAGCTGTGATGGTGGTATAAAGTTGAAATTTGGGGGACGTCTTACCAACAACCCCCCTCACGATACACCAGTGGGGCGGCTGCCAACAACCCACTAAAGCATGGGTCACTGCATATAAAGTTGACCATTTTCTAAAGACAGCCCAAGTGTCCCAAAACAAGTTCATCACCCAACTGCATCAAAAAAATGTTGCAACAACATACCTAATAAAAAACTGAATCAGGTTGGAACACTATTTCAGCCAAATAAAATTTTTTTAGTAGGGCACCCACCCTGTCCCATAAATGGTAGAATGAAAATTTCACTTTAAACCATTTTTTTGTTTCACACTTACAAAGTTAGTTTACAAAGTTCACTAGCGAATGGTCTAAGGTTCAAAGTTATGTAAACAACATAACCTCTAAAATGCCTCCATAAGGAAATTTACTTGGGGTGAATTCTATGATGTCAAAATGATGTCATTTCAGGAACAAAATTTGACAAAATTTTCACTTTTTCATTCACCCCAAATAAATTTCCTTATGGAAGCATTTTAGAGGTTGTGTTGTTTACATAACTTTGAACCTTAGACCCTC
The DNA here is from genome assembly GCA_964036195.1 of Sphaerolaimus hirsutus. Taxonomy (NCBI): domain Eukaryota; kingdom Metazoa; phylum Nematoda; class Chromadorea; order Monhysterida; family Sphaerolaimidae; genus Sphaerolaimus; species Sphaerolaimus hirsutus. The sequence continues at coordinate 27,750,086 of OZ038451.1, read as the reverse complement.
CCCTAGTGAACTTTGTAAACCAACTTTTTAAGTGTGATACAAAAAATTGGTTTAAAGTGAAATTTTCAGTCTGCTGTTTATGGGACAGTGTGGGTGCCCTACTGAAAAAAATTTAATGAGCAGAACTAGGGTTCAAATCTTATTCAATTTTATATCAGGTATGTTCTCACAACATTTTTTTCTAATGCAGTTGGGTGGCAAACTTGTTTGGGACACTTGGGCTGTTCTTAAAAAAATTATCAACTTTATATGCAGTGACCCATGCTTTAGTGGGTCTTCGGCAGCCGCCCCACTGGTGTATTGTGAGGGGGTTGTTGGCAAGACATCCCCCAAATTTCAGCTTTCTACCGCCCTCACAGCTGGAGATATAGCATTCAAAGTGTAGCTAATCAAGTGGGTGGTGAACTTGCTTGGGACACCAAAAACGCCACAAAAATTGTTGCATATAGGATGACCAACCCTGTAGTGAGTCGCCGCACCTCCCCCCATTGTTGGGGAGTAAGGGTGTCTTACAACTTTATATATACAAAGTTTCAGCCTTATAACACCCCCATGGACGGAGATATTGCATTCGAAGTGAAATAAAAAAATGGGTGGTGAACTTGTCCGGGAAGGTGTTTATATTTCTTGATTTCATCTCACGTGCATTTATTACCTAATCAACGTACAATTTCTGTCAATTCTTGCAGAAGGGAACACGTTCGTTTTCCAAAGCACGTCATGCTCACATGATGAATTTTTCTCCTAAAATAAACTCTGCTGAAAAATGTTTATCTCTGATAGCTGATGGTTAAGCGGGAATTAGAGCTCAGCGTCGATTCGACGTGAAATGATGACGTGAAATGACGTCGTGAAATTAATTACACGAGTGTGGATCATGCTACGGGTCTACAATTTTCTAAGGATAATATATGAATCAATGCCTCAATCGTGTCCAATACTGAGTGTTATCAGCCACAACTAGAGCGAATTGAAAAATTCAATTTTTATCATTCCACGTCATCATTTTACGTCAGGGAACAACTTGACATTTCACGTCAGACTATTGCAAGCAATAGTCTGACGTGAAATGTCAAGTTGTTCCCTGACACTGTGACGTGAAATGATGATGACGTGTAATGATAAAAATTGAATTTTTCAATTCGCTCTAGTTGTGGCTGATAACACTCAGTATTGGACACGATTAAGGTATTGATTCATATATTATCCTTAGAAAATTGTAGACCCGTAGCATGATCCACACTCGTGTAATTAATTTCACGACATCATTTCACGTCATCATTTCACGTCGAATCGACGCTGAGCTCTAATTCCCGCTTTATTATGGCCACGGTTGTTTTTATAAAAAATATTTTTATACAAATAGTATAAAATGTATTTTATTTTGATTTTATTATTGCTTCATTTTATTTTATTTTGTAAAAGTTGGTTATAAAATAAAATGACACTATTTTACAAATTTTAACAAAAAACCAGAACCTGGCATGCAAGGCCACAAAAATTGTTACAATTAGACCTAAACATGAAAAACAGATGAAGTGACAAATTTGCCCGTTATTATACTTAAAAAGTTGGCTAGTTGCAAGTGTAGAGTCCTTCAAAAAGTCTAACGTATTACCTCGAATTATCCCCCCTTGAATTAACCCCCCTCGAAATACCCCCCTAAAATTCGGCTGAGGAAATAATAACCCCCCCCTCGAAACCCCCCCTAAAATTCCCCTTGAACAGTTCCCCCCCTTGAATAATTCCCCCCTCGAATAATCCCCCCTGTAAGATGAGTGAGGAAATAATAATTCTCCCCCCCTCGAATAATCCCCCCTTTAAAGATTTGATTCATTTGTTCTACCTAATTTTTACAAAAATGACACGTTATTGTGTTTATAAGGCATGTTTCGAGAAATGGATTGACTGAAATTTTTGACGAAATAATAATTCCCCCCGTTGAATAATTCCCCCCTCAAATAGTTCCCCCCTCAAAAATGTCTGACGAAATAATAATCCCCCAGGGGGATTATTCGAGCAAATACGGTATATATGCCTATAAACACATATACATCTACATAATTGTTCAATTTTTCTACGTCTGCGTATGGGGAATTTCCGAAAATTTCTGGCGAAATAATAGACCCCCCTCAAATAAACCCCCCCCCCTCGAATCCTAAAATTTTGCTGTCGAAATAATAACCCCCCTGGGGGTATTTCGAGGTAATACGGTATTGAAAAACCCTGTTTGTAATATGTTTTCTGTACTCGCGTACTTTCAAAAGGTAACGCGAGTAAGTGAGTACCGGTATTTTTTTGGGAGGAAACGTAAACGTATTTACGCAGTACTCGAGTATCCGTATTTGTCGAGTAAACGTAAATACGTTTTAACAACTATGCAAAAAATGTGACAGGCCAGGAATAGCAATATATTTCAGACGAGGTTTACATTTTTTGCATTCTGAACTTTAATTCCCCCTAGAGGGCATCGTAAACCAAATTTATTTGCAGCACAAAATGAAATAGGTATGCACAGTTGTGAAAAGGTGTTTGAGGCGTCTAATTCTAAAAGTTGACAAGTCCACAAAATGCGATTTTGAGTAAATCGCATTTTAAGCTTCAAATTTGGCTCTCTCATGCTTTCCATTAAGTTCCATATGTTGACAATAAAGTGTCAAATTTTCAGCCCCTAATCTCAATGTGTGGGGTGTCCATAAAATTCCATTCGGTCAGAGCAAAACTGTTTTGTGGAGGGAAATGGACTTTTTGTTCCTGCTTGCGTTGGTCCTCCCTTATGCTGCGATTACAGCTCGGGCGTAAAATTGACAGGCGTAAAATTGATTTTTGGGCATAAAATTAATTACAGCTGAATGGATAAAGATATGACATTGTTATTTCAGTCAAAGAAAGCGCACATGCAGATGTTGCTTGTGACCAAAGCTCATCAGTTTATTTTAATTGTACTAGAAGTTATGATTTTTGACGCAAATTTTTTTTATTTTATGCCCTAATTTTACGCAACTTACAGCACATAATTGAAAAAATTGTGCTAAAATTCATAACTACCAGTACCATTAAAAGAAACTCATGAGCTTTGGACACAATAAACGTCTGCATCTAATCTTTCTTTGACTGAAATAACAATGCCGTATCTTTATCCATTCATCTGTAATTAATTTAATGCCCAAAATCAATTTTATGCCTGGTCAATTTTACGCCTGAGCTGTAATCGCAGCATAATGGGAAATTTATGCACTTGTCGACTTTTAGAAATCGGTGCCCATAGTGGACTTATCACATTTTTTGCGTTTTTTTCCATAAAAAAAGGATGCGGAGGATGGACTTGTCGACTTTTAGCCCAAAACTAAGTGGACTTGTCGACTTCTTGCCCAAATTTTTTGCATTTTTCCCCAAGAATATGGAAATATGGCCATGTGAGGTCAAAAAATTTATGGAAAATGATGAAAAATGTGCGGAAGTAGCCCCAGATGACGTTTCCGGGCCTAACTCGAAATTTTCATATTTTGGACTTGTCGACTTTTAGAATTGGACGCCTCATTTATTAGGTTGTAAACTAAATAACCTTAATTTTTTTGCGATTTCACATTCATGCGCCCGATTCAATTGTACATTGGCGGATATTAGTGCCGTTCGAGTATGTTGGGGTTTGGGGTTGGGACTATGACGAAATCTTTTTGTTTCCTCGAATAATCCCCCAGTCCCGCGATAAGGGGGGTCTATAAAAAGGTGTCATTTTGAACGGCTGATCTGGACGTTGGGCGGATCTTTTGAAGCTCCGTACATCATCCATTTCTGGACCGATCTGGGTCGATCAACGTTTAAAATGATCACAATAACCTGGAGATTCCATTGTAATCTACAGAATTCAGATCATCTGTACATTTAATTAGATTTCCCATAGAAGCCAATATTGCGAGCTCTTGTATGAAATTATCATTTTGAAAATGCATAGAGATAACCTGAGCATCACAATGGGATCTCCAGGTTATTGAGATCATTTTAAGTGTTCATCGGTGAAAATCGGCTGAGAAACAGATTTGGAGTTTTGACATTGCACACATCATTCTTCATGTGGTTATTTATGTGAATGGGAGGCGAAAGTTTGAAGTGCTATAACTTTTTATTGGAAAGAGATATTGAACTCATTATTGTGGTATTCAACTTCTTGTGGTGTAAAGTAAACGATAGCATGTTCAGTTAACTTTATTTTACTCGTCTAAAAACCGGGTGAAACCGGCATAAGGAATTCTGGCATCACCAATACGACCTCAAAAATAGAATCTGATGGTTGTCCCGATCATTTAAAGTGTTGAACGGTCCAAATTGGCCTAGAAATGAATGAGTTCTAACTCAATCAGCAAGATCGGCAATGCAAAATGACCATGTTTTTATAGACCCCCCTTATCTCGGGACTGGGGGATTATTAAAGGAAACAAAAAGATTTCGTCATAGCCCCAACCCCAAACCCCAACATACTCGAACGGCATTTATATCCGCCAATGTACAACAGAATGGGACGCATGACTGTGAAATCGCAAAAAATTAAGGTTATTTAGTTTACAACCTAATACATTTATTCGAAAAATACACACTGCATTTCCTCGGAATAACCACCCCCCTCAGAATTAAGCCCTTCGCTCGAAATACCCCGAGGTGTTTACGAGCTGCGAAAAACACCGAAAAAATGTAACGCGTTCAGAACGCGTTTACGCGTTTCACGTTCAACGCGTTTCACCAGAACCCAGCCAGGCCGCATCATCAATTGGGCATCGCATGTCGCGTCGCATCATTAATTCGGATTACAGCATGCAAAAAACAATGCACATGATGTGGCTTTGCTTGATCGAGTTTGCTGGGGGCACCTAACGATGGCAAAAAAAATTCTAAAATTTGAAAACGGTTTTGAATTTTCGAATTGTTTCACCATTTTTGGCAGGAAATTGAGTTTAACCGCGGAAACGCAATTCAGATCATCACTTTCCATGAATTTATTTGTAGCGGGAGAACTTAAAATCTGCAGACGTGTCTAATGTAAAAGCTCGGGAGGCTGTAAGATATATTCAAAAATTCAGCATAAAAAGTCGAAAATGAGGTAATTTGATTCAAAAAAATTCGAAAAGTCCTAAAAATATTCGAAAATTCAAAAACTACTATAGGAAAAAATTTGAAATTCGAAAATTAGTTTTAGAAAAAACGCTTGAAAATTCAAATACTTTTTCCCAGAGGGTTTGCCTTCGTTAGTGGCACCACAATAGCTCCCAATTTTTCGTTATTTTTTGTCATGTTTGGCTTCAATTTGCACAATGTATTTTTCATGTATAATATCAATAGAAACCCCTTTGAGAAAAAGAGTGATAAATTTTGTTTCAACTTTCAAAGTTTTGTATATTGGGTTTGTCAGAAATTGCTTCACTTCATGGAAAGTGGGTATTCAGTATTCACGTTTACTTTGAAATACGCGTAAAACAGTGTACACAGTAAATACGCATGGGCACAATACTGTAGTTGAACCAGTACGCAACTGTACGCGTACTTTTTCACGTGTACTGGGTACTTTGGAGTATTTCAGAAAAGTCAATTGGCAGAAGGGGCAAAAATGGCCTTCTTTTTCCCAAAAATACAGAAAATACTCGTTTCTTAGAAGGGAAGTAACTTTCGCTTGCTAGCCTGATAATTGTCATTAACTTTGATTTAAAAAAAAGTTTTGTGGCTCATTTTTTGCAACTTTTTGTGTGGCAACATTTTTTTGTGGCTATCTTGATATTTAACTGAACTGTTGGAATTTAAACTTCATTGCGTGTATGTGGAAAAATCGGTAAAGAAACCAGTATCATACCAAAAGTTTGCATCCAACCTAATTTGAGACTTGAAATTTTTGCCTGACTGAATTTTCACTGACTTGACTAGTGATGTAAAAGCGCCATGGCGCTGGCGCCTGGCGCTAGCGCCAAAGCAAAAAGCGCCATGGCGCTTCTGGCGCTTGGCGCCATTTTGCTCTGGCGCCATTGGCGCTTGGCGCTGGGGGTCGGAAAAGCGCCATGGCGCTTTTGGCGCTTGGCGCCAAAGTTCTGGCGCTTTTCACATCACTAGACTCGACTCAACTGAACTAACGCACCACGCAACTGAAAAAAATTGCTGCTGTGGCTCGAAATCGAGTTTCGAGCCCTACCAACCAATACACATCGTTATGATGGTAATCTATACTTTTTGTGATTTGTGAAGTACCTAAATTTTTATTGGTATATTAGGTACCTACATTTACTGGACTTATTGGATAAAAATCGAACTTAAAGCATTAGAAAACGTTCTTTTATTCGTTACATTTTTCAATCTTTTTGTGAACTTTTTACAGCTTACATGTGGCTCAGTTTTTTTTCAGTTTTAGTCCCCATTTATTTATTTATATATTTATATACACATTTACAGGTATATTTTACACTAAACTTTCTATAGGATCTCCAATGTGTGACAACCTAATGCACTATTTTAATGTTTAAAATGTACAATGACACCTATTTCCACAAATCACACATCACCGACACTAACAGTACTTGGTTTATACCAGAATTGTTGAAACAATCCGTTTTTTTGGGTGGCATCTTTTGATATTTGCTTCAAAATGGTGGACCAAAATGCCCGATTATGGGTGTATTTGTTTTTAAAAGTGACATACCGTAGTCGCTTACGGTAAATCACTCAATCAAGTAAATATAAAAAAACTACAAAAAAAACTAGAAAAGAGGCAAATCCAATGTCCAGAAAATATGCGAAGATTTCAACAAATTCTGTAATAAACCGAGTAAAGGAGACTGCAGCAACTCATCAGGTGCCGCTCCCAGACCCTGTAAAATACCCTGAAAAATGTCAAATCTCAAGTGGCAAAAAAGTCATGTAAAATACCCTGGCACATGGAAAACGTCCGTTTTACATGACTTCAGACAGTTTGCATGACATTTGACATTTTTCAGGGCATTTTTCATGTTCTGGGAGTGCCCCTAGAACCATTACTGGATAGGGCAGAAGTAAAGTGGCCATTGGTAGCTGTTTATTTGATAGTTTTTTCAGCTTGTATTGTTGGTTGGTTTGGAGGGAGGTTTGTGAATTGGGATTTGACACAATACTTGTCGTGAATTGACGTGACGGGTGAGGGGCAGTTAGGGTTCAAACGGGATTGACTTTTCGGGATCGGGATCGGGATTGGTTTTTTGAGATTTCGGGATCGGGATCGGGATTGGCCAGGATTGGGGTCACGGGATCGGGATCGGGATCGGGATTGGCATTTTTTCGGGATCGCGATTGGGGTCTTCGGTTTGAGATTTTGGTCAATGTTCTGGCATCCACAGTTGTTCGTAAAGGTCTCAAAACACTGTTGGATGCCAGAAAATTGGCATAAAATGGACGCTGGGGGTTTGTGTTCACATTTTTGCATGCAAAAATGTCATTTTTTCACTTTTTATTATTTCCACTAATTTTTCCGGGATCGGGATCCCGGACTTGGGTTGGGAGTTTCTCGGGATCGGGATCGGGATCGGGTTTTGAAAACTTTCGGGATCGGGACTGCTAAATCCCGGAATTTAACGGGATCCGGGATCGGGATCGGGATCCCGTTTGAACCCTAGGGGCAGTCACATAAATTTACTCTGTAATGTGTAAGGTGTCATGTGAAATGTTATAGAAAGTTGCCATTCTGCATGTGGTTCTATGTGGAGAAAATGTCAAATGTCATGGAAAGTGTCAAACGTTCAGTAGTACTATCTTTTTATTATTATTTTTATTGACATTTTATATGACATCACTTGACCTTTCACATTACAGGGTGTGGCACTGCCCCTGATTGAAAAACGAAACAAAGCAAAAAAACCTCAAATGTTTATTCACCCAGGCAACACCCTTCTGCTATACATTCTCTTTCGGGCGCCATCACTTCGAACAGCTACAAATTGGTTCCTGGCCCATTTGGCCTTGGCAGATTTGCTAGTGGCACTTTTTTGCATCGTGCAGAATATGGGACATCTACTCCTGTTTCCTTATGGGCACTGGCCGCTGGGTCAGTTTGAATTTTTAGAATTTATTCACCACAATGGAAATGATCGCGATTTATGTTAATTTTACTCCGCAGACCGCATGCTATGCATTTTTTTGAAGGAAACGCTACATCATGACGTCATTATTAATATAATAAGAATAGTTAAAAATGATTTGAAGCGAAAACACATAATGCCAACACACAAACGCATGCGATTTTCATTAAAAGTTGAAAAAAGTCATCTCTTATCACGCTATACATTAACTTATTCACAACAATGATTTTTTTTCATATTTTATGCAAAACTCGCATGCTTTGTCATCATTGGCACGCTTCCAACATGAGACATCAATGAATGCGAGGGCAGAGAATCATGTCCGCCTAGTATAATATATCAGAAAATCCGAAAAGTCTCTCCAAAAAACGCGGAGAATATACCGTATTACCTCGAATTATCCCCCCCTTGAATTAACCCCCCCTCGAAATACCCCCCCTAAAATTCGGCTGAGGAAATAATAAACACCCCCTCGAAATACCCCCCCTAAAATTGAGTGTAAAGAGAACGTACATGACAAATACCGTAGTTTGTGATCTGTACAATGCAGAACACACGTTAAAAGTGATGGCTACATGACGTTAGGGAAGGATTTATGTGTATATACAGTTATATATGCCTATAAACACATATAGATCTACGTAATTGTTCGATTTTTCTACGTCTGCGTATGGGGAATTTCCGAAAATTTCTGGCGAAATAATAGACCCCCCCTCGAATAAACCCCCCCTCGAATTATCCCCCCCCTCAAATTTTGCTGGCGAAATAATAAACCCCCTGGGGGTATTTCGAGGTAATACGGTACCTATAAAAAATATAAAAATGTAATGAAGAGATCTGTCCAATAGATTATCTGTCCAATGACATTTTGTCGCACCACAAAAACCCACCACATTATACACCCCCTAAACCCCCACAGGTTCCACAATGTGCACCCTGTACATATTCATACTTCACCTGGTGCCATCTGTCAGTGCAGCCCTATTAGTACTGGTCAGTGTGGAAAAATACATTGCCGTGAAATGGCCGTTTAAAGCGGCAAAATGGTTGACAAAGGAATATAGGCTTAGAGCCACAGTTTTGGTGAGTGGCACGGAAAATGTGTGTGTTTTTATGTAATGTTCACGTGTGTGTATGTAAAGAAATGCAATATGTGTAGGTAAGGGGCCAGATTATGTGTGAAGTTCAGTTTCGAATCCGTGTTCACAAATTTTTTTTACAGAGTGTGCACATATTTTTGCGTCAGTGTGGTGTGGTGTATGTTGCGCATGGGTCCACCCAGGCACGTTTAAAGAATGTGCAAATCTGCACGTGAATTCTCGCCACGCGTTGGTGGCGCCCTGGTGAAATGCCTGCATGGGCGGAGTTTATGTGACTCATGAAGCTCAGAATGTCCATGCAAATTATTAAAGCCTTTATAGGTAATCAAGTAAACTATTTATTGTCGATAATTTTCAGCTATGGCTCGTCTGCATAATTGCCAACATTCCATACGCAATCGTCGCTGAGCACATTAACCTGACAGAAAGTTTGGCAGTTTGCCATAAGCCTGTGATGAGTGCCAATGCCAGGGCGGTGCAGACATTTAGCTTCGTTGCTTGGTGAGTAATGGTGTTTTTCTTGAGATTTAATCTTTTTCAAATTTTCCCAAATTCACCCATTTTTGAATGCTAATCAATAACACAGGTATTGCATTCCAGTCTTCACAATGGGTCTACTTTACGCACACATAGCCAAGACAATTTACGCTAGAAATTCATCATTTGTGCAGAGGAGAGATGGCATGCGCACGCACAATGGCTATTTCGCCAGGGAAAATACACTATTTGTCAAAAGTACCAGTGTTCCCGATCAAAGGGGAACACTCGTTGCAAGTACACATAATTGCTACCACAAAGGCAGAAACTACCACACTGGCAAAAGTGCATTAGACAATAGCACCCAAAATTTCCCATACCATTCCGATAGTGAAATGAGCAGAATAAATATACAAAAGGCATTGAACAAGGACAATTCCAGCAAAAGCCACAGAAAAGGATACAGGAATTTCAGCGAAGACAATACGAACCTCGTTGTGCAAAGAGAGAGTAGAAAATTTCTGCCTATGTTTGATCATGAATTTCAATCTGGGCAACCACTGCTTACGGTGCATCAAAGCAGAATTGATGCTAATTGGCTAGTTTTTTTAAGATGGATTATAAATATTGCAAAAATGGGTGTGTGAAAAAGTGATTCCAAATGCTTCAACTACCTTAACCACTGCTTCATGTGCTTAAAAAATGGCTGTGTAAGACACTTCACGATGCTCGTGCTTCCACACGATTCACCGTCATACGATATAGGAAATGTACAAAAACAGCAAGACGGGGTTTGAACCTGGGACCTTTCAATGATCGTGTGAATACTCTAACTACCTAAGCTACCAGGGGCCAGTTCCGCAAGTGGAAAAGTTGAGAGTTAAATGTTAAGAGTTGAGTAAAATGACAAATGGCAATTGAAGAGTAAAGTTAAATTATAAATGGTGAGTTAAGAGACAAGAGTAAATTTAACAGTAAAGTTAAATGAGAAATGATTAGTTAAGAGATAAAAGTAAAGTTAAGAGTCAAGCAAGTGTATCCAAATCTTATTTTCTCGTATCCAAATCTTATGTTTTTGTATTAAAATCTTATGTGCTCTCATAAGATTTGAATACAAAAACATAAGACGTGGATACGGAAAAATAAGTTTTGGATACACTTGCTTGACTCTTATCTCTTAACTAATCATTTGTCATTTAACTTTACTCTTGTCTCTTAACTCATCATTTATCATTTCACTTTACCGTAAACTTGCCATTTTGTCATTTGTCATTTTACTAATTTGTCATTTTACTCAACTCTTAACTTTTAACTCTTAATTTTTCCACTTGCGGAACTGGCACCAGGAGGCCACATTTTGCACCACTCTAACTTTACATTTTTCTTTACAATAATGACCCTCAAATGACGTACCTCTGAAAAACGCACAAATAACAAACATGTGGCAAAAATAACTCCCCAGTGAAATTATTCATAACAATACATGATTTGATTTGATTTGAATACACTACAGTTTAAAAACTGTAACCCCCAATTACAGTTCACAAAGCTCTGGATCTGTTCCCACCCGGGTTCACAGTGCCAAAAATCCACAAAACAACCCATCCAAAGAAACTGACCAAATTGACAATGCTGGGAAAGGGTCAAAAGCCAGAAGAAGGAATTTGTCAGCATCTGGCATTGAAAGTGTCGCTATGGGGGATTGGACAGGGAGAAGGTGTGTTTTGATGGATGTTTGTTAAAACGTATTTACGGTTATTTCTCAAAAATACATATACTTGAGTACTGAGTAAGTACTTTTATGTATGATCCGATAGCTATATACCGTATTTCCTCGAAATCTCCCCCCCCCCAAATTCAGTGTAAAGAGAACGTAAATGACAAAAGTTGCGGTTCAGTGAATGAAATGAAATTGAGTGAATTTTAATGAAAATTCAAAACAAATCTCCCAGGACCCCCAAAACCATGCAACACAAAAACACAGAAATCTACAAAGCATCAGCAACACTACACCAAGCAGAAACGCGAGCACAATTCCCACCAATAGCAGCGCCCGCATACACAGACTCCTGGTGCCACTCTCAGACCCTGTAAAATGATTTGTAAAATGTAAAATGTCATGTAAAGTGTCTAATTCATATAAAGTGCTCTTGAAAATAGCAATTTTCTTGCCATTTTCCAGCTCATTTTACATGACTTTAGACACTTTGCATGACATTTTACACTTAACATGGCATTTTACAGGGTCCGAGAGTGTCCCCTGGTCGCTGTTGTTCTATGCTTCGCCAGTCTCACACTGCCACACCATGCCAGACTAATGGCCAATGCCTGGGGAGGGGGTCTGGGCGGATGCGTGGATGGGGGCGTGGTTTGTTGCATTTTTTTATTATTTTTTTTACGGGAGGGGGTTCTACTATTGAGTATTTGTTTAATTACTCGGCTGACCGCGAAGTGTGCGCCCAAAATTACTTATGTTTTTGTCGATAACGCCCGAGTAGGATACTTATGTATGCAATTTAAAAAAAAAAATTCAAAAGAAAAAGGCGGAGTCGCGTACAGGCGACAGATGTTTTTTCCTGAAATGTTTTATTCTGGAAATTTTTTCATTTCATTAACGATGACGTCATGATGGAGTTTTTCATCAGAAAAACGCATAGCGTGCGGTCCACCGTTTATATAAAATCGTTTTTTTTGGGAAGACATGAATACATGTGTGTTAAACTTGGCTTGTCGCTTTAAAATATTGGATTGAGGCAGTAATGTTTGATGACTACTTATCATATTCGGTATTACCTCGAATTACCCCCTTAAAAAACCCCTCTACTCGAAATAGCCCCAGGTCTGGGCGAGCTGAAGTTATAATAGACCCTCCCACCTTGAAATTCCTGTGTATTATTTACACAATTTGCAGGTTCTTCTACAACCACTCAGCTATATTTGTCTTTTTGCAAATTCTGGCATCAATCCAATTCTCTACGCTTTTTTATCGAGGAGATTCCGCTCGGCTGCCTCAATGATTTTATTTTGCGGTGACAATTCAAAGAGCCACACCCAAACACAGTGCGATGATGGCAGAAAAACTGTGATGAAAGAAAGTATTGTTATGAGTAAACCTGTTTTGGGTAATAGAATTGTTTTGGATCATGGTTGATATTTACTATTTATGTCTGATTATTATTTTTTGTTAAGTTTTGGAATGTAAATATAAAGGTGTTTTGTTTTTAAATTTATGCCTACCTATTTACGGCTGTGCATTTAAATCGATTTCATGCAGGCTATTTTGTTGTTTTGACAAGAATGTAAATATGTAGATACCGTATTTCCTCGAAATACCCCCCGTGGGTGATTGTTTCATAGTGGTCCCGAAAGGGGGGGGGGGTATTTCGAGGGGGTGGGGGGTTATTATTTCGCCAGAAATTTTTTCAAATCCTAGTACAAAATCGTCGTTTGTGATGTACACTGGGGTAGAAAAATGCATCAATAACTGACATGTATAGACTCCTGTAGGCTAATAGTAGTACGTAGATGGTATAAACACTGTTCTAACGTGATTACGACATTGTTTTAACGTGTGTTCTGCACTACGCAGAACACAAACTGCAGTATTTGTCATGTACGTTCTCTTTACACTCAATATGGGGGGCTTATTTCGAGGGGGGGGGGGTGATTGTTTCATAGTGGTCTCGAGAGGGGGGGGGGGGGGGGGTCAAATAAGGGGGGTATTTCGAGGGGGGTATTTCGAGGAAATACGGTAGTACATACCATTCAACATACATATTTACCTATTAAGAAAAATATGAACAGGGCTTCTTTCTTTGGGTCAAGTATTTATATCATAACAAAAGATAAATATGATATTACAAAAAATGCAGCATATAAAAATACCGTATTTGCTGGAATAATTCCCCCTTGAAAAGATTTCCCTTTTGAATAATCCCCCATTGAACAATTCCTATTTTAGAAAAAATTCCCCCTCATCTTGAATAATCCCCTTTTAAGATAATGTCCATTTGAACAAAAAGGGGGTGTTAATAAAGTATATCGGAATGAGTTGATAGGAAAATGTTAGAAAAATTCTGACGAAATAATAATTCCTCCCCTAGAATACTTTCCCCTCTGGAAAAATCACCCTGAATAAAGCAATTGTTAAAGCAAATACGGTAAATAATATAGGATATAGGTACCGTATTTCCTCGAAATACCCCCCTCAAAATGGGCACTATGAATTTGTGGTCCGGGAAATGCATAACAGACGTTCAAAACACTTACTGTGTTACGTTAGAACATCGTTTATACCATCTATCCTTATATAAGGCTGTAAAAACTTATAAATGGTGGTTATTGTTGCATTTTTCACGTTTTTCTCTCAAAATTTTCACTCTGAAAACTTAAACCCCCGGGGGGTAATTCGAGGAAATACGGTAGATATAAATATAAAAGAAATCAATGTAAATATTCACGTGACAATGCAAATTATAACCGGTGCAACAGAAAGCATGGAGGAAAAGTTTCTACTCAACTCAGCCGGTGAAAATGTTTCGCATTCAATGGCGCTGCGCACATTAGTTTAATGTCAGTAAACTGAAACTCGGTAAACTCGTAACTCAACTTTGAATGGTATGCTACTTTACTAGAGTATGTTCACGGAATGTAAAAATAACACCTTCCAGTAAACTCAAATGCATTCAAGGCTGATTTATGAATTTACAAAATTTTAATTTTTTTGATAAGTGTGTGCAGCAACAATACATATTAAAACACTGATGATGTTATAATGCAGAGGAAAAATAATGCAACACAACTGCAAAATCAGTCACCCAAACATGATGAAAAGTGAGTAAAACAACAATGCACAAACAACACAGAAATGAGGATTCCCTTAAATCCCTGTAAAAGTGATACACTTCATGAAGCCGTAAGCAGATACCGTATTTCCTCGAAATACCCCCCTCAAAATGGGCACTATGAATTTGTTGTCCGGGAAATGCATAACAGACGTTCAAAACACTTACTGTGTTACGTTAGAACATCGTTTACACCGCATCCTTATATAAGGCTGTAAAAACTTACACATGGTGGTTATTGTTGCATTTTTCACATTTTTCTCTCAAAATCTTCACTCTGAAAAAAAAACCCCGGGGGGTAATTCGAGGAAATACGGTAGTCTTATAAGTTTTATGTTTTTTTTTACATTCAGCCTAGGTTTACTCAAATAAAGACGGGTGAATGTTTGCATTTTTATAGATTATTTTTAGTGTTGGTAATTGAGCGTGAAATTGAATTTGAAACAAAGTCAGATGTGAAAAGAGCTGAGAAATTCACCAATGGATATTTTATCACATTGCTGCTTACTGTGTATACCGTATTTACTAGAATAATTCCCCCGGGGAATTATTTTTTCCTGAGACATTTTTGAGGGGAATTATTCGAGTAAATACGGTATATGTAATTTAAAAGGTTACATAAGTTTAAAGGTTTATAACTTATTATTTATTTAAGCCTTACATTATATAATTTATGAAATAAATAGGTAATCCAGAAAATCTGACAACAAGACAACCCAAGCTTTACATGAGGATCATTGATGTTTAATTTTAAATACCAAAGACCAGAAATTGTAAATATTTTTTTCTACATTGATATGGATGATAGTCAAACATTATTCAAAAATAATTGAAAATAGCAAATCACTGAAGGATTACATTTCGCTATAAGATTTATTACATTCATGCCAATTAACAAATATCCTGCTTGTGCTTACCGTATATCCACGATTAAGTCCGCTCGAATAACACCCCCTGTTAACTGATAGTATGTATGTATGCATGTACAATGCATGTATGTACCTATCTTTTTTGTAGTTGATATTCATAACATTGATTTCGTTGATTAATTGCGGATTTTCTAAGCTGTCTTACAGGTTTATGCAACTAACACAACTATATTCATACAGGATATTGATAATGCATTTTGCTTAATATTCTGACCAAAAAAGCTCCTCCCCTCGATTAACCCCCAGTCAAAAAAAATCTGACGAAAAAATAACCCCCTTGGGGACTTATTCGAGGATATACGGTATATCCAATGGGGGATGATCCGTAAACGGTTAAACTTTCCAGACAGACAAATAAGTTTAATTGAATGTGAACTGTATTGGGAAAGTTGAAATTGTCAGGAAAAAGCATTGAAATTGTTGAAAAACATCCTTACAATCGTCAACCTGCAAACCTCATAAACCTTATGACTACAAAATTTAAAAATATGGAATTATCAATACAATGCTATAAAAATGTAACGGGAGTCCCTGGCAGCATGGTTTGTCTATGGCAAATTTTCTGACTGACTGAAGTTCGATACAGGGTTTCAGATGGGTCGCATTATCTGAACATCACATCTGAAAATTGAATGGCGTGATACGAAAAATATGTGAACAAACTCCAGGGAGCGTCATATTAAGAAGCGTGAGTGAAGTGCCTTTTCGTGATCTGTTTTGAAACATGGAGTGCTTGGTGAAGCGTCAGGAAGTGTCTGTTTGACCACTTCACGACGCTTCACCGCGCATCCACACACCCATTTTTTTTGCTGGATAGCATCCTTTTGTAGTAGTTGATTGCTTACTTACTTAACTTACTATTTACATGGTTTGAACATTGTAAACAGATTCTAAACTTTAGTGAGTTCTATCATCTACTAAACTTTGAAAAACATTTGGTTGTCAATGTTTAAAACTTGTACACATTTAAATGTGTTACTTTTTACCTTGTAGATTTCTCATATTGTTTCTACCTTGTTTGGATAAAACTCCAGGACCCAGATTTTATTAGGAAGGAAGGTTTCCCAAAGATCCTCCAAATCCCGATTCTGTTCAACAAGTATCAACTGCCATGGTAAGTGTAATGCAAATTTGTCAATTGTCACGTAAAGTGTCAAAATTTTAGAAATTATTTTTCTATTGACAATTAGGATGAAATTTGACACTTGAATTTGACAAATTTGACACTTTACAGGGTGTGGTTGTGATGGGTAAACACCTTCCCGGTCACGTCCGGCAGCCATTTTTGATTTTACTTCTTATATCCTATCCCCAGTTCTAGGGCGCCCCCAAGGCTGAAACTTGGGGGCGATATTGGTGCAACCCCCCTCTACTTCGCATGAATTGGGGGGGGGGTTGCGGAGACCCCTCTCAGGGTGGGTCGCCCTAAGTGCAAATTTTTTTGTGGCTTTTTTGGTGTCCCACAGCAGGTCCG
Organism: Sphaerolaimus hirsutus; assembly: GCA_964036195.1. Classification (NCBI taxonomy): domain Eukaryota; kingdom Metazoa; phylum Nematoda; class Chromadorea; order Monhysterida; family Sphaerolaimidae; genus Sphaerolaimus; species Sphaerolaimus hirsutus. The sequence goes on along the minus strand of OZ038451.1, from coordinate 27,733,178 downwards.
GAACCCGCTGATTTCAGAGCTGTGGGAGGGGTATGAGTCTAAAATTTTGGGGATGTGTTACCAACACCACCCCCTACTATACACTATTCAAAAAATGTGGAATTAATGTGAAAAATTTCTCAAAAATTCGCTCATTCTCTAAAAAACACAACTCCCCAATAGATGGATGACAAAAAATTCACTTTTTGGAACTTTTTTATTAGACACTTGAAGAGCTGGTTTACGATACTTTGAAGGGAGGGGTTTAATGTTTAAAGTTATGTAAAGAACCATACCTCTAAAATGCCTGCATTGCAAAATTTACTTAGGGTGAATTTTATGACATCATAATGACATCATCGCAGGAACAAAAATTGACAAAATTTACACTTTGAAATTCCCCCCAAGTAAATTTTGCAATGCAGGCATTTTAGAGGTATGGTTCTTTACATAACTTTAAACATCAAACCATTCCCTTTAAAGTATTGTAAACCAGCTCTTCAAGTGTCTTATAAAAAAGTTCCAGAAAGTGAATTTTTTGTCATCCATCTATTGGGGAGTGGTGTTGTTTAGAGAATGAGCGAATTTTTGAGAAAGTTTTCACATTAATTTCACATTTTTTGAATAGTGTATAGTAGGGGAGTGGTGTTGGTAACACATCCCCAAAATTTTAGACTCATACCCCTCCCACAGCTCAGAAATCAGCGGGTGCCGGACCTGCTGTGGGACACCAAAAAAGGCACAAAAAAATTTGCACTTAGGGCGACCCTCCCTGAGAGAGGTCGCCGCGACCCCCCCCCCCCCCCCCCAATTCATGCGAAGTAGAGGGGGGTTGCGCCAATATCTCCCCCAAGTTTCAGCCTCGGGGGCGCCGTAGAACTGGGGATAGGATATAAGAAGTAAAATGAAAAAATGGCTGCCGGACGTGACCGGGAAGGTGTTTACATGCACTGCTAATAAATTCCCAACTCTCCCTGCACTGCATGCCGGTCATGCACTTGCCTTTCGGGCACGCCTTGCCCTTCCAAATAAAATCTGGAGCATGTGGTCTAAAATCAGAAAAACTAATTTACTAACTCATTCCACAAACAGCCAACAGAAACCATAGTATCAAAAAATCCACCATAAAACATTTCTGCCCATTTGCACCATTCAATTGAGGCATTTCAGTTGTTGTTGTGGTTGTGGTCATTTCAGTGCAATTTTTGCCCACACAAATTGCTGACATTTTGTAGGTTGCTGGCAGGCATGTGGATGTTGTTATTTCACATTCACTGTATGCTAGATTTTCCTGTGGTTTAGGGGGGTTGTTTAATAGTCCTCTGACTACACACTTAGAATGACAACTACCCAAATACATATACCGTATTTACTCGAAATACGCCCCGGTGGTGATTGTTTCATAGTGGTCTCGAGAGGGGGGGGGGGGGTCAAACGAGGGGGGGGGGGTATTTCGAGGAAATACGGTAGGTACCATTTTAATAAAACCCCAGAATTCTTATGTAGTTCGTAGCAAACCAGAAACCCAAAAACCCACAAGCAACAAACCTTACAACATGATTCAAACAATTTGCAGACATATTCCGCCCGTGCCATGTCAGCAATGTCTCTGCACTTCTGGGACACATCTCTGCCATAAGGATCCCATTCACTTGTCTGAAAAATAGACTCAAGTTTAGTTTTGTTCATCCCAGTTTTTTATAGCACAGAATAGTCCACCTTCTTTTCTGATGTTTAGTGTGGCATGGCTGTAATGCTCGTGCGCACACTAGTTTACAGCCAAGTTTTGGTAAACTCATAAATCGGATTTGAACGCATTTGAGTTGACTGGAATGAGTTTCTTCTAGGGTGTCAACTTTCCGTTTTCCATTTCCGCTTTCCACAGGCAAATTTTTTTCCATTTCCGTTTCCGTTTTCCGGCTGCTAAATTTTTTTTCCGTTTCCGTTTCCAGTTTTTCCGGCTCATTTTCCATTTTCTGGCTAAAATTTCAGTTTTTCCGCCTTTTTTCTGTTTTCCGGCTCAATTGTCTGTTTTTCCAACTTTTTTTCCATTTTCTGGCTCAATTCTGTTTTCTGTTTCAGCCAAACTGGTAAACATGGGTGCAGGTTCTCAATTATGTGAATTGTTTCTGTTTCTAGCAAGATTTCTGCAAATTTTTTGATTTCTGAATAAATTTCTGCAATTTTTTTTCCGTTTTTGGCAAAATTTCAGCAATTTTGTTCCGTTTCAGGCATAATTTCAGCAAATTTTTCTGTTTCCGTTTCCGTTTTCCGGCCTTTCATTTGTCCGTTTTCCGTTTTCCGGCAGGTGCAAGATTTTTTCCGTTTCTGTTTCCATTTTCTGGCAAGTGCAAAAAATTTTCAGTTTCCATTTCCGTTTTCCGCCAAAAAGTTTTTGTTGACACCCTAGTTACTCCATCACTTCCATACACAGCAGTTGACAGAAACGTCATTATGGTAAACTCAAATGCGTTCAAAGTCGATTTATGAGTTTACCAAAATCTGCAGTAAACTAGTGTGCGCAGTGCCATTATTGCTGTACTTTGGGAAGATTTCGGGTAGATTAAATATCGTTATACTCTTATGTGACTCCAAAGATACCTGTACTCACCTTTATGCGTACTTTCTGAAAGTACGCGAGTACTGAAAACGTAATTCAGAAAAACTAATTGGGTGTATAGGAAGGGTAGTAGGGAAAAGATTTTAACTTTTAGGCTTTTCCAGGATCTCTCAAAAAGGTTTAAAACGTGAATGCTAACCTGCACACTTGATTCATCGGATGCGGCACACGCAAATCGTGATAGACACAGCGTAATTAAAGCGAATTGAATAATAGTATTCAGTACACCAATTTTCACATTCACAATTAACTCATTCTGGGCTGCCATATTTTGCAACAAAATAAGTGGTGATTAATGTAGCCTGATGGATGAGTTTAGTTAGCTGTTTATATATATTTTCTGGATGCTACCCACTTGCAGTTCGGTAAACAGTCATGCGTTCAGTCATGCATTCGAAATTTTGCTTGAAATATGTTTAGAAATGCAATTATGAATCATTCGCTCATTGGCCAATTGTCGAGGCAGAAATAACAAAAATGTCGGAATTTATTTTAGGTATGTCGTGTTTATTTAGGGACCTGTGTGAATTTTGATTTGAGGTTATTATAAATATATATGTTAACAGAAAACAGGGAATATCAATTACTGGTGAAATGTGATGTTTAAAAAATTCTACTTTTGATAATATTTACACATTTCCTACAACCCAACTCAATCATAAACAAGCATAAACATGAATACTTTCACACTTCAGTAAAATATAAACATACAGTGACACTTTTCAACCCCAGCCAAATGGATGACTCTCATGCATTTCACATGACATGCGATGCAATAAAAACAAATGTTGATTGAACCATACATTTACTATTTATCTGGATGATGGGCATAGTGATGGAAAAGTGCCGGGAAAATGGCGCTTGGTGTTTAAAAAGGTGTCACTGCTGCAATACTTACGCGCGAACGTGTCAACACTGTACTTATGCACGCGTTTTCACAAAAATAAAAAAATATTTTAAAAAGAAAAAGGCGGAGTCGATACACTCTACAACGAACACATGTTTCGTGCCTGAAATCATTTATCTTTTTTGGAACATTTGTTTTGTTATCAACTATGACATCATGATGTAGTGTCTCCTTCAAAAATATGCGAAGCATTCGGTCAGCGAAGTATACCAAAAATTGGCACAGTCACAGCAAAAAATGGATTCGTGATGCGTGTGGAAGCGGGCTGGATGCGCGTGAAGCGGCGCGCTTCCACACGCTTCCACACGCTTCCACCAACATCACGAGATTCTGGGTGAAGTGTCTTCCACACGCTTCACCTATCTTCACCACGCGCTTCACGCGCATCCAAACATGTGGAAGACACTTCACGGCGCTGGCGCTTCCACACGCTTCCCCCGCGTATACATTTGCGTGGGAGCGCCATATTAAGAAGCGTGAAGTGACTTCACGCAGATTTTCGTGATGTGTGTGGAAGCGCTGCCAGCTTGGTGAAGCGTTCGGGAAGTGTTGGCGTGAAGACACTTCCCGACGCTTCACCGCGCATCCACACACCCATTTTTTGCTGTGAGTGCCAACTTCCGCACAGAAATGGCGCCATTTCATCGCAGTGATAATAGCTATGGTGTTGAGTATTGTTTGTAGTTATGGCTCCGGTGAGAGGAATATATGCCACGTGAATTGGCAATTTCGTCACCTCACTGTGCACTGTGCAGGGATAAATTTTGGATTGAAAGTGAAAAAATGTTGGTTTTGTTTCAGGCATCAAGTTGCAGGAAGGAAGGAATATGGGCTGCAGATGTAAAAAAACAGTAAAGGTAAAGCTTAAAAAGTTCTTTAAGTATTTTGAGAATCGTATTTCTTCTGATAGAACGTCATAGATATGAGAACTGAATATACATCCATAAGCTCATGAAATTTGAGAAAACATACAAATTCTTAAAAAAGGATTTCGGCTATGTAATACTTACAATAAACTCTACCAAAAATGAGTAAAAACATGTTGACACACTTGAAATTGTAAAACTCAGATGTTGCACAGTTTAACTTTTCCCATTAAAACTGGCTGAAAATGATGTAAAATGATTGATTTTTCATGATGTGAGCATGGCAGGTGGTCAGAAGGAAATTATCACCACGCATTTCCATTGCGAATAAAAATTCTGTAGAATGAAAATCAGCTTGGGAACAGTTATTTACAGTATAATAACAAGTGAATAGTAAAATGATAAAATACTGCATTGACGATAATTAAACACATAAATTGTGTTTATTTGCTTGCTACATCCCTGAAAATCTCAATTATGAAAACTATACAACGCTATCCTTCCAAACATCAAAAAGACAAAAATGTCTAATTTGATGGAATCACCTGGAGCCGTTCCCAGGCCTTGTAAAATGTCAAACGTAACAAAAAGTGTCAAATAGCCAGTAAAAAATAAGTGACTTGACTTGACAATTTACAGGCCACTAATGGCTTTTACACCTTGCATCAACATGCACTTTGACATTTTCCAGGGTATTTTACAGGGTCCGGGAGTGGCCCCCGGGTTAGTATCCAATATCCAATTCCCATCAGCACACCCTTCCACACTATTATTTACTACAGCACACGCGAAATGTGTCTGCCCCAGTCCTCTAAACACTCACACAGATAGGAATGCCTCTACAGCTCAGCTAACACATGTTAGCTAAAACCTAGGGCACAGGGAGGCTCAGAGCAGACCAGTCACTCAGTGTATGGGCAGAGTTGTTGGGTTGATTTTGGGTTGGTGAAATTTGGAATGTTTTTTTTGTGTTTGATTGTGGGGCGGGGTTTCTCACTCACAGAGCCTGTAAATGCCATGTTAATGTCAAATGTCATGCAAACTGCAAATGATAAAAAGTTGTGTAAAATGACATGAGTGTGAAACATCTGGGAAAATGAGAGAGAATGTGCCATTTACCTAACTGAGCATTTTACAGGGTTGGGGGGTGGATCCTAGCATGGCTTTTATTTTTACATTGTTATAAATTCTGAGGTCATGCTTAATGTGATGTATATTTTTACAAGGTATAGTTGAAAGAAACTTGAAGCAGGTGAAAATTCCAAAGTTGAGAAATCACTAAACTTTGTTGAGGTTGAGGTTTGTAGTAAGTTGACTTATATTCTTTTATGAAAAATAGGTAAATGGAAACTATCTATCTGACTTTGAACTAGCCTGTTTAGAACTGTTATTTTCAGCTGTTCCTACCGTAACCCCCCATAATGTCAGAGACTATTTTTCTCCATAACTCACAAATAACTGATCATAAAGTCTCCCCCCACCCACCGCCATGTCTGAAGTGCACGCAAAATATTTAGGCTATACCTTATTGCATCATACTACTCGCATGTCTAACACAAGCAGAGGAGTCATGCTAGTGATCTGCTAGTGATACAGTAATCAGTGGAATGATGGGCCCAATTTGAGTTGACAAGTTTGGGGTATCTTTGCTGTGGCAAAATTACATGAACTGTAAGGATAAAAATGACTGCAACATTATATCCGCAATTATTACAAAGGGTTGTCTGTGCAACCAACTCGCAAGAAACTGAAAATTTTGAAAAGTAATTTAAAAAATGATTTAAAAAATATTAAAAACATAATCATATATCATTTTCAGAATTCGTTGTTTCAGAGAATTTTCAGAATCTTTACACTTTGTTTTGAACAAAATTATGTGTTATTGATATGGGTCCATTTTACAGTTTCCAGAAAAAAAAACAGTTTACAAAGTGGGCTGGTGCAGACACTTATACACATATACACTTTATTAAATATACCTAAATCACAAATCACAATGCAATCAGTACAGAAGGATCAACTTGTAATCCTCTGATTATGGTATAGATATAGTATTTAGTTGAAGCAACTTGAAAATTGAAAAGCTGTTCTACACATTGAAAATGAAATGGGCATGTGACCTTTTAGTGCACATTTGGGTGCCCACTGCTCAAGCCTCAAAGTAATCAATTTTGTATCTTCTACATGAAGTGTGTGTGTATGTTTATGTTTAAATACATGCACTGATTAAATGTTACTGCCTGCTTTGTGGGTGTTATTGTTGATATACTACGCGGACCACATGCTATGCATTTTTCCAAAGGAAACACTTTATCATGACGTCATCATTGGTAAAGATCAAAATAAAATAAAAACAGTAGAAAAACGTTTTGAGAAAAAAATTCGACAACTCCGCCTTTTTCTTATTACATGTCAAATTCCGTACTTTCTTGAAATATCCCAAGGCCCAGGGGGTTTATTTGTTTCGCCAGCAAATTATGAGGAGAGTTAATTTGGTGGGGGGGGCTTATTCGAGGGGGTTGCAAACACGAATGTGTTGAAACAGATTTATTCATTTTAGAAAGTTCTGTTGTCAACTAGTGGGCATAGGCGCAATTGACTGTAACCACTGGTTGTAGCGATTTTCTAAGGTGCTTTTCCATCACAGTAACACTATCAATAGTACAGAAAATAACCTTTATGCATTGGTAACAGGATTTACAGTGTCATTATTTGTATTTATGATGTATGTATTTGAATATTTAGTGTGATCATGCAATATTGCATGCGCTGGAGTAGCTAAGCATTCTGATTACATACATAAACAAGTACACATGGAGATAATTGATTGCATAGCAGCACAATGGAGGCTTTTGTGAGCATTTGTGAAGTGAACAGGGGCTTTAATTTGACACCTACGCATGGAATTAGAATGATATAAAACTGCCAACAATATAATATGTTCAGTGAATGAAGCTGGGAGTAAAGGGGCTATACTTAATGACAATTTGTGAAATGTTACATGAAATAAATAAATAGTGTTTATGACACAGACACTACTAAATCAGTCACAACTTATCTCACATGCAGAGTCATGTATACTACTCACATATACATTGATAAAAATATAGTATACCTATGTGTAATCATATCTAAAAATGCTTTTAAGCTAAAACACAGCTCAGGCAAATTTTTTCTTCCTGCTATTTGCCTCTGGGCTAAAAGATGAAAGCCCACGTGCAGAATGAGTATGCAAACATAATACTTCACAAAGTCAAACAAACTAAAGAGCAAAACAGTGTGTTTACTTTGGAGTGAAATGTTTGTATTTATATACCTAGTCATGAAGGTATAGAGAATATTGCAGGATACTTGTCAAATATATTTAGTTAAATATATGGAAATCAGTTGTTCATACTGGTTTATGATCCAAAATCAAAGGAATGTAAAGACACTTGAAAAGAACCTATTGATAGACTTCATTCAGTTTCAAGAAACTTCTACTTTCATGAGTGTGAAATCTCAAAATAACTTACTCTCAATTCTCCAACAACAAGCCACAATAAAATGTTTCAAGCATTCAAACCACATCAAAAGCAAACTTTTGTGAAATTTATTCAGCCCAGCAAACATAATAAAATTCCATTCCAAGGCACACATTTTATATTTGGATAAAAGTCAAGTCAGCATGCAAATGACAGCCACAAGATTTTGAGTTAGATGTCAAATTGAATTGTGTGTGTACATCTGTATGTATGCATGTACACAATACACATACATATGTAAATATCTAATAAGTATGTAGCATGCACCATTAGCTTGCAAGTGTGACATGCTTAAGCTAAGTAAAATTTATCTTGTAGTGAATATTGGGGAATGAAATTGTGAAGAGAGATGTGCATATTATTTTTTTGGTTCATATTTACAAATGATAGAATTTGAAAAAAAAATTCTGGTCCACAATTATCATTTACAAACAATTTGCACACTGAACAAAGCTAAATGCTCACAGCGTTCCAGCACACCACAAATATAACTAAGAGAAAATTGCATTTGTATATTGCTCATGTGTGTGTGTACCATTTCATTTACATAACATAACAATTTTGAAGCGGCATGTCAATGTAATAAGTGTGCGAAACTGCGAACACATGCTGAGTTCACTTAATGTGCTTGTTCATGTTGACAATGTTGTTTCCTCAATTTGAGTGCTTATGTCCTTGGAGCCATAAGATGGGGGAAACTGATTTCCTGTGACAATTTGCTGTCAACTGTAATTTTATTTAACAGTCAGTGAATATATAAATACATAAATATGACCAGGCAATAAGACCCATCTGATAACATCATCACTATTGACAAAATATATTAAAATAAAATAAAATTCACGGCTCACACATAACGTGTGATTCATAAATGATCATGTTTGATAGGATACTTTATACCCAGGGTTGTGAAATTAATCCCAGCTGTGCACCAATAAATAGAACATGCTCACGCAAGCGTGAATTTGTGGTAATATATATCACACATTTCCCTCATAAATGATGTAAATACGTATCACTTTATACAGGCTGTATCATAGAGCATACATTCACTCAGCATGTTCCCAACCAGGGTTGGTTTTATAAAAATTCATTTTAGTAAAATTGTATAAAAATTGTATAAAAATTTTATTTTATTTTTATTTTATTCTTGTTTCATTGTATTTTATTTTATTTTATTCCCAAAAGTCATTAATAAAATAAAATGACACATTTTACAAAAATTTTACAAAAATTGTACAAAAATTTTACAAAAAATCAGAATCATGCATGCAAGGCCAAAAAAATGTTATAATTAGACCTATACATGAAAAACCTGTGACAAATTTTTCCCTTACTTTTCAAAAGTTGCATGCAGTATGTATTGTTAGCTAGCTGCAAGTGTAAAGTTACAACTATTGATAAGAATGGTTTGCATTTTCAGTAGAAGGACTAGTGGAGTGTGCTGGGCACATTTGTAAAATGTAATGCAATTTGTCAATTGTCTTGACAAATATAAAGTAAAGTGTCAATTCTCATGCAAAATGTCAAGTGTCATGTCAAATTTCAAGCAAAGTGGCAATTGTCATGACAAATGTCATGCAAAGTGTAAATTGTGCATCCAAATCTTGTGTTTTTGTATCCATAGTTTGTTTTGTATCCAAACCTTATGTTTTTGTATCCAAATGTTCACATAAGATTTGGATACAACAACAACATAATTTGGATACAAAACATAAGATTTAGATATAAAACATAAGATTTGGACACAATTTACTTGACAATTGATACTTTATTTTTTACATGTCGTGACAATTTACACTTGACCTTACATTTGTCATGACAATTGACACTTTGCATGACATTTTACATGACATTGGACACTTTACACTTGGGACTGCTCCCAGATCCATGAATAAACAGGTAGAAACCAGAGTTGTTAAAATACCGGTATTTTTGGAAAGCGTAAGCGTAAGCGTAAATACACTTTGCAAATTTTGAGTGTGGATACTGTAAGCGTAAGGTATTTTTAAAATACCTAGGAAAGCGTAAAAAAAGCGTAAGCGTAAAAAAATTTTTATGAAGTGGTCTTGCTGTTCAGTCTTGTTGAGCAGTCTAGTAGGGAGATTGTGGGTTCCCCAAATAAACTGCCCAAACCCAACTTTTTATCCCAGGGGCCAGATTTAATTCTCCCTACAGATTTGTAGGGTAGGGCGTACGCCCGATAGATTTTTAAAAGTTCAGCCGCATCGACGCACATGCACAGAGAGCAAGGCGGTTTGTAAAATATACGAAACCATCCCTTAAGGTCGTCTGCAACCGAAACCATGAGGGCAGCGACAAGAAAGAAATGCATGCAGGAGCATACAAAAGCGCGACTTATGCGAGTAACCCGCCCGACAAAATAAAATAAAAAGCGAATTGGCAGACGGCCAAGAAATGACGAAATAGTGATTTCCGGGCCAAAATCGAAACGATATAGGTACGTCATATTGCAATATCGGCAACCTTGAGGGATGGTTTCGTATATTTTACAAACCGCCTTGCTCTCGGTGCATGTGCGTCGATGCGGCTGAACTTTAAAAAATCTATCGGGTGTACGCCCTACCCTACAAATCCGTAGGGAGAATTAAAACATATGCCGCTATGTTCAGTGCGTTATTGCACGCACGCAGTCATTTTTTTAGTACGCCTCCTCGTTCGCTTCTCATTCACTTTTTTGTGGTTTTACGCTTTTTCAAAAGCGTAAAACTGTACCGTGTGAAACGTTTTTTACGCTTTTAGTACCCGGGTATTTCGGCCGGGAAAGCGTAATAAAGCGTATGGGTATTTTATGAAAGCGTAAGCGTAAGCGTAAATATAAATACCCATTTACCCGGGTATTTCGGGTAAGCGTAAATACGCTTTCGCAACTCTGGTAGAAACTCAAGCAACGAGATAAAATTTTACAAAAAATACAAATTTTTATACAATTTTACAAAAATAAAAATTTTTATACAATTTTACAAAAATTTTACAAAAATTCAAATTTTTATACAATTTTTATTTTTTTTCTTATATTTTCCATTTTATTTTATTTTATTTTATTCTTGAATATTCCATTTTATTTTTATTTTATTTTTATTTTTTTCTGAGATTTTGCCAACCCTGTTCCCAACTAAATATTTATCTAATTATATAACCCTGTGCACTGCATTTCTCTGCACAATATGCCAAGAATGTTACATGAATGAGCAACTCAATACATAAAACACATAGTTAATACTATGGCAATGTGCCAAAATTGAATCAACTTCCTGTCTTTGGGACATGGTTGGGCTGATGTGTATATTCAGTAGGCCTGAGTCATTCCTTCATGCATTTTGCTAGCGTGGTTGTGTGAGATGATGTGATATATCACTTCACTCAATTGAACTACCTATTTATGTCCTATATACCTTAATGGTAAATAGAAAAGTTTTGCTGCTTAGATATGAACTAGGTATTTCAAAGTCCATAAAAATAAATTTCATATCTTACACTCAAATGGAAGAGTGATTAGGTAGATTCAATCAATGCATTAATAATTCATTCTTAAAAAGACTACACATAATAAATACAGTGCATTCATATAACAAACCACAAACCAACAATAAAACAGGAAATAAATAAAATGAAGTTTTCCATGTTGCAAGTTTCAACCGCACGTAAGCAATTGCATCATTGCATTTGAAGGCGGTGCAAAAAGTGCCGCATGTCTGCAGAAACTGCAATCCCTGCATCCTGTTTTGATTGCCTCTGCTTGTGCGGCACAGAAAGAATAATGGCCTGGGGCGGTGTTGTTAGTGGTGGAATGGGGCCATGGTGGGTAGGGTTGAAGAAAGGCTATTTACACAGCGGCAAAAAATAGAAATTTTCAAAAGTCTATAATTGGTGTGTATGGGTTGTTTGAATGTTAATTAGGTGAATTATAACCAAATTAGCATGCACAAAATTTTTGCAAAACGGTTACACACACTGATGCATTTTCATTGGGGGAGTGTATATTTTTTTTTGGATTTGTCTGAATTTTTGCATGCGTGTACTCCTTTGCTTAGTGAGTTCGCATGGCAAATTTCAGCTCAGGGCAATTGGTGAATCCTACCGTATTTCCTCGAAATACCCCCATTGGGTTTATTTTTTCAGAGTGGAAATTTTGAGAAAAAAACGTTAAAAATGCAACAATAACCACCATTTAGAAGTTTTTACAGCCTTATATAAGGATGAAGATGGTATAAACGATGTTCTAACGTAACACAGTAAGTGTTTTGAACGTCTGTTATGCATTTCTTGGACCACAAATACATAGTGCCCATTTTAAGGGGGTATTTCGAGGGGGGGGGGGTGGGTATTTCGAGGAAATACGGTATTTTATTTACACTTTAATTTTTATCAATCACTGTATTTTGTATAGTGATTGAAATCCTGCCGGGGACTGGTCCCCAACCATATTGAAATGGCCCCGACCAGGGTCAAACATCCCTGGTGCAAAAAAATTTTTTTTCAATAAACAAAGAATTTGTGTCCCTGACTGGGGACGGTCATCCCCGGCAGGGGACAAATTTTTAGTCCCCTGCCAGGGACGAACCTCCCCGGTCGGGGGCCGAAATTCTTTGTTCACTGAAAAAATTTTTTTCTCACTGTGGACGTTTGACCCCGGTCGGGGCCACTTCGTCATTGCCGGGGACCAGTCCCTGGCAGGATTTCGATCACTAAACAAAAATACAGTGATCAATAAAAATTAAAGTTTAAATAAAATATGATTCACCAATCGCCCTGAGCTGAAATTTGGCATGTGAACTCACTATACAAAGTAGTACACGCATGCTAAATTTGAGCCAAATCGAAATAAATTTACACACACCCCAAAAAAATATGCATGGGTGTGTGTAACCACAAATTTGGTGTTAATAAAACTAATCTACATGCAATCAACCCATACACACCAATTACAGACATTTGACAATTTTAATTCTTTGCCAGGGACCGGTCCCCAACCTGGGCCTGTGTCAATAGCCTTGAAGAAATGCGTGATTTTGAGAAAATATAATTAGACATAATCTCACAGGTCACAAGATCACAAAAGATAACATTGAATCTCTCTGAGAAAAGCTGGGGGAAATATCAATAAATATAATTCTGATATTTTTATTTTTCCTCTTGATATTTTTCACAAAATGCCACAAAAATAAGATATGATTCAATTAGTGATGGAAAAGCGCCAGAAAAAAGGGCGCCAGGCGCCAATGGCGCCATGGCGCCATTCAGAAAGTGGGCGCCAAGCGCCAAGGGCGCCACAGTAAAAGGGCGCCAGGCGCCAAGGGCGCCATGGCGCCATTCGGAAAGCGGGCGCCAGGCGCCAAGGGCGCCACGGAAAGAGGGCGCCAAGCGCCAAGGGCGCCATGGCGCCATTTGAAAAATAGGGCGCCAGGCGCCAAGGGCGCCAGGATAAATAAGTGCGTACAACACCCTGCGTGTGCTAAAAGTGTTTCTACAGTACCCTAGTACATGCATTCACTACTTAATTTGCGTTCTCCAGGGTGTAATGAACAAAGACAACACTAGCAACAAAAAAATTCAAGTAAAATTCACATGACAATTCAAACACAATGGATATTGTCATTTGACAACAATCCATTCACTTCAAATTGACTTTTCCAATCATGTTTCTCGAAATGGACAAAAAACGGAATTGCAACGATTTGAATCCGTTGATTTATGATTTTGCAAGTTCAACGTTCCATCATTCTTGTCTTCTGATCTGTCAGACATATCTGATGAACCGTTGCACAAAAAATTTATACCCACTCACACCACTTCGTCCATTTTTCTGGCGAATTCAGATCATCCATGAATGCGTTTTTCATCTTTTTTTCCATTTATACGGCACTCACCTTGAAACCCTGCTGGCGCCTTTTTGGCGCCCTTTAAAAGCAGGGCGCCAGGCGCCAAGGGCGCCACGGAAAAAGGGCGCCAAGCGCCAAGGGCGCCATGGCGCCTTTCAGAATGTGGGCGCCAGGCGCCAAGGGCGCCACAGAAAAAGGGCGCCAAGCGCCAATGGCGCCATGGCGCGGCGCCCTTTGGCGCCCTTAAATGGCGCCAGCGCCATGGCGCCATTCCATCACTAGATTCAATCTGCCCAGAAAATCCAGAAATATGTTATGTTTTGAAATATTTTCTGGCATTTAAAAATATAAATCTCCCAGATATTTTTCAATGCTAATGACACATTTTTGGTGACGAAATTGTGCTATTCAGAATGTTGATTTGCCTGTTTTTCTCTGATACCTGTTACATGACATGACTTCCCTAAATGGCACCATGGCGCCATGTACTCTTGTACTTTTCCATCACTAATCTCTGTACATAGTGATACAGACCGCAGTCACTGCTGGCAAAAGAAACTATTTTGTGATAGATGTCCCTCCACAATACCCAATATTCATCTGGAGGTTTCCACAACAGTGACCAAATGCCTAAAAGCTGGTTGGAGAGATTTTGAATTTATTTCTCAGCTGAACTTTCTTCTTATTAAAAGTGAAGCTGAACTCAAAAAGAGTAGCAAATGCCAGATAATGTTGAAAAAGTTACAGTGGGCAGCTAGTTTCTCAGTGAAAATTTTTGACAGTGAAATCATCATTTAAATTAGTTGTCACATTTCTCTATTCCAGGGATTCAGTTCCATATCATTTTGTTACATTAGAAAAATATGGTTCTATGTGATTCAGTTCAATTGAAATTTAACAGTCAAACATTTGCAGCTTAATGGACAAACAGTTTAATCCAAACTTCAGTGAATTTTAGCTGCACCAGAGGGGATGGATTGTGTAAGACTTAATTTTTTTGTAATCATTTTAAACATATTTTTCTGGCTTTTGCATGCATTGCTACTTGCATGTGAGGGTGAATATATTAAAAAAATAGGTATGCAAATTGTATTATTTGAGTGAGGGGTTATCCATGAATATAAATACATGGTAAATTAAAACTTATAAAAACTGGCTTTTCCATGCACAGATGCAAAACTTTCTATCTGCTTGACTAAGTAACTGCAGACTGCAGAGGCTCCATACAAAGGCTTTACTTCAATTTATGTTCCATGCACAAGCAGAGTGAACCAAAGGAAGAGAGGAACATTGAAGCACATGTGATTGATGTCAAAGTTCTTTAAGTACTTAGACACTGTACATTAGCAGTGTGAAAAAGAAGTATACCTGAATATATTGGTGGGGTTAGAAATGTTTAGGCTTTTGCAAGTATTGTAAAGCAGTAGGTAGCTTGTTTGGATACTTTTTCTCATAAATCAGGAAAACATACTTGAATGCATACTTTTAGACATGTAAATGCATTGGATGAATATGTGATACTGTATAGTTGGAAAACATGAGGTAGGATGCAGTAACAGAGATTCAAAATGTACACATCAATTTTTCAAAAAGTTAGGTAATATTTATATGCAGTAATTAGAATATTATGTTTGTTTTGAACAACCCAAATTGAATAAACATAACATTACTCTAGCAGTAATTTTTACTTTTACTTTTTTTATTCATTTTTAACAGCAGGTGGCCTAACATAAAATTCTGTTTGTAACAAAGAAATTGGCATATTTGTTAAAGTCAGGGTATTATTGTTATCTATTTTATGCCATTTTGATGATAAATGCTTTGTTTGATCTGAACGACAATGCTTCATCAGCCAGTCAGATGAAATGACCTTTTAAACTAATGTGCATGATAATATTCCATTTTCAATGGGTCTCTTTAGCATGCAAAACATACAATTGTTCACTCTGAAAAATGCATGACTATGGGCCTTATATTCACAATTCACAAGATAATAAAATGGGTCTATGCTAAATAAAATAAAACAACAAATGGTATAAATCAAGTGTTTTTGTAGAATTCTTGCCAAATCCATCTTTGATTTAGATTCAAGTTTAATGAACATCTTTCCATCCCCAACTTTGATTCATTGTCCTTGAATGTAGCAGAGAGGCACATTGAGTTTGAGTGATTGCCAAAGTTGTATTGCATTTGTCCCATGTCCTGGATGTTTAATGGGTTTGAGAGGGGCATGATGGGTTTTTTAATGTTAATTTAGGTTGATGGTCAAAAAGATAACTAAAAAATACGAAGATAAAACAGCAACCATTGTAATTTGTACAGTCAACAGAGTGCTGCTTTTTTCAGAAAAGATACACATTTCTTCTAATAGAATGCCACCCTCCAATAGAAGGGCTCCTCCAACACAATAGTATTGCAAGTAGAGATTACATTGGATATGTACAAAAAACAACAACAATATTTCAAAAATAGGTGGTATTTGAAGAACATCCAAGATTTTTATTACTATGATTAAGGGTTGTTTTCAGATTTGGTTTTGTTTGTATTGATACTCTGATATAAAAATGTAGCCTATATTCTATTAAAAATAATTTATGCAAATGAAAACGTTGATCAAAATAGAATTGCGCTCTTCTAAGTAATGTGCTTCACTGAAAACTGATATTGTCATTTATTTCATGGACGCGTGATCTGGCATAAACTCCAAACCTGTTCAAAACAGCACTCACAATAATGACTTATTTATAAAAAAATGTATTTACACATTTGTGTCAATGATGAAAAATATTTAGATATTTATGTGAAAACAACATGCCATTGCTGACATAAGGACTATTGGAATTGGTTCTTTTCTAGAACCACCATTCTTAAATCTTAAATGTTTTCATTGGATATCATAATTAACTGAATCATTTTACCTTCTCATAGCTCCAATGTCCTCCATCATTTTTGCATGGCACCCTGATGAGGTCAGAATTTTGTGTACTATTTGACACTCTTCCCCATTCAATGCACAATTCACCTTGACTCAGTTGGCCTGTGAATTGTCACATCACAATACAAATCTATCAATCCACGTCGATTTTCATAGGCACAAGTCAGAGATCTAAATGAATTTAAAGCAAAACATGGGGGTTGTGGATGCGTGGTGAAGCTTCTGAGGTGTCTTCATGCTGACACTATCTCATGCTTCACTAAGCATGCTTGCACTTCCACATGCATCAAGAAAATTTGCATGAAAACACCCCAGGCATTTTGTATTTATGGTGCTGGATAGAAGACACATGAATGTCACAGCAATAAATGGGTTCGTGAAGCGCGTGTAGGGCCTACACTGTAGGCGGTCTCTGTGAACACATTTCTACACACGAGATTTTTGGTGAAGTGTCTTCCAGACTGACATTTCACCACGCATCAACCCGGTTACCAGGTAGTGTCGTGAATCATGTCTCTCATGTGAAGTGCCACACTGCTGTGTGCACTATCATTATGAAGTGTCTTGCACAATTTTTGAATGGCCTGATGTAATGAGAAGCTGGGTGAAGCATATGGAATACACTTCAATGAAAATGTCATGATGCTGGTGGAACATTGTGGAAGCATGCCACTTCACGCATCCAGCACATATCCTGATTCATCACACAACCATTTTTCCTGTGATTACACATTGATATATCTATTTTTCCCTTCTGTAGATCTTACCCTTTTCATTCAAAATGAACATCTGATTACCACCCATATTGTGACATTGGACAACTGAAAGCTTGCTGGGCAACATTGGCTGCATCATTGTGTCCAAGCATAGTGAATTATTTCCTGGTGTAGTGATGGAGCAAGAGCCCCATTCCTTGGTGGGGGAGGAGTTTGGGATGATTTAACTTGGTTTTTGAAATCAATTGCAGTTTTGAGTAATTACAGTAATTGAAACATTCAATTACCTGAATGTCAGGTGGCAATGGATATTTTGATTGTAAATCATATGCAACTTGTGTCATGTACCTGTGATGGTCAATTTGCCGGTTAATATTGATGTTGTGTACTAATCACTAATAAATATTGTAAGAAATAGAGAAAACAAGCATTCACAATCATAACTATCCAGCCTGTGAACAAATTGCACTCACCACTTGAAACTGTGACAGTTTAGTTTAGTTCTGAGTGATGTTTGGTTAGAAATATCACCAAGTGGAAGGTGTTGATTCTGAGGCATCTTTCTGTAGTAATATGTTTTGTATTCATCCATCCACACTTCTGCAACTCTGCCCAAATTCTGCACGGATTGAGGGTTATCAGGGAATAAACATTCATATCTGAGGAACAGACAAATACAAAATGACAGAAAATAATACAGCACCATGTTGACAAACAATGAGAAAGGAAAGAGTATAAAAACCAACAATAGAAGTGGTGTCAACATTGTCAAGTTTTCCCTTCTTGTAAGGCATGACCATTCTATATATGTGTCCAACTCTGGAACATGGTACAAACAGAATACCACCTCCACACATCCATACCTTTATTTAGGTGTGTTTATTGTGATTATCATTGGAAAAAGTGTGATTTTAGAATAACCTTAAATGACAACTCAAACTGTTCTCCACCCCAGATTTTCAGTTGGGGATCATAATATTCTAACATCTGCAACCACTTTTTGTCCATTGCTAACAAACCACCAGCATGGGTTGGTGATCTGATTTACAGGGATTTTTTTCTAAATGGATTTTTTGTGGACAGTTAACTAAATATCACAAACCTGTAAGGTTCTGAGCTCCTTTTTCTCCTTAAAACTTCTGTTTGTGGCAGTTTGATTTGTTTGTATGCTAGATTCCATGAGAAAATACCCCTGTGTTGAGGGTATTGCTTAATACAATCTGGATAATATCTTTGGAAATGTCAAGACTTATTTTTGCACTTTACTTTAGTTTCTGATACCTAAATTACAATATTAAACAAAATATTGAAAGTTACCTACACAAAAGTTTTTTTTGGAATGACTGGTCAAGTATTTGAAATGCAAGGTATCTGCAGTACAACAGATCAAAATTCACCTTGACAAGTATTTTCTCCAAACAAACCTATACAATCCCTCAGGATCAGTTCTATAGTAACTCCTCAAATACTCAAAGCTGGTCTGATGTATTTGCTCAATTATTGGCACTGTGACAATATTCCTGTCTGCTGCAATTGGAGCGAGCAGTGGCACCAACCAGTTGACATTCACTTCACAATGGGCATCCAGGAAGACAAGCACCTTTTGGGATGGACTAATTCTAATTAGTTGTGAAATGGCGTTTTGGGTATCACTGGGCGGACTTGACTAGCACTCATTTATCTCTCACGTTGGAAGCTTGCCAATGATAGTTAAAGGCTTTAAGCTTTCAGTTTAACTTAAAGCATGCAATTTTTGTAAAACAATTGAAAATTAACTGTTGTAAATATGTTGACATATAATGTTTATTATAATGGCAATGTATTTTTTCAATATTTTATGAAAATAATGCGTTAAATATAACTGACACGCTTCCAGCGTGAACCACGCAGGCGTTGGACTATAAGGAAGTTGGCTGTGCGGACATTTTGAATAACAGTATTTATACATTATGTTGATGGGCATGCACATTTGTGGTATTCATCAACTGATTTTTAGTTGGGCCGGAATAATGCAATTCTACTACCTTTAATGCCATTAAAACTGTACCACAACATTTTCAGTACTTTTCTGGAAGACTGTCAATTTGTGTACAATATGCTGTGCTCAATAAAAATAGGTACATAAATATTTACTTCTCCAGTTGCCTTCTTGGCTCCAATTGTTCTGGCTGCTATAAGTCCTACTCTTTCTGGCAGTTTTATTACTTTTACACTCTGCATCAACCCAAATGTGGTTTTTAGATATGTTTCTAACTTTCCATTGATCAGGTGTTCTAAAAAAATGTATACTGCATTAGGATTAAATGTTCTGAAAAAATCATTTCATAATCATTTTTTGTAAATATTTCACAATGCACTTAACCTTTATCACTTTTATCATCCACCAGCAAAATTTCATGCAGCAAAATAGCTGGGCTTCTGTTCACAATTGAATGTACAGTCCGCAATAATGTTGACCAGGCCTCAGGGAAAGAAAGATATGGTTTTCTGGTGAAGACACTCAAGCATGCAGCATGTTTCTGATTTATTGAAGAGACTGAGAAGAATTAGCTCAATCTGATAAATGATTTATTTTTACTTTCAGACTCTTATTGTGAGTACAGCACCTTACATTTGTTTTATATCAATATCTGGATATTTCCTGTCATATTTACTCAAATTCTTTTATGATGTATTTTGTGAATAACTTTGATTGAAATCTTGCTGCTTTTTGTGTGCTGTGATGGTTATACTTACATGTTTGATTGGATATAAATATTTGTGGGATACAATAAAATATCCCTCCATTTCTACAAAATCATAAAAAAAATTGTTATGAAATTAAAGCCAAAGTGTATGCATCTGAACTGAACCAAATCTGAATATGATACAAAATAAATATTTGATGTAATATATGGAAATGGTTCTATGTTAGTGAACTGTTTCCCAGGGAAAACATTATGTTTGGCCCTTCAGAGTTTTGTGTTCAGTTGAAAGATTCAGAAACTAAGTACTTGCAACAAAGTTGCCAACTTCAGGTGAGTTTTTGAGTTTTTTCTTTGAAGACAACCTCATACCACTGAATTTTTTTAAATCCCACACACCTCATTATGGAACACAATTACCACTGATGCATTGGGTAATTGTTCTGGCACTGGATACTTGTAATATTTGCAGTCACCTGCAGTTTTAGAAAAATTGTCAAGTGCTGATGGTAAAGTGGGCACTTAACAAAACGGAACAAATGTCAAATGATTGATTGATTATGTAATACTTTGCACACTCAAAAAATCATGCAAATTCATGCCTGCTTCATTAAACATGTCATGTCGGCTTCAAATATCAGATGCTTGCAAAATGTTTAACAAAAATAGATACACAATGGTTGAAAAAATGCAGTCAGTCCAGTGAGCATGAGGTAAATTTGAGATGTAAATCTGCTTCTTCTCACCTCACCAATAATTGCTGTTGTAAAAGATAATAGGTTATTAAATGAACACACCTGGTCTTGTGTCAGGTAATCTTCTGTTCATTGAAATCATGTCACTTGCAACAATGTTGAACCCATACTCCTGTATTAGCCTTGAAAATGACTCATTTTGTCCTGTGCTCACTGGGTGGCCCATTTTACCCTATTAGGGATTGTCATGTTCTTAGAAAAGTATACTTGAGATTTATATCCCTTTAATGTGGAGTGTGTTTTGGATGTCTAGATGATGTACTGTGAAAAATCCAGAAAGTTGAGAGATTTGATGTCTGCAGTGTTGCACAGTGGTTTGTATTTGCTTTCAAAAGTGCATGACAATTACAGGAAGTGATGGCATCAAGGGCTTTTTTTCTGGGACTTCTTCATAGTTTCCAATGGTGTTATTGTCAAATGTAACATAACTATTGTCATTTAACAGAATAGGTAATAATGAATCATCAAATCCATTAGCAACTGCTGGCAAAATTCGTATTTTTCTCCACCTGCATTAAAATCAACATTGAATTGAGATTTGCATGATAAAATCTCGTTTATGAAATGAAACTTACCTGTAACCCTTCATTTCACTATCTATCAAAACTTGATTTAGACCCTCATCTGTTCTACTGTGATTTTGAAACATGAAAATTGAGCAACCAGCCAATGTTATAATGATGAATATTAATAGTCTGCTGATAGAGAATCTTCTTAAACTGAATAATGGTGACATCCCTGTTTTTTTGTAGTGTCCTCCAGATGTCTTGTTAAAGTGTGGATGGAATGGACTCTTGGAATGGCTTCAGATGTGTATTTAAATCAATCCTGTGGGTAAGTGATAGCTGAAATTAGCTGATTTTTTGAGGGGGCTACTTTCCATGTTGGTCTTTCTTGGGGGGTTATCCACCACCCCACTAGACCCCTGATGGGTTCCAAATCTTTGCATTACAGTCATTGAAATTAGTTGTGGAACATGATGTTATGGCATCATGCATAACTTGTGGTTTAGCTTAGTTTTTGTTTCTATATTTGTGCATTTGTGAAAAAAAGATTTTCATATACCGTATTTACTCGAATAATTCCCCCGGGGAATTATTTTTTCTTCAAACATTTTTTAGGGGGGAACTATTCAAGGGGGGAATTATTCAAGTGGGGAATTATAATTTCCTCAAAATTTTCAGGATGTTTTGATAACACTACGTACGCATGTACGTCCAATTTCCATTGGTAATGCACATTCCATTGCATCTTTGCACACAGGATGTGCTGCATTTGTATTCGATGAATCAGTCTAGGCACAGCTTTGTTGCTTGGTTTCATTTCATTGATTGTTTTTTTTAAAGTATGTGCATTATCTATCGTCTCATTGGGGGGGGGGGATAATTCAAGTGGGGGAATTATTTTTTCCTCACTCGTCTAGCAGGGGGGAATTATTTGAGGGGGGAATTATTCAAGTGGGGGAATTATTCGAGTAAATACGGTAATTGGCTACCTATGTACAAAACGTCAATTCAACATCACTTGCCAAGAGATTTATGAATTAAACATTCCAAGGATTTACAAATTCTAAACATTAATATAAATTTCGCATTTTCACATTAGGCCTTACCTGGTAAAACTTAGAAGTAAAAAAGTTAATTTCAGGAAGATGAATTACTGTATTGTTTTTTTGTAAGTAAACTTTATGTGTATCAGATTACCATAAAGCCATTGAACATTGTGGGAAAGTTAAAAAAATGTTTTAAGCTGAATGGAACACTCAAAAATGCACTCATTCTCATTGTATCTTCTTACATACATTTCATCATCTGTAGTGTGTTAAAGAAAATACCAAGAAAACATAGCGCAGTACAACTTCATAGAAATAAATTACTTAAAACTGGTGCTGTTTCAATCATTTATGCTACAAAAATTATTATATTTATTATTTGTTTGAACAGTTGTCTAAATGTTTCAGTAATATTGACTGCATGTAAGATCAAAAGTTTTGTGCAAAGATTAATTGCTGGATGGGGGCAGTTGAGTGGGTGCAAAAGTATATAAACCGTATTTCTTCTAATAGAAGGACGGGTCTCCAACAGGAGGGCGTCTCCAATAGAAGGGCGTCTCCAATATAAGATACACTTTTTCGATAAAATTTGGGCCACCAAATAAATAGAAAGGCGTCTCCAATAGAAGGTACACAAAGTGCTGGAATTTGCCAAATGCATGCAAAAATAAAAATTATCAGCGGACACTGTACTTTAGTGGCTTTTATCCATTGATTTGGTGCTATTTTAAGATAAATTGTCGAATGAACGCTATTAATCATCATTCTATGAACTGTCTCTCACGTAACACTTTGAAAAGCCTTGCAGAGCGTGAAAAAAATTCGTAAAAAACTACCGTATTTCCTCGAAATACCCCCGGGAGGTTTATTGTTTCAGAGTGAGAATTTTGAGGGGGGTTAAACGAGGGGGGGGGGGTATTTCGAGGGGGGGTTATTATTTCGCCAGAAATTTTTTGAAAACCCAGTACTAAAATGTCGTCTGAAACGTACGCAGACGTCGAAAAATGCAACAAAAATCGCCATTTATAAGACTCTAAAGACATTTCTAAGTGTGTAGACGTACAAACACTGTTCTCACATAACAGAGTCATCGTTTTTAACGTGTGTTCTGCATTGTCGGGATGACAAACCGCAGCCTTTGTCACTTACGTTCTCTATACACTAAATTTGGGGGGGGGTATTTTGAGGGGGGGGGGGGTTTATAAGTTCATAGTGTCCATTTTGAGGGGGGTATTTCGAGGGGGGAGGGTATTTCGAGGGGGGGGGGTATTTCGAGGAAATACGGTAGCTAAAAAGTAGAAGGGCAGTCTCCAATAGAAGGGCGTCTCCAATAGAAGGGCGGGAAAAAAGTTGACAAATAAAATAGAAGGGTGCCCTTCTATTAGAAAAAATACGGTAGATTATTTTCAATTCTTAACGGTAGCTAATATTTACCATATTTCTTCCCATGTATGGCTAGGCCACACTTCTATTTTTTCAGCAACTTTTTAACCCGCTCATATTGGAAACCACCGTTCCATTTTTTACCATTTTTCAGCCAATTTTTGCCCATGTTTTCAAAGTGTTTTGTCAGAGATGATACAAAGAGTTCATGCAACATTTGAGCTTAAAATAGCACTAATTGAATGGACCAATGTCACACAATGATATGATGCACTGACATTTTTTAATGCATTTGGCACAATTCCAGCAGTTCTTAACATCTCTATTCGCTACGCCTTTCTATTGGAAATCTGCTCTTCTATTAGAAGAAATATTGTATTATACCGTATTACCTCGAATTATCCCCCCTTGAATTAACCCCCCCCCTCGAAATACCCCCCCTAACATTCAACTGAGGAAATAATAACCCCCCCCCCCCTCGAAATACCCCTCCTCAAATTGAGTGTAAAGGGAACATACATGACAAATACCGCAGTTTGTGATCTGTACAATGCAGAACACACGGTAAAACTGATGATTGAGTGGCGTTAGGGAAGGTTTTATGTGCATATACAGTTATAAATGCCTATACACACATATACATTTATGTAATTGTTTGATTTTTCTACGTCTGACTATGTTGAATTACCGAAAATTTATGGCGAAATAATAGACCCCCCTCGAATAAATACCCCCTCGAATTATCCCCCCTCAAACTTTGCTGGCGAAATAATAAACCCCCTGGGGGTATTTCGAGGTAATACGGTTGGTATCAATTGATTGAAATGCCAGAAATTATCTTTGTGTCTCGTGCAGTGGCTTTGAATCTTGATGAATGTGCATGGATTTCATTTTGAACAACATTTCGAACATTTACACATATTTAAAAGGTACGTCTGAGTGTGAGAAATGTAGTAAGACATTAAATGTTTATATTTACTAAAAGTACTTAAAACTTGACTTTTTTTGAAGAGTGCAACTTTTTTTTGCATTTGTTATCTGGTGAAGACCAGAGAGGTGACACAGGGGCATCACATGCTCTGAGATGTTGTATTTACTCCTATTTAAAATCCTGTGTTGTGTCCCACTTTCAGTTTCAGTATAATTATTTTTTTGTGGAAAAATTGCATTGGATTCGACTGGTGCACTCACAACACATAATATAAATTAATGCAGAAAATAAAAAAATAACATTTCTTTTTTTTTGTTTCCAACTTCTATCCACTCTAATCGGATGATCCACTCATATTTATTACTGTATCCTCACAAGAAAATTGTCGATCCCACTGAACCATGAAATGCATCATTTAACATCTTCCATCAAATTTAGGGTTCAACGCTTTAGAGCCCGCCGCAGTGTTCAGAGGCATATTTGTGCCGCAGCACATGCATTCCCTTTTGGGTTTGAGTGCAGTTCTGCTAGCCAATGCGTGTGTCCATATTTCAGTGCATTGCATCACATGCAATACCATAGTCATGGAATTGTGAAGTTGATAATTTTAGGAGTTTGGAGGTTTTTTGATGGGTTTTGCTTAAGTTTGAAAAACAATTTGAAATATGTTTTTTTTTGTATAAATGTATCTATGAATTCTGATAAAAATTTATCAATGAAATTTAGATGAAGCCAGAAACAAAAACAAATTGTATTAATGACTGCAATATGTTTTAATGTATTTTGGGACAGTCAGACAATTTTGATAATGTATTATTCAGGGGAATAAATTTTCAAACATTTAATTTGTAAAAATGCATGCATGATAATGGAGAATCAGAAGTTATTGTGTAATGAAACTACCGTATTACCTCGAATTATCCCCCCCTTGAATTAACCCCCCCTCGAATTAACCCCCCCTCAAAATGGGCTGGGGAAATAATAAACCCCCCCCTCGAAATACCCCCCCTCCGGAATGATGTACATCATGGATGCAATGTACATGATGTATTTATTACTACTTATTTGCATCGCAGCTACACTTATACGCTTATTTGTGTACAGATGTACATCTATAGCCCAAATATAACCCACTTTCTCACATTTATTACCGTTTTTGTGTAAGAAAAACCGTACTCTTTACTATGAATTTCACGAAAATTTCTGGCGAAATAATAAAACCCCCCCTCGAATAAACCCCCCCCTCGAATTAACCCCCCCTCAAATTTTGCTGGCGAAATAATAAACCCCCATGGGGGTATTTCGAGGTAATACGGTAAAAGAATAATAAACAAAATCAACAAAGGGTTTCAAATAAACAGTGTTTTCACTTGCATAGCTGTGCATTTTCATTCAATAGTAGATGGCACCACACTGGGTAGTTAGTCAGTTTGAGTGTTGAGGGGACTTATATGGATTGTACATATGGTAGTTTCATTGGATTGCCCTTGCATGCAGCAGTGATTCAATTGAAGTGGTATGAGTAAACTGATACAGTTTGCATGAATTTCTGCTGTGAAATGTTAGTTTGCTTTTGATTTAGATATATAGACTGTTTTGTGTGTAATTATTTGTATGTATTTAAATTATTGAGTGGAATTTTTTTTATAAAATGTCAATTTTTATCTGAAGATTTTGGTATCAGATGGAATTAACCTGACTCTATGTTGAGAATTATGGTAGACATCTACAACCATTTCCAAGCAGACTGTGGGAAGCAATTATACACTTGAGTGAAATTGAGCTAGGTTCTACCAGACTCTCAAATCTGAATATATTTATCTTGCTGTGCAATAGAAAAGTGCTTGTGCATGAGAATTGTTCAGTGATACACTGGAGTCAATCAACTCACATGGATGTGATATCATGATAAAAATGCCACATTTAGAAAAGTAACAAGGTCACTAATTGTGTTTCTTTTTGTCCCATTTTTTTGTCCCATTCCCGAGAAAATTTTATCCCATTTGTTAAAATGTACCTATCTACTAAAGGTAAATTGATAACATTGCAGTCCATTGTGATAAATAGCAAACAAACCTCAAATTTCAGCTCAGCAATTTAACAAATATCTCAAACCTCCCATATTGTTGTGAGGAACAGAAACAAAGGGAGGAAGCCTAATCCCCCCCCCCCCTCTCTCGAACACATTCACATGCATGGGTTCTCTTTAGTTCAGTCACGCATGAAGATGCCACTGGCCTTGGGCATGCGCTGCATGCATGTGCATGAGCCCTTGGTCTGGGATTAACTGCCTTTTGTTTATTTCTCATTTTAGGTACATTGCATTGCAGCATTGGGCCAGCTTTAGTTGGCTTTGGCTGGATTGTGTGGTTTTGCGTGGGTGGGTTTTGGGTGTCTTATTATTTATTTGGTGTCTTCAAACTATTTTCTGCTTGTTTGATTGTCTTGAAGGATTTCAGTATTGGGCCAATATTTGTTAGCTACAATTTTTGGTCAATATGAGTCACCTCAAATCACTGACTTGAGCTTCACTCAGGAGTCAGGATTATGCACATATCTTACATTTTAAAATGGACCCGGGCCAGGAAGCCAGGATATTTATACTTCCTTCATATACACCTACGATACATAGTTGTTAAAACGTATTTACGTTTACTCGATAAATACAGATACTGGAGTACTGCGTAAATACGTTTACGTTTCCTCCCGAAAAAAATACCGGTACGCCTTTACTAGTGTTCAAACGATATATCGTATCGAATATCGGATATCGACCATTTTTTAATATTGAATATCGATATCAAAAATTTTGAAAAAATATCGAATATCGACCATTTTTTCGATATATCGAACCTGTATTGTGTCCCCAAATTTACTTTTCATTTTCATTTTGAGATGTTTATGGTTGATCTGATGTGCTTATAGTATTGTATTTGATGAGTAAAGTACAGTATTTATAATGTCATTGTTGTTGGAGTGCTAAATTTGAAGCCAGAAAACGCTGATATACTTTTTTTTGCAACATGCCCTTAAGCAATTAGGTTAGGATGAACTGTAATATCTACCAATTGTTATTTGTCTGATACACTCTGATTCATCATGTTTTTCTTCTATTTTCTACCATTGAGTGATGTAAAGCTTGTTAAAATCACTTGCACCATTCAAATTTCAGTAAAGAGATGATTAAACATGTGTGCAACCACATGAAAATACAATATGCCACTTGAAATATGCCTTGCTATACCAAAAGCATATCGCAATATCGAATATCGAAAATATTGAAATATCAAATATCGAATATCGACCATTTTTCAATATCGAATATCGAATATCGATATCGAGGTTCCATATCGTATCGATATTGAATATCGAGTTTCAGAAAAAAATATCGAATATCGATATCGAAAATTTTGAAAAAATATCGAATATCGAATATCGATATCGAAAAGTCATATCGTTTGAACCCTAGCCTTTACTCGCGTACTTTTTTGAAATTACGCGAGTACCGAAAACGTATTTAAGCGGGACATTTTGACATTTTGACATTAGGGAAAGTGACATTTTGACTGACAGAACGTGACAAAAATAGAACATTTTGCTAAGAAAAAGTTAACGGGAGAACAAAACACATATTTGATGTATTCTAGAGTAAACATTGACAAAATTTCCAATTTTTAAGTTTCCTGTGGGGAAAAATACTCACTTTAACATTTTATATGAGAAAAATACTCATTTTTACGTTTTCTGCGAGAAAAAATACTCAGTTTTACGTTTTCCCTGGAAAAAAGTATTTTACTCACGTTTTACGCAGTGTAAAAGTATTTAAAAAATACTTAACGTTTTCTGTACACAGGGTTGAGTAAAAATAAAATACTTTACATTTACGTTTACTTTGAAAAAAGTTCAGTACTTTTAACAACTCTGCTACGATATACCATGTATTGCAGACTCCTTTCACAAAATGGAAATAAGCAATTACCTCCAAGCCTTCTTAGTCATGAACTTAAGTTAAGCACATCCCTGTATGACATCTTCACACAAAATAGCCCTGCACAAAATGTGAGCATGGAATGAACACACTTGAGTTGAGGCTACATGCTACATAAATATGCACTCATATCCTGACATAAGCATAAGATGCAGCACTGTGTGTGAGCACTTTATTCCATTATAGTTTGTGCAGTGGGCAGAGAATTGAGTGTTTTTTATCAATCTTGAAGTTCTGGTTGAGCTTAGAATGTGATTCTGAAAAAAGCAAAAATTCATACATTTTTGGACATTTTCTTTATTTCAAATGAATCAATGTTTCTTTTAAATATAGCCATTAATTGAAACATCAAGTTGGATTTAATTGGATGTGAAACAAAGCACAATACAATTTTGCACCAACAACTTAGTTGGAAAAAATTAGGTAAAAAATAGTCACTCATTTTAGTGTTGTTATTCACAAGACCGAATGCAAAATAAAACTTGTTAAATTATAAAGTTGACAATTCATCATTTCTGCATTTTATATTACCATTTTTGATTGTTCATTTGCTCATGTGTGCTCAACACAGGTCAATTGATTATTGTCTTTTTAATAGTTGTTTACTACATTTATTGTTTACCACATTTTATTATGTGTGATTTCATTTGATATTATGTGTACCTTGAGGGTAAATTGGTGCAGAGGAATGTGTGTACCCTCTGTATATGTAATTATAAGTTAGAAATTGATATCCCAACTGGGACAGCTGACAAAATGGTTATGGTAGTGTTTGAGGATTATTTATAATTAGTTTATTACCCACCATGAATTCATTTGACAGACAGTGAAAATGATTTGTGTCACATCCATAAATATTTGTAAAAGTACTTTCAGGCAAAAGGAATATGCAATAAAAAACTATCAATAAAAATATTCAGTTTTACAAAAATGGGACTACAGATGCTAACACTAGAGAGGAAAGTTATTGATAATTTACAGGTGATTTAACATGGATTTCTCTTTAACAGTTACCAATTACTTCCTCAATAAACCAAAAAATTACATTCCAGGGTACCCCATTACAACTGAGAGCCACAAGTTTAAGACTACTGGGTGGTTTTGGAATATTCCTAATTTACTTGGCATTTGGTGGATTGATTTTTTCAACAATTGAGAGACCAAAGGAAGAGGAATTATTGACAGAAATAAGGGAGTTGAAAGCTGATTTTGTCAAGAAATATGATGATTGCATGGACCGTGAGTTTTCAGCATTTACAACATGTTGTTTTGGGTAACGATGTAATACATTGTGGGAAAATACACCTTTCTTCTTAGTGAATGTGGGTGCAAAAGTACCTTGCTCATGTATTATCGACAAAGGCATAGGTAAGTAATTTTGGACGCATACTTTGCAGTCCACCGAGTATAAATACTTAAAAAGTAATAACAATCAATCATCACTGTTCCAGTATTTTCATTTATACTCTGTTTTATTTTCCTTCTAAAAATCCATTCGTTTTTAACCGACAAAAAAAGAACTGATGTGCATTCAGGCTCAGATTTGCACAGCTTCCTATACATTGTGTACACTGTAAAGGTTATCTTTTGTATGTTTGGCATTGGTTTACACATTTACATATGAAGCAAGCAAACATGTATTAATTTTCCCACATGCATGATCCATAAAGCATAAAATAAATGTATAGACATTTTTATTCAATATTTGTGGGCAGAACTGTATGATCATGTTGTATTGAATAAATTCCCAACATGATTTGTGTGTTTTCTTTTTCTCAATCATTAAACCTATGTTTTTAATGAGGCAGTCAAAGTATTCTGTTGAAGTTTGAATCTGATCAATGTTTATTTGATTCAGTATTTACAATAATTTCAGATCTCAAACGGCAGTAAAAATACCTACTCATTTTGTTGTCACATACCTTTTCAAGATCAAACCTGAATGCAGAAAGACAAAAAAATACATCAAAATGTCTCTGTTAAAAATGACATTGATGTAAACTATTTACAGTCAATGTAATATGGTAAAAGCAGATCAGGGCATATAGTGGCAGTCATGCACTGAAATTCATGCATACTCAGCTTTTTTAAATATAAAATGAACCAACATTCCTTTCCTGATCATGAGCAAACCTGTTGAAAGCAGTCAAAAAAATGTAAAAAATGATAAAGATGATCAAAATTCAATCAATTCCAACAACTACAAAAACTATGCTGATGCAAACTTACTTATTTATATTATTATATACATTGCCTATCTTGTGATTGGAACTGAGATTTACATTTTGTTGGAATCAGAAAAGGAAGCTCTGACAAGGAAAAAGCTTCATGAGTTCCTCAAAGCATTCTCTTCAAAATATTCCGTTAAAGGTGACATAAAAAATAAGTATTGAACACTAGTACATATTTATTAACAGTTCAGTGGATGTATAAATACATAATGAATGAATAGTATATGAATGAATACATAATCGATAATGTTTTTAGTGAATTTTGAATTACCTCATTTCATTGCTCAGTAAGTAAATGTGGAAGATGTGGGGCCAGTTCCGCAAGTGGAAAAGTTAAGAGTTGAGTAAAATGATAAATGATAAGTTATGAGTAGAGTGAAGAGTTAAGAGTTGAGTAAAACGACAAATGATTTTACTCAACTCTTAACTTTTAACTTTACTCTTAACTTATCATTTATCATTTCACTCAACTCTTAAGTTTTAACTCTTAACTTTTCCACTTGCGGAACCGGCACGTGGTCTATGATGTGAACCTGTGAAACAATCATTTGTGTTTCCAGCAACGAAATCCAAAAAATGTGAAGAAGTTTTCACCCAATGTAAATTTCTCACCAATTTTCCAATGATGCTGCATTTTCAATTCAGGGGTCATTCTCTGACCCTGTAAAATGTCAAGTATCATGTAAAGTGTCAAAAGTCATGTAAGGTGCTCTGTAAAGTACCTGTCAACAATACTTATATTATTACTGGATGCTTGTCATTTTCCAGGGCATTTTACAGCACACTTGTCACTTTGCATGACATTTTACATGGCATTCTACAGAGTCTGGACTTACCCCCCCCCCAGCCCAAAAACAACCTACCGTATTTCCTCGAAATACCCCCCTCAAAATGAGCACTATCACTTTGTGATCCGGGAAATGCATAACATACGTTCAAAACACTTAATGTGTCACGTTAGAACATTGTTTATACCATCTACATCCTTATATAAGGCGGTAAAAACTTATAAATGGTGGTTATTGTTGCATTTTTCACGTTTTTCTCTCAAAATTTTCACTCTGAAAAAATAAACCCCCGGGGGGTAATTCGAGGAAATTTTTGTCTTTGCAGCTGAAGACTTGGAAGACCTCCTGCGGCAGGTGATGAGTGCCAGTGAAAAAGGCATCAACCCCCTGAATGATGTCACTTTGGATGCAAACTGGAAATTTGGGCAATCATTTTTCTTCTCTGGCACATTGATCAGTACTGTTGGTGAGTGTGTGAATGATTGATTTGTGGGTTTATGTAAATGTGATATTGGGAGAAGAGAGTTGTGCAATGCAATCCCAATTAGCATTGAAAAATGGGTGATTTTGAAACAATAAAATTGAAGGTTATTTCAGAAAATGTCTTAAAATGAAAATAGAATCCAATTCATCTGAAAATTCCTGGCAAAATGAAAATAATAAAAGTCCTTTAAATTTTCTGTTATTTTTTAAATATAAATCTCCCATAGATTTTATCAATGATAATGTTCAATGTTAAATGCAATGATAATGCAGCACAATAACCTGTGATTTTTTTGAGTTTCCCACTTTGCAACAACGCATACCCACCCACTCAAAACAACACAGGTTATGGACATGTATCACCACAAACAGAAATAGGAAAACTGTTCACAATACTTTACTGTCTATTTGGAATTCCATTAACACTGGCACTGCTGACAGCGTTTGTGGAAAGGATGAAAGTGCCAAGTTATTGGCTAAAAGCCAAATTGAATGAAAAGTTTGGACATCTGTTCAACGTGAAGAGTTTGCAGGTGGGTGATATCTTTAAATTATTGGATGATAAAAAGTTGAAAAAATTAAAGTGTTGTTGATTGAGATTTGGCGACAGACAACAGAATTTTAACCACCAAAATTTGTCAAATTTGTCAACACTCCAAAATTTCCACACAAACGTGTCAACCTGATTTATTACCAACCTCACAGGTGCTGCACCTCTCAACAATATTTCTCCTAGTCATAATACTACTATTTATAGTCCCATCAATAATATTCAGCAGTATAGAGACAGACTGGACTTTTCTAGATGCATTTTATTATTGTTTCATATCATTGACCACAATTGGTTTGGGTGATTATATACCCGGTGATCAGCCGAATCAGGAATATCGACTTTTTTATAAGGTGATTACTACAGGTGAGTGTGAATTGGAAGCAGCGCACTATGCTGACCAACGATGGGTAAGTTCTCCAAAAAAAACACTTTCTGTGTTTTGAGTTTTTCAAAAATGAATACCTGTGTTTTGAGTTTTTTTCTTGAAAAAAAACTTGAGTAACTCTGTTTTTATTTCTGTGTTTTTTGTAAAAACTCAAGTTTTTTGAGTTTTTTCCTAAAAAAACTCGAGTTTTTTTCCAAAAAATTTGAGTTTCCCCCCAAAAACTTTGATTTACAGCATTTTGATCTGGAAACAGTGGTTTTCTTATAAAACATGTTTGCACTTGGTTTTGCACATGTTTTAACCCCACATAACATTTGTGTATTCATTCAAGTGTCAAAAAAGTCCATAAAAGTGTCCACAATGAGGACATCAACATCACAACACCATCAACAAAATACCCAGAAATGACAATTTACACAGTACTCCAAAATTCGTCAATGGATGTGCACTGTACGGAAGACTACGGAATTGATTTGAACTACAACTATCATATTACCTCGAAATACCCCCATGGCATTTTTATTTCATCAGAAAGTTTTGAAAAGGATCATAGAAAATAGTAGGCATTTACGTACCCAAAACAGGTTATAAATGCGTACAAACAGGATATATTTTAAATAAACATGTAGATAGCTACACAACCTAGTACAGTCTATGTGTAGCTGCGATGCAAATTAGCAGTAATAACACAGTGAAACGTTACACGCTGACAGTTCGCTGACAATAAGCTGACATGCATTTGTTTACAGTTGTCAGCAAACTGTCAGCGTATGTCATCCAATTGTCAGTACATTGTCAGCGTATGTCATCGAGCTGCAGCACATTTAAAAAGCACCTGTGTTGCTGTCAGCGAGCTGTCAGCATACTGACTGAGAATGCTTTGCATACAAGATACAGCTGTCAGCTAGCTGCAGCATGCATCAATTTAGCTGTCAGCGAGCTGTCAGTAAATTGAATTTTTTTGTCAGCGAGCTGCCATGTTTTTTGATGGTTTTCAAGCAAACTGTCAGCGAACTGTCAGCATGTAACGTTTCACTGTGTAAATACATCATGTACATTGGATACATGATGTACATCATCCCGGAGGGGGCTATTTCGAGGGGGGCGGGGCTTATTATTTCACCAGTTCATTTTGAGGGGAGTTAATTCAAGGGGGGGTTAATTCAAGGTAATAAGGTATACTTAAATGTCGAAACTTAGATTGTCAAATCCACCATGAGATGTGCATACCATCTTGAATTTCTTTTTTGTACCATTATTAAATATGAATACATTATGTACATAAAAATTTACATACTATAAATGCTTATCTTATCTTGTTTAGTTTAACTGAATTAATGTGCATTCAACCGCTTCGCCGAAAAAAACACAAAAACTCAAAAAACTTTTCTGTGTTTCCGTGTTTCTGTGTTTCTGTGTTCTCCAAAAAAAAACTCATTTGAGTTTTGAGTTTTTCAAAATTTGTGAGTTTCTGTGTTTCTGTGTAAAACAAAAACACAGAAACTCAATGAGTTTCTGTGTTCAATTTCTGTGTTTTTTCCATCGTTGATGCTGACCGAATGCTACACATCTTTCTGAACGAAACACTCCATCATGACGTCATCATGATTCATGAATAAAAAACCTTTTCTTCCAAAAAAAAAAAAGAAAAATGTCAGCCTTGAAACATACCGTATTTCCTCGAAATACCCCCCCCCCCCTCGAAATACCCCCCCTCTCGTTCTACCCCCCCCCTCTCGTTCTACCCCCCCCCTCTCGTTCTACCCCCCCCCTCTCGGGACACCTTTGAAACAATCACCACCCCCCTCAGAATACCCCCCCCCCTCAAATTGAGTGTAAAGGGAACGTACATGACAATAACTGTAGTTTGTGCTCCGTGTAATCATAGACATAAAATGGTCCAAAATTCTAGCGGTGACAGTGAGTGACAGGCTGTTTTGTCGCAGTGACACCATTATGTAATTATATACTGTGTTTCCTCGAAATACTCGCCCCCCCCTTGAATACACCCCCATGAAATATTCCGTCTGAAATAAGGTACATGATGTATTCAAGGTAAAACTCGGCAGACATGAAAGGAATCAGTGATTCGGCCCTTACGTACCAATTTTTAATTTCGTTAAAATTGTTAAGTTAATTTTGAATTTGAATGAATGCATTCCAATCGATTCATGGTAAATCTTATTCAATCCGACGTTTTATGCGAGAACAGGATAAACTGGACACGCATATTGTCATATGAAAGCAGATAACAAGGTATTTTATTGTAACAGTCCGGACAAATTCCAACAAAAAAGTACGTATGTGTGCGTGCGATAGAACAAGGGAAGAACGACCCTGTACACTGTACACCACTAGCGAAATCTGGATCGTTTTGAAAATCTAAAAATTGCTCTGAATAACATAAAATGCTCACTATGTTTGTAATAATAAGAAATTATCGTATATATATATATCAAGTGTAGATCTTAAATTCAAATTTCGACGGTGACGTTCACTTATCTGATTGAAAAATTTGTTGATGGTCATCCCTACGCATGAAATACGAGTGTCAATAACAATGAAATTGGGTTAGAATGGCACTTGTACAAAAATTCGTTAGACCATTGACTCGCATAAAGTCTGCCGAGTTTACATGATGTATTTGCATCCATTTTGCATCGCAGTATATGCTAGTTTGTGTACGTATATATATTACATTTGTGTATGTATATATATATATATACTGTGTACATGTATATATTTACGTTTACTGTATTTCTTCTAATAGAAAGGCTAGAATACCTCCAATAGAATGGCAGGTTTTGTCAATTTTTTACAACCACGAAAAGCGCCAAAAGCGCCATGGCACTTTTCATGGAGATGGCGCTAAGCGCCATAGCATGGTAGCACCATGGCTCTTTTTGCTTTTTTGCTGTACACTACCGTGCAGAATAGTTGGGACTTTTTCATTATAGAGAAACAGTAGGCTGGTGGTCCACCACACTTTCTGGGCTGATTAAACACTTAAAATGATCAGGACAACCTGAAAATTCCATGTTTGAGGTCGAGTCAGTGATGTATAAATTCCGTATCTCGATTTGACCCGGTTAGCCAACCCCCCAGGACAAGGACGTAGCCAGGGGGGGGCGGGGGGGGGCGGCCGCCCCCCCCCCATTCCCGGGCCAGACCAAAAGATGTGCCAGAAATGGCACTTTCAGAGGACGATTTTGTCGACAGTTTGAAAAAAATTTGCGCGGAAGCGCGCATGTTCACTTAACAACATATATTTTTGGCTGACCGTTCTCCGCGGCCTCAAAGCCAGTGAAAATGGACTCAATTACAATCCATGTAGCACTATATGCCTGTAAAATACAGAAGTATACTGCTGCTTTGGCGCCAATGCCAACGCCAGTGGCGCCATGGCGTGGCGCCTACGAATGGCGCCAGCGCCATGGCGCCATTCCTCTACTACAGGCGTAAATGTTGAGGGGGGGGGGGGGGCGCCGCCCCCCCCCCCCGTTCGCTTGGCTCTGTATACAATCCGCTGCCCCCGCTCAAAAATCCTGGCTACATCCCTGCCCCAGGATACCCACCTATGGTATCCAAATGTTTTGCACATCAGGGGTCTCGAATGGGGGGGGGGGGGGTTGGTTGCAAAGAAAGGCAGTAAAGTGTGCTCACTAGCATAAATACACACATGCCAATTTGCCGATAATCTGAGCCTGTCATTCAAGATATATTCATAGATTTATTCATAGATTCTATATGCATTTTGAAACTAATTTCAGTTGTCGGTTCGGTTTTTGTTTTGAAACCAAACCGACAACAGAAATTCGTTTTTCAAATTTGAATGACAGGCTCAAATTATCTGCAAATTGGCATGTGTGTATTTACGCTAGTGAGCACATTTTACTGCCTTTCTTTGCAGATATAATACGGAACTTTATTCCGGAATTATGGACCGTTTTCACTATTTTTTATGGTACTATTCACACGAAACCGTGTGAACACCGCAAGCATGTGGAAAACGAAATCCTAAAAATGTAAGGAAAATGTTTTTATTTCATTCGATTTAGGTATTAGGTATGTGCACAAAGCTAAATATTTAAATGCTTCCCCCGCTGCGCTGCGGCTATGAACCGCTGCCCAGCGGGTCGCGTGAATAATTTTTATGCGTGTCATGTACTCATATGCAAATTTGGTGCTGATGTACAACCATTCCTTTACACTTCTATTTATTAAATATAATGGAATGCGCTGAAAAATCGTGCCACCAATTAAAACTGAACTACGGATCAAAATGTGGTGGTGATTGTCACCGCGATGACACCTCATTTTGCGGCGGTGACATCGGAAAAGCAGGCGGTGACAATCACTGCGTCACCGCCACATTTTATGTCACTGCGTGTAATGCAGAACACACGTTAAAGCAATGTTGGTGTCACGTTAGAACAGTGTTTATACCGTCTACATACTAATATTAGTCTACATAACCTTATAAATGGCGGCTTTTGTTGTATTTTTCGACGTCTGCGTACGTTTCAGACGACAATTTCGTACTGGGATTTAAAAATATTCCTTGTGAAATAATAACCCCCCCCTCGAAATACCCCCCCCCCTCTCGAGACCACTATGAAACAATCACCCCCCGGGCCCAGGGGTATTTCGAGGAAATACGGTAGGTATTTATATTGGTTGAATTCGACAACCATAAATATGAAGGGTGTGCTTCGAAAAGTGCCCATGTACATGAAATGCAATAATTTGTGCTTTCATAAAGTACCGATCTACAGTTTGTGCTTTTATGAGTACCTATAATCATGCAATTTCACGATTTGTGCAAACAAACGTACCTATCTAGATGGATAAAATTCCATAGACATTATCTAACTAGTTATACATGTGTCACCAAAGATAATGACCATGCATGAAAATACCCAACAATATACCGCAAATACTCAACATACCCATACCTGATACTCATATATGGGTATTGTATACTCCAAAGCTTCAATTCGGATTATCTCAAAATCGATTTTTTATAGATCGGCACCTTTGGAAGCACACCCTTCATATATTCATGAATAAGACCCCCCTTGAAGAACACCCCCCCCCCTTGAATAACTCACTCCTCCAGAACTTATGATGAAATAAAAATTCTCCCGGGCTATCTTCGATGATATACGATGATATACCGTACGCACTTAAAGAAATATTTTTTTCATGTGTGCATAAGTATGGCTTTTGTGCGTTGGTGCGTAAGACATAAGTGTGTGCGGATGCATAGCAGTACGCCGAGTAGAAATACAAATGAAATTTTGGTGCATTTTCCTCAAATTTTTGCCAAAAAAACCCTTCATAATGCAGCGTATCTTCTGATCGGTTTATGCGGCATGATGTTGCTCCTGGCCACATTTTATGACATCCCAGAAATGAATTTGGCCAGATTCTTTCTACTGAGGAATGAAAGTGATACGAATGATGATGAAAGGCTGAAATTGGCTGGACAGGTGTGTATTATCAATTTTACTTTTGCTTTTTTTGTGTTGAAAATAAGCAAATTCACTTTTGCACTAAAAACGTGAGGTGCGCTTCTCAGGGGGGGGGGGGCAGTCCCAGAGAGCATGTAAAATGTCATGTATCGTTGTTGTCATGTAAAAAACCGTGTACCGTCTCAAATTTCATATAAAAGACCCTGTAAATATCTAAATCTTATTCTTAAGTGTCAAATGTCATGTTAAAGATTCTGTTAAGTATCCTAATTTATTCTAGATTATCCAAACCTTATGTTTTTCTATCCCAAATTTACATAAGATTTTGATGGTATATTGAAGACGATTTGGTTTGAAAATTATATAGAACAAGATTTGGATAATTTAGAATATGATTTAGATACTTGACAGGGTCTTTCATATGAAATTTGAGACTTTACAGGGTCTTTTACATGACGATGATGACAAATGACATTTTACAGGGTCTTTTACATGGTTTTGGACTGGCGCCAGAACCATCGCGGCACACTTTAAATCTGGAGGGTGCAGTGAAGTGACTTCACGGACAATTCACTGCATTCACGCATCTGCATTCAATTCACTGCAACACTGAACTTCACCACAAATAACACACAATTTTTGTTGAATCGAACCGTCTTTATCAAATTTATACAGTCCTTTACTTGTCCAAACAATAAAACCACAACAAAAAACTAACAAAAAGTTCATTTTCCACCCCCCCCCCCCCAAATTCAGTCCGGCTACGGGCCCACCTACTCTCCCATGACTCTTCAACAACAGAAAAATGGAATGCAATCGTACAACATGGAGCAAAAGAAAACGGAGAAACCCGATGTTGAATCGGGGAAACACGAGCAAGGGGGGTCCGAGGGGGGTACCCCATCTGATGGGCACAATGTGTTTGCACCTTCTGAGTGATTGAGTGAGGCTGTATTTAAACTACCTATATGTAGCCAAACTACATATTTACCGTATACCCTCGAATAAGTACCCGCTCGAAAAACTATCCATCTCGAATAACTCCCCCCCTCGATAAATTTCGCTGTCAAAAAAGACTGATAAAAAGTTTATCCCCGGGGACTTATTGGAGGATATAGTGTAACCTTATCGAGACTTTTTACTGTATTAGACCATTCAGTGTGTGGTAGTGTTGGGAATTTCAATATTTTCGGTTCAGGGTATTGGCTTTCGGTCCAAAAAATTTCTGAAAAGGTTTTCTTTTCCTTTTTGGAAATGTTTTATTTTATAAACGACGACGCTATGATGTTTCGTTTAGAAAAATGCATAGCATGCGGTCAGCGGATTATATCAACATCACATTTCATTTGGTACAACGTTTCACGACAAATTGTGTGAAACCAAAAAGGTATCATCTTCTTTTCTGGTCAAGTTTAGCTCGGTTCAAGTCGGGTCGGGTCGGGTCTGGTCTGGTCGGGTCGGGTCGGGTCGGGTCGGGTCTGGTCGGGTCGGGTCGGGTCGGGTCGGGTCGGGTCGGGTCGGGTCGGGTCGGGTCGTGACGGGTCGGGTCGGGTCGGGTCGGGTCGGTTCCTAACACTAATGTGCGGTTCACTGATATTGCATGTGGCATGGCTGATGAAAATGTGTTCACATATTCTACTCACTCGTATGTTTGTTTGGGTGGAGGCAGGTTTTTGTCATTTATCTTTCAAAGTGATTGCCAGAAACCCTGAAATGTCCTCCATTAGGTTACAAAACCGAATTTCATCATAACCTACACACATTACGGTCATTTTTCGGTGTGCAAGAACAATTAACATGCATTTGTCGACAAACATCATAAATAATATGATAATTTGATGATATTTAATTTTGTGTTTTTATTGTTGTTTGGCATTAATATGATTAGGCGGAATGTCAAATGCATTATCAAACTTTTTCTAATAGAAGAGATGATTTTTGTCCTCTTTTTATCTTCCTTTCCTTCTTTTTTTACACATTTTCCGTTGAAGTTCACAGAAAACAAAACTGTAGTGATTGATTTAATTTTTTCATACTTTTTCTACTTACCTAGGTATGTATTGAAATACTGTTTAACTATTCTCCACTCTCTGACCATATTGAATGCTTTGAACAGTTTCACAGGCGATATTGTTTTCATTACAGATAGATATTCTATTGTTTTTTATCAGAACCAAAGTCAAAGGCACCCTCCTCTATTAGAAGAAATATATGGTAAAAAATAGTTTCGTAACGATACAAATATTTGGTATGTATTTAGGTAAATACATGAGTTACCTGTGGCTGTGTGGCAGTGCCAATATTTTTCATTAATTTAACCAATTATCAAAATTATTCATTGTATAGTCCGGTTACTTTACACCCTGCACGCGTGGTTCCCGCTGGAAGTGTGCCCACAATGGTGAACGCGTCCGAGTTTCAAAAAAGATGA
Source organism: Sphaerolaimus hirsutus (assembly GCA_964036195.1). NCBI lineage: Eukaryota > Metazoa > Nematoda > Chromadorea > Monhysterida > Sphaerolaimidae > Sphaerolaimus > Sphaerolaimus hirsutus. Next base: position 27,692,150 of record OZ038451.1, on the reverse strand, counting down.
CAAAATTGATTGCTGTTATAATGTTATTCATTAACATATTCACATCGATGAATTTTTTCATATTTTTACGAAAATCGCATGATTTAATAATCATTGGCACGCTTCCAACACGAGACATAAATCAGTGCGAGGGCAGAGTATCACGTACGCCGAGTATAGGATGAATCTCAAACTACCGTATTTCCTCGATATACCCCCCCCCCCTCGAAATACCCCCCCTCGAAATACCCCCCCTCAAAATGGACACTATGAACTTATAAACCCCCCCCCCCCTCGAAATACCCCCCCCCCAAATGTAGTGTATAGAGAACGTAAATGACAAAGGCTGCGGTTTGTCATCCCGGCAATGCAGAACACTCGTTAAAAACGATGACTCTGTTATGTGAGAACAGTGTTTGTACGTCTACACACTTATAAATGTCTTTAGAGTCTTATAAATGGCGATTTTTGTTGCATTTTTCGACGTCTGCGTACGTTTCAGACGACATTTTAGTACTGGGATTTCAAAAAATTTCTGGCGAAATAATAACCCCCCCCCCCTCGAAATACCCCCCCCCCTCGTTTAACCCCCTCAAAATTCTCACTCTGAAAAAATAAACCCCCGGGGGTATTTCGAGGAAATACGGTAAACTATTTGTTCACATGAAGTATAAATGCAGAGTTGTTGAAAGATCTGAACGTTTTCAAGATAAATGTAAACACACAAATAGCATTTTCAATTTATTCACAACCAAGTACAATAAATTGTCGTTACAGCAAAACGATAAATAGAAGGTGAAGCGACAAATACATGTCGCCGCAAACTCGGTTACACAAGAACGCTTGAAGATTTCCATCCATAAATTGTCATGTTGAAAGCACTAACCGATATCTACATTATGGCCAAAAATTATTTAAAAAGCTCCAGTGGTGCTTGAGATATCAATGTGAAACGAAGACTTCGCTATTTGTCGGCAATCTCAACGAGAAATGTTGCCGACAAATAGCGAAATTTTCGTTTTTCTTTGATATCTCAAGAACCACTAGAGCCTTTTGGATAATTTTTGGACACGATGTATATATCGGATAGTGCTTGCAACATGTCAATTTGGGGATGGATAACTTTAAGCGCTCTTGAGTAATTGAATTTGCGGCGACATGTATTTGTCGCTTTATCGTCAATTTATCGTTGTGCTGTAACTCCGGCTTTAGAAATATTAAAAAAATCGGTACTCGAGCCTCGAGGAGATAAAATTTTTTTCGCATGAATAAATGTCATATACCGTGTTTGCTCGAATGATTTCCCTCGAATAATTCCCCCTGTATTGACAGATGGGGTAAAATGATCTCCCATCGAACCCCCCCCCTAATATGATAAATTTGGTTGTGTCCTAATGCTTAAAAGTTTTGACGAAAAAACACCCCCATTGAAAAGTTCCCCCTCAAAAAGGTCCGATGGGAAAACAATTCCAAGGGGAATTATTCGAGCAATTGCGGTAATTAATTTTCAAGAAATATTACGTCATTAATGTGTATATGCAGATTATTCAAGGAAGCTAACCGTATTTTTAAATCATGTAAAGTAAATATTACCTACCTATGCACCAAATTCACCCATATTGAGATCGATGAAAATAATTATGCACTGTGCTTTTTTTATTACCAATATTGGAAATATAAAAATAGTACACACCATATTTGCTTGAATAGTCCCCCCCCCCGAAAAGCATATTTCGTGAAATGAGTTGATAGAACCATTCTTGAAAATTTTGACGAAATAATAATTTCCCCTTCGAATAATTCCCTCCTCAAAAAAGTCTGACAAAATGATAATTCCCCAGGGGGATTTTTCAAGCGAATATGGTATTTGTTAATTTCGATCACAGAAATGTTTCGTTCTTATGGTGGAACACCAATGAAAACGTATGAGTAATGCTGACATCAACAGAATGATCAATATCACTCCCGTTTATTTCATTCACAACGTCATTGTTTTTCATGAGTGAAGTGTGTGTGTGTGAAGTAAAAATGTTACTTACATTTTTCTCCGGTTTACAGCTGAAATTGCATTTCGTATTACATTTTATTATTTCATTAAATTACATGGTTTCATTGTAATAAAACTCACTGGGTAGTACTAGTAGCATCCGCATTTGTTTCTATTTTGAAACTAGGAAATGGATTTCTGGGCACTTCACGGCTATCACATTGTTTCACTGTCAGCGTATCTGCAGCACAAAAATACAGAATTTATGTTGAACTGAATTTCCCAACCGTAGTGTGTAATGTGTTACATGGCATTTGACACTTGATTTTACACTTTACAGGGTGTGGGACTGCCACCGGGCAGGCGCCAATTATGCTACAGACAACTGACGCCTCCAAAATTGCTTTTTTGGTGACAGCAATTTCTGTACCATTCTATATTTTTACTCGGCAGACACGATACTCTACAAACAGATAGGAGTTATGTCTTTGGCTGGCAGACGGCCAGCCGAGAACTTATGGAAGACGTGATGATGATGGCGAGAGATGATGATGACAACGAAAGTGATGACGTCATGATGGAGTGTTTCCTCCGGAAAAATGTATGGTGTAATGTCATCCGAGTATAGCAATATCACCAGAAAATACTGACAGAAGATAAGTGATAAAAATGTTGCAAGTTATTTTTACCTAAAGGTGGAGTGGCAAGTTTACTTTAATGACTAGTATTTTTTTCAGATGTCTACTGTATACAGAGTTGGAAAAACGTATTTACGTTTACCCGAAATACCCGGTTATTCAGGTATTTATATTTACGTTTACGTTTACGTTTTCCAAAAATACCGTTACGTTTTGTTACGTTTTCCTGACCAAAATACCCGGGTACTGGGGAAAACGTAAAAATTCTGATATTTAGTAGTTTCTTAGTGGCCGCGCCCTCAGACGGAACTGCGTATTTCCATGAATTCTCCACAGATTTTGATCGTTGACCACTTAAAATGATCAGAATGATGTGGCGATCACTTTAGTGCAGCGATTAGGATGATTACAAAAGATACTAGGTAACCATTTTTGAATGTAGGTAACTGTATTTTGTAATAAACTGACAACAAATTATGAACAAAATAGTGAAAGAAATCTCTTATCTATGATTTAAAATTCAACACAATTCCAGGTACCCTCTTCAGATAGGTGTGGCAGATTTCACAGTATATTTGATGGAGTGTTTTTCAAAAATAGACTAAAAACAGTTTTAAAAGTTTCAATGCACTGAAATTACTGTTTGTGTTTACTGTCATGGAAATCAGCGATTGACCCATCCAAAGGTGAATATAATGGTATTTTCCAAACCAAAGTGGCAAATACGACACATATGACATTTTTACGTTTACACTTTTTTTTACGTATTCCTTGGTATTTTAAAAATACCTTACGCTTTAGTATTTATACTTTTGATTTGGAAAAGGTATTTACGTTTATGTTTACGTTTTCTAAAAATACCAGTATTTGTACAACTCTGACTGTATATCCTTGAATTAGACCCCCTTGAAAGATTCCCTGCCTTGAATCACTCCAAACTGTAGGACAGATGAGGGACACATATACCCCCTTAAAGAACTTCCCCTCTTGAATAACTTCCCCCCCCCCTCTTGAATAGCTCTTCCCTATGTGTATTTGATAACAATGTTTATTTGGATTCCAATGAACATGAACATTAGAATGGATACCTTGTTTTTGTTGTTGTTAAACTGTTGAATACCTGGATTACATGAGTTAACAGAATACATGCATACAATGACAAAAGTACAAGTTGTCTTGAATGTTCTGAGCAGAAAAAACTCCCCCTACAAAATTCTGATGAAATAACTCCCCCTCAAAAATTCTGATGACAAAAAAAACTCCCCTGGGGTCTTATTTGGCGATATACGGTATACTTCACTTTGTCACTTGGTCAACTTACTTCGACTGACTGTGGGAGCGACTCCAGTTACTTTAAGTTGATTCGAATGCAACTTGTTGTCGGCACGTTCACTTTCAAACCGCTCTGAGGTAACTCTACACCACAGCCAGTGTCTGAACCAGCGTTTGCACATTTGCCTGAAAATTGAGCTTTTTATTTTTTTTTGATGAGCATTAAAAAAACTTCAGGAGATCTAAAAACAAAAAGTCCAAAAATCTAAAAACAATCTTAAAAGGTGATTATTTCTTTAAATTTCTCTCCAGGTTGTTACAGGCAATTTAATCATGTTGATTTTGAGCAAAAGACAAAAAATGAAATTTACATTTGCAGTTATATATTTTTTTAATTCCAGGTGTGATAAATTCAGAGATTACATATCATTTTCAAATAACATTTTCGTAAAATCACCATTTTCCCCCAAAAAAATGAAATTGCTATTAAATTCAAAGTATTTAACTAGCCTGAATTGTTCATTCATGCAGCAGAATATACCACAGTTTATAGCACTGTATGTGATTGTGAGAAGTTCAAAGATGTCACCAGCTTGCAAAAATATGTCATGACTAGCAAGTGCTGGGTTTATTGCCACGACCAGGTTCAGAATTCCCTGAGAATTGGAGTTTTTGTATTTAGAATGAATATTTTTTAAATAAATTTCCTAACATTTTTATTTCTTAAGGATTTCTTAACATTAGTGATTGAAAAGCGCCAGAAAAAAGGGCGCCAGGCGCCAAGGGCGCCATGGCGCCATTCGGAAAGTGGGCGCCAGGCGGCAGGGGCGCCACGAAAAGATGGCGCCAAGCGCCAAGGGCGCCATGGCGCCATTTCGAAAATAGGGCGCCAGGCGCCAAGGGCGCCAGGATAAATAAGTGCTTACAACACCCTGCGTGTGCTAAAAATGTTTCTACAGCACCGTGATACACGCATTCACTTCTTAATTCGCATTCTCCAGGAACAAAAAACAAGACTAGCAACAAAAAAAAATTATTAAAATCCACATAACAAATTCAAACATAATGAAAATTGTCATTAACCACAATTTATTTACTTCAAAGACACTTTTCCAATCAATGTTTCCTTGAAATGGACAAATCCGACAAATCTTTCAGACAAATACGATGAACCGTTGGATGACAGATTTCCACCAATTCATACCACTTCGTCCATTTTTCTGGCGAATTTAAATCATCCACGGATGCGTTTTTCATTTTTTTTTCATTTACGCAGCACTCACCTTGAAACCCTGCTGACGCCTTTTTGGCGCCATTGGTAAGCAGGGCGCCACGGAAAAGGGCGCCAGGCGCCAAGGGCGCCACGGAAAAGGGCGCCAAGCGCCAAGGGCGCCATGGCGCCGTTAAGAATGTGGGCGCCAGGCGCCAAGGGCGCCACAGAAAAAGGGCGCCAAGCGCCAATGGCGCCATGGCGCGACGCCCTATGGCGCCCTCAAATGGCGCCAGCGCCATGGCGCCATTCCATCACTACTTAGCATGTCTCAAAACTATTGAAGAATAAGTTGAAAAATTTCATTTCACAGCCTTTTACTTAGTCTAACTTCATTGATTTTGTTTTTTAAATAAGATGGGGGATTATTCAAGTGGGGTGATAAATTTTTCCTCGTATATCTAACAGGGCGGAATTGCTCAATTTGGAGAATTATTTAAGTGGATAATTATTCGGGTATGGTATACTTTATTCGGATAATAGTGATTGTATGGGATATATCCTTCCTAAAGCAGGTGGAAAAATTGATTCAACAGGGATTTCGCAAAAGTTCACCTGCGGCAATTCGACAGCAACAAAAATGCTTACAACCAACAAAATCATTCTGCTCGTTCTCATCACGTTTCTGCCCAGCCGGCTGCGCTTGGGATCTACGACAACGGGAACAACTGATTTCAAGAAAATCACCGTATTACTAGTGATGTTAAAGGCACCGGGAAAAATGGCACCGCACCGCACCGGCACCTTTGCCAACACATGAAAAGGGCACCTGGCATCCTGGGGCACCGGCCAGAAAATGGCACCGCACCGCACCGGCACCGGTGCCTTTTGGAAAAAATGGCACCGGCACCGAAGGGCACCGGCGGGTTGCCGGTGCTAGCACCGAAAGGCACCGCACCGGGCTGGAATTTCTGAAGTAAATATCGGGCAGTTTCTCAGTGGTCTCACCTTTGGAAGTGCATATTTCCATGAATTTTCAACCGATTTTGATGGTTGAGCACTTAAAATGATCAGAATGTTGTGGCAATCACTTTTATGAAGCAATTACAATGATTACAAATGAAAGATAAAATATTTAATTCACTACAATGTCCATAGCCACTTGTCTACTGATCGGAGTCGTTGCTGTACAGAGAATGGAACTATCTCTGTCATAAACTGACAACAAATTTAGAACAAAAAAGTAAGATAAATATAAAATATAAAAATGATTTAAAATTCAACAAAATTTTAGATTCGCTCATCAGATAACGTATTGGGTATAATGTATTTCACAGTAGGTATATTTATTTGATGGGAGGTTTACAAAATAGGCAAAAACGGTTGGGTAAATATATCACTTTTTTGAAATATGAATAAGCACATACTATGGACAAAATTGCACAGCACATGAAGCCTTGGCCGGTGCCTTTCCCGGTGCCTTTACTTTGGCCCTGGTGCTAGCACCTTTGGCACCGGCAAAAAAATGGCACCGCACCGCACCGGCACCGGTGCCATTCTGAAAAAAATGGCACCGGCACCGGCATGGCACCCCTGAAGATTGCAATGGCACCGCACCAGCACCGGTGCTGGTGCCCTTCGGTGCCCAGCACCGGGGCACCGGTGCCCCGGTGCCTTTACATCACTACGTATTACCTCGAAATACTCCCAGGGGGTTTATTATTTCGGCAGCAAAATTTGAGGGTGGGGATAATTCGAGGGGGGTATTCGAGGGGGGGGGTCTATTATTTCGCCAGAAATTTTCGGAAATTCCCCATACACAGACGTAGAAAAATCAAACAATTACATAGATGTATATCTGTTTATAGGCATACATAACTGTATATGAAGGGTGTGCTTCTAAAAGTACCGATCTACGAAAAATCGATTTTGAGATAATCGCAATTGAATGTTTGGAGTATGCAATACCCATACATGAGTATCAGGTATGGGTGTTTTGGGTATGGGTATTTAGGGTATATTGTTGGGTATCCACATGCATGGGTATAATTGTTGATTATACACATAACACTAGCTATATAAAATTTTGCAATAGTGATACCCTTAATTTACTGTAGATCGGTACTTTTATAGGCACAATTGGGAAACTTTCATGCAGATCAGTACTTTCAGAAGCACAAATTATTTCTATTCAAACATACACATACCCATATTACCCATACAAAAAAAGCACAAAACGAGTTTGTGCTCTTAAAAGTACTGATCTGACATCGGTACATTCAGAAGCATAAAAAATAATGTGCAGATCGGTACAATTAAAAGAACAATTTTGGAAAAAGTCTGTAGATCGGTACTTTGTAAGATACAAAACCTGAAAAAGCTTGTAGATCGGTACTTTTAAAATTTCAGAAACTGTTTTTTGCCATTTTTTGGCATTTTTCGACCCCCCGTATCTTAAAATGCATTTTCACACCCCCCACTTTTTTATTTTTTTTGAAGGGCTTTCCTATGGGGACCCAGAAAATGGTCTTAACTCAAAATTGACAAATTTGTAGATCGGTACTTTTAGAAGCACACCCTTCATATACACATATACCCTTCCCTAACGTCACTTAATCATCAGTTTTAACGTGTGTTCTGCATTGTACAGATCACAAACTGCGGTATTTGTAATGTACGTTCTCTTTACACTCAATTTTAGGGGGAGGGGTATTTTGAGGGGGGGTTTATTATTTCCTCAGCCGAATTTTAGCTGGGTATTTCGAGGGGGGGTTAATTCGAGGGGGGATAATTCGAGGTAATACGGTAGGTTATTTGAAAAAATATCCATACATAGGTGTTTGTAAACTTTCCGCCCGTTCAAATTGTAATTTTACATACCATATTTCTTTAAATAAAAGAGCGTTGTTCTATTTTTCGTCAACCTTTTCATTTGCCGTTCTACTGGAGGCTGCGCTTATATGTTTTTGCCAATCTTTTCACACATTTTTCATCTGAACGTTTAGCTTAACATCCTCCACGTTTATACCTTCCACTCCACGTCATCCTTTATATCATCATTTTGAACATTTTGAACATGGCCATTGTCCATTTTTTGAATTTTGTGTTTTGGCACTCTTCCAAAATAATTTCTACCTGCCGAAGGTGCCATTCTATTGGAGACTGCCGTTCTATTTATGCATGCATGAAAAAGGTGCCAAAACCCGCCATTTTATTTAAGGTGCCCTATTAATGGAGGTATGCCGTTCTATTAAAAGAAATACGGTAACTAATCATATCTAAGTGGAAGAAAATTGTAAATATTCATGATAGTCAACTCACACACAGTGACATCATTTCTGTTGTACATTCTAAGACTGGAAGTGATGCTGCTATTGCATTCCCAGGATGAAATCGAGTGTGGGTGCAGCTGTAGTTTGTGCAATGCCTTCACCAGAAAACTGCTTGTGACAATCATAATCACGCATGGGAGTATTTTACAGATGGTGCCAAAGAACCTGCAATGAATATTTCTTAAAGTAAAGAGTAAAGTAAAGAGCAAAGTAAAGAGTAAAGTAAAGAGTATAGTAAAAAGTATAGTAAAAAGTAAGGTAAAGTAAAGAGTAAAGTAAAGAGTAAAGTAAAGAGAAAGTAAAGAGTAAAGTAAAGAGTAAAGTAAAGAGTAAAGTAAAGAGTAAAGTAAAGAGTAAAGTAAAGAGTAAAGCAAAGAGTAAAGCAAAGAGTAAAGTAAAGAGTAAAGTAGAGAGTAAAGCAAAGAGTAAAGTAAAGAGTAAAGTAAAGAGACAAGTAAAGAGTAAAGTAAAGAGTAAAGCAAAGAGTAAAGCAAAGAGTAAAGTAAAGAGTAAAGTAAAGAGTAAAGTAAATTAAAGAGTTAAGAGTAAAGTACTTTGCTACTTCTGGGTCTGCCCCCAGAAATGTGAAATGCATTGAGAACTCATTTACAAACCAGAACACAAACAAACCAGAAGTTGAATGCTAATAATCCAGTTTCCCTGGCCAGTCTACTGTATTGCAAATTGAAAACATATTTCCTATCTGCAGGCAAGCAACAGTACGCGTGTTCAGTTGACATTGCTATCTGCATTGGATAAAAAACCCAAATGAATTAATTTGGGAAAACATTATCAAATGATAGGAAAATTGCGAACTTACCTCAGAAGTGCCATAAATGGGTGCAGATACAACTGTAACTATTGCAAAAATGACTAATGATATTTTTTTAGCCAATTTATCTGTAAACCAGGCAGTGCCATCGCATTGTGAAAGGTAATATGCTGTTGTTATATACCTAAAAATGAATGGATTAAAATGACATGGATAAATTCAAAGGTTTTGCAGATTTTTGTGGGCAGATGTGGAACCCAATCCATAGATACCACTATTTTCTGTGATGTGCTGATTTTTTCAGCGCATATACCACATTTCTTCTAATAGATATAATGTATACCTATACCTATAACCTATACCATGTTCATTCTACTTTTCATTAACTTTTTTGCCTGGCATTCTATTGGAGGCTGCCATTTTATTTTTTCTGCCAATATTTTTCACACATTTTTCATTTGAACATAGTATTTGTTTATGAAACGTGACATAAGCAACATTTATCAGAGCATCAATTCAAAAACCAAATGGGAAAAATCATAGTTCTGAATAACTTGGATGTTCTCACCACCAGGCTTGCATCTCCCAATGTCGGTGTGTGAATTATTGTGTGAATTTGGGAGAGTGTGAAAAATCTACTTTTGTCGGGCACTGTTCCTTGCATTTGTTTATATGCGTCGGAAATTCACACACTAATAAATGTCGGTAATTATTGCACGTGTGAAAAAAACTAGGTTCACGTAGGGGTCAAATAAATGCACAGACGCATACGCGTCCAATTTGTTTATGTGTGAATGTCGGGTGCTTGGACCGCGTGTGAAAAAATCGTGTGTGAATTGCCCGATCACTTTAAGTCCTTTTTACTGTGTGAATGTGTGAATTTCAGATATTTTTTTAATTCATTATGTGTGACGAATTTTTTTATTTTGATATGACCACATTAATAAAAAATTTTTTTTGCAAATTTTTGGCATTGCGGAAACACAATGACTTTTTACACGAAATTTTAGCAAAACATATGTTCAAACTTCAATCTATCAATGTCTATATTGGGCTTGAGATTTGCATGTTTGGTTTATTGGTGTGAAAAAGCTGGCAGGGTGTCCAAAAACAGGGCGCCGACTTTTTTCACACCAATACAACAAACTGCAAATTTTAGGCTGTAAACAAAATTCGGTAAAGAAGTCTATCTACCATATTACCTCGAAATACCCCCAGGGGGTTTATTATTTCGCCAGCAAAATTTGAGGGGGGGATAATTCGAGGGGGGGGGATAATTCGAGGGGGGGGGGATAATTCGAGGGGGGGGGGTTAATTCGAGGGGGGGGTCTATTATTTCGCCAGAAATTTTCGGAAATTCCCCATACGCAAAGGTAGAAAAATCGACCAATTACATAGATGTATATGTGTTTATAGGCATATATAACTGTATATACACATATACCCTTCCCTAATGTCACTTAATCATCAGTTTTAACGTGTGTTCTGCATTGTACATATCACAAACTGCGGTATTTGTCATGCACGTTCTCTGTACACTCAATTGTAGGGGGGGTATTTCGAGGGGGGGGGTTTATTATTTCCTCAGCTGAATTTTAGGGTGGGTATTTCGAGGGGGGGTTAATTCAAGGGGGGGTTAATTCGAGGTAATACGGTATATACTATCTATCTATCTACCTAATATCTATACCAATATCTATATCGATTGCTACGCGTTGCAGCTGGCGTTTGACATCGCCACCCTTCGATGCTCTACCTAACTACCTAATATCTTCATGGGGGGGGGGGGGCAATCAAGGGCCCCTTCGGACACGTTGTATCGCACGACGTGTCCGAAAGGGCCCTGAATTGCCCCCCCCCCCACATATGGATATCATGGATTGATCGATCGCCAGACCAGACCGACAAGACAAGCAGGGCGTCCAGGAGTACGCAGACCGCGCAACTAACATCACTGTTTTTACATTTCTGTATAGATGTCACATAAGTTACATTTACGTTTTTACTAAAGCATTTGTCAAACGATATACATTACATGAGAATTTATTCAATATCATCCAAAATTTTGCAAAAGTATCTTTTATAATAAAACCCGCAGTGATAAATCTATACAACTATACATATATATATATATATATATATATATATGTGCGTAACGTGCTGTATTTCCACGAAATACCACCAACCAACCAGCCTGCACTGCAGCCACCACACAACAGGGGCCATTTCAATTCAATTCGCTCTAGTTGTGGCTGATAACACTCAGTATTGGACACGATTAAGGTATTGATCCATATATTATCCTGAGAAAATTCATATTGGACTATTTCATATGTAGATATTATGATCCATGACCAAAAAAATAATCCCTAATCCCTGTTGCACCGTGAAACAATCAAACCCGCAAAGGTTATGTTTCGGTTGCTTTTGACGACCAGGCTAAAACTGTATTGGATGTTTTGGAGACGATATTTTGCCACGTCTCGCGGACCTGCCGCCACCGCCGCAGGGTCGTGGTAATAATTACTATTTGACTGTTAGGGTCATTAAATGACCCTAACTAAAAACACAGAACCCCTTGAAAACAGTGGCGCGTGGCGCCCTGCCCAAAAATGGCGCCAGCAGGTTTTCAAGGCGAGAACACATATACGTGATATGATTTTACAGAACAATAATTGCCCAAAACGGGCGCCAAAATGATAGGTGATTACAGAACAATAACTGCCCAAAACGGGCGCCAAAATGGCGCCAGCAGGTTTTCAAGGCGAGAACACATATAGGTGATAGGTGATTACAGAACAATAACTGCCCAAAACGGGCGCCAAAATGAAAAATTGACAAAATTGACCCCCCCTCAATATTCTCACTCTGAAAAAATAAACCCCCCGGGGCCGGGAGTATTAGAGCTTAGGTCCCACACACGCTAGTTGACGCCAAAATTAGCATCAACTCAGAGTCAACTGGTCAAAAATTCAATTGACTATGAGCCATTTACAATATGTATCCAAAAAATCCCCTTCTTTCATTCTACATCAATCAACTTCTCAATATTTCTTAATCAACACAGGTAAAAAATTAAAAATATTTATACTTAAAACAGTTGACTCTGAGTTGACTCAATCGACTTCTAAAAAGTAGCGTCAACCACCGTGTGGAGCGCCTAAGCGTCGATTCGACGTGAAATGACGACGTAAAATGACGTCGTGAAATTAATTACACGAATGTGGATCATGCTACGGGTCTACAAATTTCTAAGGATGCTACGTGATTTAATTCGCTCTAGTTGTGGCTGATAACACTCAGTATTGGACACGATTAATGTATTGATTCATATATTATCCTTAGATAATTGTAGACCCTTAGCATGATGATATGATCCCCACTTTACGTCGTCAGTGACAACAACGCTAATCCGGCCTGGCGCATGTACCAGCCGCTCGCAGCCAATCCATGCATGCCATCACGTTTGAAAAATACAAAAAGTGCACGGTATAAAAGGCTATTCACTCATGCATTAAATTAAAACTCATTAAAGTGCATATTTGCGCTCGGTGAGTCGGTTTCCGTTCATCTTTATCGCTAAATATAGAAGTTTGTGCCGAAAAATATAAAATTCACACGTTTTCATTTCTCTATCTTATGGTGTGAAAATCGCATTTTACCGAAAATGTCATATTCGCCCAGTGTGTGAATTTTTTCACCGACAAATGACGGTCGCGCAACTGTGAATAATATTCACACAATATTTTTTTTCGGCACGCCTGTTGTGTGTTAGCGAGAATCGACTTTTATTACCGAAAAAATATTAGCGTGTTAATTTTCGGGCGCGATTTGACCTCTAAGGTAAAATAAACAAATGGTGAGCGACCGAAATCTTGCTGTAATTGTCGGTATTTTTTATGTGTGTGAATTGTAAATGTGATAATGTGTGAATTCAGCTGCAACGCTGCTCACCACCTATTTTTCCAACATTTTTGTGTTTTGGCACTCTTCCAACATATTTTCTATCTGCCATTATATTGAAGGTGCTGTTCTATTAGAAGCTGCTGTTCTATTGTTGTGGGTGAAAATGTGCCAAAACCTGTCATTCTATTAGGTAGATGTGCCTTTCTATTGGAGGTATGCTATTCTATTAGAAGAAACCAGTAGTCCTTGAAAGTCACAGTTCCACCAAAATTTTGAAAAAACACACACACCTCACTATTGATAGTGCAAGCACATGGCAAACTGCAACTATATGAAAAACCACCGAACAATTCACACAAATCAGTAGCAGGAGTATCCAGATTCTGAAAACACTGAGTTTTTAACACAATTTTCTGTATTAATAGTAGCGGTGTCAAAAACGGTCGAACTTCACTTGAACTTGAATAAAAAAACGCCACTTAAAATGTCCTTAGATCATATTCGTGACTAGTGATGTAAATGCGTCACGGCGCTGGCGCCTGGCGTTAGCGCCAAAGCAAAAAGCGCCATGGGCCTTTGGCGCTTGGCGCTATTTTGCTGTGGCGCCATTTTGCTGTGGCGCCATTTTGCTGTGGCGCCATTGGCGCTTGATGCTATACCCATGAAAAACGCCACGGCGCTTTTGGCGCTTGGCGCGATTTTTGACTGGCACCAGGAACAAAATGCCTGGCGCTGACGCTTTGCGCCATTTTGCTCTGGCGCCATTTGCGCATGGCGCTAGGGGTTGGAAAAGCGCCATGGCGCTTTTGGCGCTTGCCACCAACGTTCGAGCGCTTTTTACACCACTTTTCATTACATATGAATTCAAAACGGTCATTTTAATTATCCTAGCTCTCCTCAAATGATAACAAATTCCCGGCCATTTTTTTCCAAATAAATTGATTGTGAAAAAAAGCTCACCTGTCCCACAAAAAGTAGACACACTGTTCATCGGCGAGCCTCTTGTACATAGTGATGTAAGAATAGTTTACTAGTAGCATGGTTTGAGCAAAAGACAATCTGGTCATGAGCACATTCGTGGGCGACTTCAATTGATTCATGTTCAGAATGCACATGAGAATTATGTGCGCTGGGATGCCCAGTGCCGCCAGACATGGCCCCGCCCAATTTTGAACCTGCGCAAAATGTTGTGTTTACTATAAATCCTTGAATTAATCCGATGGGTACATACCTACCGTATTTCCTCGGAATACCCCCCTTGAAACCCCCCCCCCCCCTCGAAATACCCCCAGGTGTTTTCGAGCTGGGGAAAAAATAAACCCCCGTCTGGAAGAAGGTACATCATGTATACAATATACATGATGTATAAATTGAGAGAAATTTGCATCGCTGGTACACATAGACTGGTTCGTGTAGCGATACACGTTGATACATCCAAGTGCAACCTCGTTTGCTGCATTTATTACGCGTTTGGGTATGAAATGGCCCATTCTTTACTACGATCCTTCTCGAAAATTTCTGGCGAAATAATAAACCCCTCGACTAAGACCCCCCTCGAAATACCCCCTCAAAATGTCCACACTGAAAAAATAAACCCCCTGGGGGTATTTCGAGGAAATACGGTAGTTACTTTTCTGTCTGATCTGTTCTTGTTGTAAGTTACTTTTAACTTGTAACTTTTTGAAACTACGTGTACGGGTAAATACCCACTTTGATTCTTACCATTACCAATGCTCATAAAACACCCATGTAAAATACTTTTCTACCCAGTAAACCTACCTGGGTAAAATTGCAAAAAAAGAAGTTTTCATTCATGGAAGCATAACATCAAGTATTTTTCCGGGTATTTTATGGGTTCTCGGTGTGAAATTGATTACAAGTTCAACCAAATATTTTATTTTTTCAATCTTTCACCTAGCGTGAAGTGTCTTCACTCAAATTTTCGTGTTGTGTGTGGTGCGCTGGCATGCTTCGTGAAGAGTCTGAATGTGCCGGCGTGAAGGCACTTCACAACGCTTCGCCGCGAATTTACACATCCATTTTTTTGTTGTGAAATAATTACAATCATTTTACAGTGAACAATATTGTCAACTACAAAAACATGTCAACTCACAGTTTTCAACGTCGCCCAAACACCGCTGTTTTCTGCGAACTCCGCCGTGAATATTTGCATAGTTTTATTCATGCATAGAGTCAACTCGCTGTCATCCATTTTTGTCACTCAACGATGAATTTTCGATTTATTATAGAATATTCTGATCATACCTAAAATTCTAAAGGTATAAAGTAAATGTCACACGTCACACATTCTTACTGATAGTTGACTTATGTCAACATCCCCTGCGTATTTACGTTTAATCAGCCGCCGCGCAGCAGTGCACTTAACTGACAACATGTTTAATCATTATTTTGACGCGCAAAACCGTTATTAAATTCGTGTTTTTGCTATCCATGATGGAAATATACGGTAATTTCAGCTCATTCGAATTTTTTTTGTTTTTGTTGTTTTTTTTATTTAAATTTTTATGAACGTAATTTTCTACATTCGCTGAAATTGCAGCTGATAAAAATTGTGGAAAAATGATATTTGAAGAACTTGTGAACTTGAAAGTTGAATGCGGATATTTAAAGGTATGAACTGTCGTGGTAAATATCAAGGTATCTCTTCACAGTAGTGATAGAAATCCGCTAAAAAAGAAATGCTTTATAACAATGTGCAAAAACAAGCGCCATGG
Organism: Sphaerolaimus hirsutus; assembly: GCA_964036195.1. Classification (NCBI taxonomy): domain Eukaryota; kingdom Metazoa; phylum Nematoda; class Chromadorea; order Monhysterida; family Sphaerolaimidae; genus Sphaerolaimus; species Sphaerolaimus hirsutus. The sequence continues at coordinate 27,676,319 of OZ038451.1, read as the reverse complement.
CGCCAGCGCCAGACACAAAATGGTGCCAGAGAAATGGCACCATTTTATCACTACTTCCCACCACGAACCCTCAATTTTTTAAATGACAATAAAGCCGGAGTTACAGCATGACGATAAATAGAAGGTGAAGCGACAAATACATGTCGCCGCAAATTCGATTACTGAATAACGCTTGAAGGTATCCATCCCTAAATACACATGTTGAAAGCACTAACCGATATCTACATCGTGTTCAAAAATTATTCAAAACGCTCTAGTGGTACTTGAGATACAGTCCCGGCCGATATAGATCGAACATCAATTTTAAAAATTAATTTTCGCATGTCAGTAAATCGGCCCAAATGCAAGAAAGGCAGTTGGTACCTGAGGTGGGGGTGCGCGCAAGGGGTGCGCCCACATGCACCCCTGGGGGGACCCCCCAGCAGTCATCGATCCAGTTTATGTTCCATCTATATTCATCAAATGAAATTTGGGAAAATTTCTTTGGCGAACTCCCACAGCAGCATCGATGGCTGTCGGGGGGTCCCCCCTGGGGTGCATGTAGGTACCCCTTCCGCGCACCCCCACCTCAGGTATCAACTGCCTCCCTTGCATTTGGGCCGATTTACTAACATGTGAAGATAATTTTTTTATGTTCCATCTATATCGTACCACTGGAGCGTTTTGAATAATTTTTGGACACGATGTATGTAGATATCGGTTAGTGCTTTCCACATGTCAATTTAGGGATGGATACCTTCAAGCATTCTTGAGTAATCAAATTTGCGGCGACATGTATTTGTCGCTTCACCTTATTATTATTATTATTATTATTATTAACGAGATTGGGAGCCATACCTCCTAGGAGGTTACGCTCCTCTCCCCTACTACTACGCGCATTTACTATTAGCCTTCCTTATGTTATGTCTCCGTATATGCATTTGCGTATCATTGAATTGCACTGCTTGCGATGTGCATGACATACATTCGCCTGTATATACCCTTGTCTCCACTCACAGGGGACCGTACAAGTTATGTGTTCCATCTCTCCTCTTTCTGTGTTGTTCCCCTTGCATAAGTATAGGATATGTAGCGTATTTAATGGTATTTTCACATGTGTTGATGAACATGCTCTGCATATTTTTTTCCGTTTGCCGTCCCATAAACGCAGGCTGTTATGCCTGGCTGCAAACCATAGTCTCTCGTTATAGTGTATCCCTTTTAGTTCGATGTGGTCATACCTTCTAATACTAAGTGTCTTTTCAGTTTTCATTGTCTTTAAAGTAACCGCTTTTCTGTACAGATAGACATTCTTTTTAATATCAGATGTTCTCATGTTTGTTGTATCGATCTTCCAATCCATGAATGATTTACACTGCGATACCAAATTGCTGTTAGTGTTATCTATTGCAAGTCTGCTATTGCCATGTAGTTTCTTGTCTTCTTCCATAGCTCTGACCAGCCATCTTCTCTTATCAATATGGTGCATGTAGTGATCATTGGTAATTACTAGCTGTCTATATTTATCCGATGGTAAGATTCCATCTAGATCTTTAATCAGGCATGCATTACTAGCACTGACCGGTAGCGATGCTATCTGTTTCATTGTCTGCATGTATAATTTGTCCATTTCTCTGAGGTCCTTTATATCCAGTCCTGTTACCTCTACCCCATACATACTTCCTGGTTCAACATAAGCCTTCCACGTTGTTTTTCCATTATATAGTGGAGAGACAGTATTCCTAGCCGCCGATACTGCTAGGGATCGTAGCTGTTGCATCTTCGTCACGCAGCCTCTTTTATGATCACTGAATGGATCTCGCCCTCTATTTATTTTAACACCGAGATATCTCAGTGTATCTGTCTCCTTCAATATTTCTGTTTTGTTTTTGGCTGGATCTCCACAGCTTATATACCAGTTTTTTCTCGGTATGGTGGATTCTCCCCATCGAAGTACCTCACTTTTGCTTGGGTTTATTGACACACTCCAGGTCCACGCCCATTGGCTGAAGATGTTAAGTAATTTTTGAAGTTCGCTATCTCTACTTGCTAGAATCACTATGTCATCAGCGAAGAATAAGGCTGGTATTTTAGCTTCGTTCTTGCCACATTTCGCTCCCATGCCTGACTTAAGTAGAACTTCAGCCAGGTCATGCATATATATAGCATACAAGGTCGGACTCAGTGCGCAACCTTGTGCCACCCCAATGGGATATGGTAGAATATCACTTTCGTAACCCCCATACGTCATTACCGCATGAGTTTTTTGATACACATTTGATATAGCATCAACCAGCTGATCGGGCACCCCCATGAAGCGCATTTTACGCCATAGTTTGTTGCGATCCACCCTGTCAAATGCTTTTACTGCATCTACAAAGCACGTGATGAAGTTGTTGCCATTCGCACATGCATAGTTATAACAGGTTTTTAGTATCTGAACATTATCCAATGTCCTTCTGTGTGGTCTGAAACCACCCTGCATTTCTGTCAGGGCGTTTGTGTCTTCTAGCCATCTTATCAGTCTTTGATTTAGTACTGACATGTATACCTTCTTTATATTGCACGATAAACCTAACGTTCTATAATTTCTCAAATCACTTTTACTACCCTTCTTGTGCAAAAGTATCATTTTGCACAATGCGGCTTCGTCTGGTATATCTGTACCTTCTAGCCACCTGCTGAATATATTGACTAGTGTGATTTGATGGTTTTCTTCTAATAATTTTAGATGTTCGTGGAAGACCGAGGTTGTCCCTGACGATTTGTTATTTTTAAGTTTTATTATAGCTTTTTCCACCTCAATCAGTGTTATTTTGTTTCGTAGTTTAAGTATTTGCTTGGAGCAGCATGGAATGGGGTTTACGCTATTGGCAGCATCTAGTTCTGCCCCTGGATTTGCAGTGATAACAACATCCCATGCCTTTTTCAGCTCCATTTTCATACCTTCAACAGATGTGACCTCTTTACCGCTCACATCTTTTATTGTATGAACAATGTTTTTGTTACCTGTTCTTATATTATTCACTTTTTTATAAAGATCGTTCAGGGTGATTGACGTGTTATTTTTGTTTGCCCATGCTATCTCTCAGTCTTTAGTTACTCTTATATGATCACGTTTCAATTTATTTAGAAGTCGTCTCTCCCGTTTTAATTCATCTCGAAGTTTCTCCATATTGTAAGTATCTTCACACGCCTTAATTTTGTGTCTCACTTTAGCTATTTTTTTCCCTTGCACACGCATCTCTAGTACCGCTTTTTGTGGTTTGCTGCTTACTACATCAGTAGTAGCCGCCTTTGAAATCATAGAGACCATGTCTTGATATGTCATACATTTTTTTCCTCTTATATCGGTTTGGAACTTTATTTCTTCCTCGTTTGATTTTGGTCTTAGTAACTTCGTCTTTTCAAGTTCCATAGGAATCATGTAGTCAAAAGTCATAATAATAGCATTGTGGTCTGATTGTATGCTGCTGTATTCTCCGCATTCATCGATTATGCCCTTGGTTAATGACAAAGATCCATCTGAAAAACATAGATCTATAACCGATTTTGCATTTACTCTTTCGTATGTCCATAATCCCTTGAATTGTGTATTTAATGGCATCAAACCTGTGCTAGTCATGAATTCTCTCACAAGCTTGCCGTTTGTGTTGATATCATGGTTGTTACCCTTGATCCCTAGCGCATCAGCACCGATATGACTGTTAAAGTCGCCTACAATTAATGTCTCTTCGTTTTGAGAACGTCCCTTCCTAACTATCTGCTCTAACTCAGCTATTATGTTAGCATTGAGTCTTTTGCAGTCGCTATGTTTTGATAGCTTACTATTGTTTTCCATGTAAACCACCACAAGATTCAATTTGCGTCCTTTCCTATCATCTCGAATCATGTCCAATATCGGATGATTAGAAATTTTCACACAGAGAATGTTTGATGCAACTAGGTCTGAGACTTTGGATACAGTATATTTTATCCCCTTTCTCAGATAAACTGAAATACCACCTGTACCTGTACCCACTTTAAAGTTATGTGCTGCAGTGTAGCCCCCTAAATGGCAGCATTCAGCAGCATTTCTGAATTGCGTCTCAGTGAAACAAAGCACTTCTGCCCCTGTGTTTTGTATTGTATCTAGAAGTGACTGTATGTTACCACGTAAAGATCTAGTATTTTGGTAAAGTATGCACAGGGACAGTAGCGACAATGTTGTAGACGTCGATGATAATATATCTCCTTTTATATTTGCCGCAGTGACAGGTATGATTTGTAATAGAAACACGCCAATGACACTCAACAATATATTTTTATTTACCACTACTACAGTTGATAGAGTTGTGCGAAATAAAACCATAACACTGACACACCAGATATCACATACGCGAAAAAGTGCAATATACAGATAATGTTTTGATCTGATCCAGATCCGGGAAAATTCTGCATAGCTAAACTGTTTTTTAACATACACACAGTAGGCAATGATGAATTTTAGTAAAAACGAATCGTAAAGAGAGAAAAATGTGAAAAAAGGGAAAATTTCGGTTATGAATAATTTTGCATATTGTATTTTGATATTTTCCCTTTTTTTCAAAGTCGTCAGCCTGCTAGAAGCGAGGACTGCACCACCGACAGGCACCACTAATTTTACTGCTACTCTTTCATAGAGGGAACGGAATCTTGTTTTTAAAAAGTTTAATAAGCTGTTTTTTTTTAAAGTTTTTGAACGTTTTGAACGGTTTGAATTTTAACGAACCAGCATCACAGAAAAGTGTATTTAAAAACACTAAGTATTTTGCAGTATTTTTTAGAAATTTTAAAATATTTTTAAATAGTTTTATTTTTAAAAGTGGTAAAAATGGTATCCAGACAGTATACCAGTAGGAAAATCGATACATGACACTATCAAAGCGTGTGTTAATAAATGCAGTAATATTGAACGTTTTATCACGCTGTGCTGATGAAACGTGCTTTGTGATAAATAAACGGATGAACGTTAGGTAGAACAGTAAAAAGTTTGTCCAATATCCACCGTTTTGGACATTCGATTGAATCTGAGAGTAGGCATATTGCGATGTAGATTTTCTGCTATCAAATACATTTCCATTTTTTTGCATATGTAGTTCAATAGTATCTACATTGCAATCTGCGACTTCAGATATTTGCACAGTATTTGAGATTGCGACACAAATATCACACCGTATGGCCAGCAGTTTTATATTCAACGTAATAAATCTACAACACGTTTGTGGCCAGTCTGTCGCCTGTAGTTGTTTCACGTCACTTTTCACGTTGGCGCCTCTGTGTATGGGGAATGGTATTAAACTTCCAAAGTTCTCTACCCCTGGTGAATGTACTTTCCCGCCATATTTATGTACACATAAAGTATTCATGTATAGAAAATTTGAAAGTTTTGATAGAAACGTTCGGTAAAATTGTTTTGATAAATAGAAATGAAGAAAACGAGGCGCTCCCATTTTTGATTCATTTGTCGGCTCAGACGTATGTATACGTACATTTTTGGTATAAAAAAGTTCCAACCGATGTTGTGATTCTCCATAAATGAAGTTATTGAACGCTGGTTTTTTGGCGGGCCGCGTTTCAGCTCGCGTTGACGTTTTCTCGTGGCCGCTGCCTATAAACGGGCGATGTATAATTATGTACATACTTTTCTGTATATTTTCAAACTTATTTGTACAGGTAACCCACATTTTCTTTAACGTGTCCAGGGTTAAGTGCACAATCAGCTTATGTCCAGATGGGGAAGTGTGTAAGCCATCCCGTGATATTAGGCGCACCATGGCTTGAACAGGCGTCTCCAAGCCCATTGTTTCATAATTGGATAGACAGTAGCCCATAATCGGCAAAACCATGACTCGTTTTGTGCGCGCCCGCAAAAATTCCGTTAGCGACTGCTCCAAATCAAGAAAAAAGTAGAAGATTTCTTTCGCCAATTGTTCACACCATGTTGAGCAGTTGAAATCAGGTAGCGTGGGACCAATGAGGCTTAGAATTATACGGCCATGGGGTTGTAATTTTAGATTTCCAGTGTCAATTATCGATTTGAAGATTTCAAATACGGGAGATAGGAAATTGGACCTCAAATCAACACCAGGAGATTTGATAGCTAGTGCATGTTCTAAATCCGTGCTATTTAGCACAGCCCTGACAAGCACCACATCGTAGGGGGTCGGATTTTTTACGTATTTCAGAATTGTCCCAATGCACGGTAATCTCTGGCCAGAAAATAGCGTGGAAGTAGATTCAATTTTTATAGCTAAATTTTGCGTAGAAACATGTTTTACGAATTCAATAGACAGGCCCACACTGGTACTGTCCCCGCAAATCAACAGTGAAAAAAAGTAGTTAGTAGACAGTCCAGTAGTAACGTCAAAATCATTTATCTCCTCATGCATCGCGCGGTTGTCAGACTGGCGAAAACCGGTCATTGGACCGAAGGGGCTGCTGATGCGCAATTTGCGAACCACTGAAATTGGAGCCAGCAGCGTATTATTGAGTTGCGGCTCCCTGAGTAGTTTCTGTTCAGGAATGCGCCCCCTTTCCATTAGATGTCTCAAAAATTTTTCGATTTTTTTCTGGTTTTTCGGGAGCAGGTCACAGAACTCAATATACGGTGTCGGCCCAATTACAGTGCCACCCCTATTATGTCCGCGATACGTGCTTAACATATCACGTACCTGTGTGTGGGAAGAAAGCTGTTTAGTTCTGGCGGCAAAAACGTCCAGTTTATCATCACGCTCTACACTTGCCTTGGGTGGCACTGTCGTCGACGGAATATTGTCGGATGGGGCAGCGGGGGGCGATTCTGTGAGTGGAAAATACATTGACAGTAATGCAGTTAACAAAATTACGTATATTTGCCGGTGTTTGAAATATATGTAAAATTTTCTCAGCTGTCCACATTGATATTTGGTCAATTCATTGCTATCAGAGAGAAAAAGCCGCACGTTTAAACCCAAAAATGGAACCCCCCATTCATGCAAATACCCACCAAAGTCCGGATCATTGTCTTCGAATAAATTGCCGCGATCCAACACCTCACCCTCTTCGGCAGTTTCGAGTGGCACGTGGGGGGTACACAAATTGGCATCGTCCTCATCTACTGAATCGCCATCATTCAACAGAAATGGGGGTGGTTGTTCGTTTTGGACACCCCCCACGTCTTCCGGTTTTGCACTGGCAGTATCTACACCCCCGTTTTTCGAATCGACTGATTTGACTGCGCCAAGAGATGTTTTCCCCTCAATTTTTGCCAAAAGTTGCGCCACGCGCGCGTTCAAAATTGCCACCTCGGAGGTTTCTGTGTATGGTAATTGAATACGCACACCTTTATATGATACGTGAGATGTAGTTATTTCAGGGGATTTAAGGGGATTCAGGGGAAAAAATTCAGGGGATTTAGTAGAGAAACGTTCACTATTTAGATTATTTACGTAAATATAGTCTAATTTTCGAGCATCTGATATTTTTAAAATCGATAGAAAATTTTTTTTTAGAATCGATAAAAAATTTTGTATATTATTTACCCCCTTCACGAACTTGGAATTTTTAAAACTATTCACGTCGCAGGTTTGATGAATGTGAAACTCACCACTCGAAGAGGCCATGTTTTCATTTTGTTGTTTGACATTTTGCAAATTCAACACCCCTATTGTGTCAGTTTCACTTTCATCAGTTTCAATCGCGGGCTCTTGGCAGTCAATACGGGCTTTTTGGAACACGGCCTGCATAGGGGTTGCCGAAACGCCGAAGCACCTCTACCCCCCCGGGGGGCACCCCTCTGCTGCATGGATGGACCACCCCGGCCACGGCGATTCTGCGGAATGATATTGTTGTGTGTGAACGTTTCTAAAAATGAACATTTATCACAGCTCACGGCAAACAACATGGAAGCAGGCATATTTTTGCGTGATTTGTTATTGATGTAGTCATGCATGTGTGGTAGCACGGTGTTAAATGTTACAGCATATTTGCAAGCATATATGGACAAGCGAAGCGCAATAACACACACTTTTAAACTCACCGACCCAAACAATTTTGTTGCGGTATAGTATAATTTTGTATAGCATAGCATACACTCCGTATTGACATGTAGTATACCCGGTAAATTTAATTCAGTAGATTCAATATAAATGGCTGAACACTTATCTTCACACCGTGATGAGGTCTTGTTTCTCATCACCATAGCAAAGAGAGTATATAGCCATATACTTTTGTTAGTTGATATTTTTAAGCCAGAAATAGGTATCGAAAATAGCTTTTTCCCGACTTTACCCCTTTTCAGATATCTGTAACCGTTCCACGTATCTTTACTGATCGACAAGCCTACGTCTAGCCACCAGTTGACTGATATGAATTTTGGGTTTTTATCAATCTTAACTGAAACAGCTCGTACCTTATTGGGATCTCGAAGCATGCCGAAAACACCACGAATACTGTTTGTGGGGTCATCTATTTTCCAATGACCCCTTTTGTCATATTGGTCAAAAAGACCATATTCAGGGGCCGTAACCCATTTCCCGTTGACATCTCGCATCCTGTAAGCCAGTTCTTCAGTGATGCATGCCCTGGTTTCCATCAGGCATTCGCCCCATAAGTTCATAAAGGGCGACAAATAGCAGGCCCCTACCATCGTGCTCAAGGCGACCTGTGATGTATTGATAAGTACTATGCAGTTTACGACGTTTATAGATCCATACATACAATTATGAAATACAGATACCCTGCACAGATGCTTTTTCGTCATTGATATAAACAGCGATTGTACCATTATACATTCACGAGACATTTCCGATGTACAATAGAACTTAACGTTTGTGTAGAGAGATAAGATAGTAAATCGGTCGATAAGTCCATGTGTTGATAAGTCTATATATCGACTTGTCGATAAGTCGTTATTTCGATAGGTTGAATATTTCCCGACATAGTCATCAGAGATATCTAAAAGTCCCAAAAACAACATCGTGGAGGAAATATATGTCGATAAGATGACGGGTCGATAAACCCGCTGATTGTAATGTCGATATGTCATGCGTTTCATTGGAACGGTGGTAGAGGCTATGTAGGTAGATACAAAGGTAATTACCTCGGTTGACAATCGATCAGCTCCGCACATTAACGCGCCACGGAAACCGCTGTTGGGGAACGACCCCGTGCAGCGAATAAATCTGGGGTTATCTCGAACCGTATTGCCATCCCTTTCCTTCCCAGTTTGCCAGAGAACCTGTCTGCGTATATGAGTCGGGATATAGCGATGTGTACAGACAACATTGGTACCTACGCTGTGTAACACCAATCGCGTATCGTTTTCAGATTTATTGGACATCAGTGATATTTTAAGATTTGCTCAAACTAAGATGTGATTCCATAACATCCAAATTTTCAGTTTGTAAACAGAAGTGTCTTCTATTGTTGTCGTTGTAGAGTTATTTAAATATACTATCAGAACGTACGATATTGATTCAAGCATAGTAATTCCGTTAGAAAAAAATCCGTTAAAAAAGCCCTTGGTAGTGATCACGATAACCCAAACAAGCACCCACCGAAATTGCGGATTATTCGTAACTGTATTTCTCATGATTTTTTTCAAATTGCGATAGGCCACCGTTTTTTTCGCCTCTTCCAAACTGGTATATAGCATTTCATATGAGCTTGACCCAGGGTTGAACCAGCGGGGCCCCATGGCGCTGTTGCCTTGCGAAAGTTGCTCTTGCCATATCTGACTCCAGGCCGCATTCATGCGGCCGACAAATTCATTATACTTTCGGTCAAAATTTACGCCATTGTGCTGAACAAAATATGCATTACATGCATAGACAGCATTTTCTAAATCTGTGCCGCCCACCGCCTTGGCTTCAGCCTGCGAAAGAGTAGGGCTCAATTGTAATATTTGTTTTTTTAAATATTTTAAATACTTTTTTAGAAAATTTAAAAAAACAACTTTTTTTAGAATTTTTTTAAAGATCTCTTTTAAAAACTGTATTGATATGTTTTCTGTTTTCAGAATTTGTTTTTGACTGAATACAATTTCATACTCAGATATTTTTGAATATGCACTGTTATATATACGTACCATCATCATGGCCAATGCCAAGCATGGGAATTTTTGACCGTCGTACATCACATTGAGCGGAAACATAAACCCCAAAATGTCAAGGGGATCCGTGAGTGTCACCAGAATGTCTTGGTTCGCAGTACGGCCTCTAAATTCCTTCGGAATGGCACCCAGCGAGATTGATGTCTGAAAACATAACTTTTTGCGATGTCGGGAATTATTGTGACACAGTAACTCAACGACAGTGTGAGCAATGTTCTCAGCAATCAGATAACATTTTCTATGTATATTTATAGTCATGTGTATACAGTACCCCCTGTATTGTCTATTCAGACCCCCATCTCTATAGTGTATCCTACCACTGCATTTATCAAATCTAGATAGTGCAAAATGTACCTTAGCCACGTTTTCTGTCGCCTGGGTATTTTCCACCAATTTGACGCGCTTGTTCTCAACCCCCACCTCGGATGTTGTATTTTTACGTTTCGTGACACCCATCGAGGATGCTACGGTTGCAAAAGTGGCAGGTCTCTGTTCCAGTGTCAGAACTTTGTCCTTTAGTTCCGTCAAACTAGCCAGTAGTTCATCCCTTTTGCATGTGCACTGAGGGGAAAAAATGACGTCATTTAGGATCACGTTTCCCATAGATGAATAAACATGGAATCGAAGCACCTTAGCAGTGTTTATGAACAGTTTATGGGTTTTTCTAGTGATTTTAAGCACTTCATACACACTGTTTATACTAGTCATATCATTACAATGACTTTGTAGATATTTTGACACTATTTTAGACTGGCTGAAAGCCTGTATAAAAACAACGATAAATCGACAAGAGCCCCACTGACTGACCTCCCTTGCGTTCTCGTCCAGCTTATCATCAATTTTCACGGTGTCATCAATCAACATCCGGATGTCACCCTCCATTTGTTCCATTCCATCATAAATTCCATCACAATCTTCCTTTATGCCGCTTGCCAAATCCGCCAACAGAACTTCCACCTGCAGGCAAATTTTGAGATGCGTTATAAATGTGTTGCACAGTTGAAGCATAAATCTATACGTGTTATGGGTGAGGTGTGCGTAATCAAATGTACCCATTGAACATCTTTTTGTGATTTGTGGCAAAAATGGTTTCGTTTGTGTTTTATTTATTATATTATGCATATTTACAATGTAATCGCAGTTTTCACTCCTTTCCAGCCTTAAGAAACGAGGTGCAACTATCAGCTCAGATAGTATAATATTCACCCCATCTATAGAGAAAATAGGAATCAAGATATTTACCTTTTCGCTAAATTTAGTCATCAGATTGAACTCCGACATTGTGTGGTGCAGCATGTGGCTCATCAACATAACTGCCCTGGAAACATTGCATGTTGGATCCATTGATTTAACACATGTTCTCAATTCACCCATCATTGTGTCTAATTCAAACGGCGCACCACCCACTGTGTAGCGGCGCCGTAGTTCAGCAGAGTAACTTTGCCAATTGAAAAAGTAACCCTTTTGTGGTGCATCGGGATCTGCAAGGTTATCAACATTCAATTTTTTTGGTATGTAAACTGCCATTTTCAAATACACATAAGCAAAAATCAAGTTTCTTTTTGTTGATGATACATTTAAACATTTTTTTGACATAAAGGCCACGAATTTACTGTTAGTTTTTTCATTCAGTACTCGGTCATTTTTATTATTATTATTATTATGACCACCCTGTATATATATAAATGTCCGCCTAACCGTGTGTTCCAAGACTCCCCCCGACTCACACAAATGTGCATGCATTTCATCCATCGTCATGGGTCTGTTGTTCAACGATTCCATTGGTGCCTTGAGGTTCATGCCACCCAAATTTCTGTTTGATTTTTCCAAGGCTGCAACGCGGCGTTTGCGGGCCAGCGAGCTAGATTCAGCACCTATACGTGTGGATATGATAGAGTAGTTGTCGAGATGATGAATAGCATTGTATAGAATTGCACCCCCATACATGTTACAAGAATTACACAGTATCACAACTCGAAATGGATCGTAAGCAATTCCGTAGAAACATACAATTATGTATTTGACTTGTGTACAGATATACCATTCGATATTCCTTATATTTATCGTTATGCTGTAACTCCGGCTTAACCTTGAAGATGGTGAATAAAATTTCACACAAAACTGGATAGAACTCTAGGTTGAAAAAGCCATTATTTTGCGTGTAATCCAGTAATTCTGTTGAAAATTTTGAGAATTTGTAATTGTTGATTAGAATGGAAAGCTTCGAAGTTTCCATTTTTAATCAACCATTACAATTTCTCAAACTTTGAACACAACAATCATTAAAAAAGTAAAAAAATACTATTTTTCAAATATTTTCCATCCTTCCCTGAAGTCGCTTGGGTATAAAAAACTATTTTTTTACGAATCAAGCACGTATACATGTGTAAATACATAAATTTTTATGTAAGTAATAATATGATACCGTATTTCCTCTAATAGAACCACATATGTACCTCCAAAAAAACCGTTTTTGGACTCTCGAAATCAATAGTACGACAACCGCAATAGAACGTCACTCCTAACAGAACGGCAGGTCGATATTACGTTGGAAGAGTATCAAAGCACAAAAATATGAGAAAATGTGTCGTGAGAATATCCAAGGTGTTCTGATGTAGTATTCAGGGTTGTTTTCACGTTTTGTTTTGTTTTAATTGGTGCTCTGATATAAAAATGTCGTTAGTGTATCCTAAAACACTATTTTCAAATGAACAATGTGTGGGAAATATTGGTGAAAAAAAAGAACGGCAGCCTCCAATAGAACGACACCTTGAATAGAACAGCAGGCAAAAAAGTTGACCAAAAATAGAACGGTGCACTTCTATTAGAAGAAATACGGTCTGAAAAAATACCATATTACCTCAAGTTAACCACCCTTGAATACCCCCTCTCGAAATACCCCAAGTTGAGTGTAAAGAGAATGTACACGACAAATACTGCAGTTTGTGATCTGTATGATGCAGAACACACGTTGTAGTGTTAAGTGGGGGAATTATTCAAGGGGGGGATTATTCAAGATGGAATTATTCAAAGCGGGGGATTATTCGAGTATATAAATATGGGATGTACTGTATTTCCTCGAAATACCCCCTGGGGGGTGATTGTTTCATAGCGCTCCCGAGGGGGGGGGGTTTAAACAAGGGGGGGGGGGGTAAATATTATTCCGCAAGAAATTGTTTGAAATCCTAGTATATACAAAATCGTTGTTTGTGATGTGCTGAGGGACCGAAGTTTCAACGGCACAAACAAAATATAGGAAATATAAGAAGCATGTGGACTGTGAAGGGAGATTAGGAGGTGATTAAAAATGATTATATGGGTGAGATAGATGCTGATCAGAGTTGTTAATACTATTGAACTTTTTTCAAAGTTTAAGTAAACGTAAAGTATTTATTTTTACTCACCCCCTTACTATTTTTACTCACCCGAGTACAGAAAACGCAAAGGAATATTTTTTCTCGTCTACTCATGAGTCATGAGTAAACATGACTAGAATACTTTTCCCCAAGAAAACGTAAAAGTGAGTATTTTTAGAAATTTTGCCCCAATTTTCACTCAAAATCACTACATTTCGTACCTGTTTAATTATTTTCACCATCAAATGCACTAGTTCATGTGTTATGTGGATATTTTCAGCTTTTTTCACTATTTTTTCCTATTTCTCACTTATTTTCTCCCTTTTTTCCCATCTATGCCTTGAAAAAGCGTATCACGAAGTCCATCTGAATTACGTTGTCTGTACTCAAGTACTTTCTAAAGGTATACGTAAAATCGAGCACAGGTACTTGTTTCAAAATATACGTAAACCTATTTACTCAGTACTCGAGTATACGTACAGTATCTGTTTTTAACAACTATGATGCTGATATGGAAATCCGGCACGCGTTAGAAGGAGTCAGAATACATGTAAAATAAATGAAAGTGGAGTCATCATGTTGTTTTTAGAATAAATAGAGTATATTGTATTTTTCGTTTGGGTGTAGTTTTAGTCAATTTACCGTATTTCTTCAAATAAACAGAAGAGCGTTCTACTTTTTTGTCTACTTTATACCTGCCGTTCTATTTGAGGTATGTCGTTTACTTAGAAGAAATAAGATACACGATAATTGGATACCGGATTACCTCGAATTATCCGCCCCCCTTGAATTAACCCCCCCCCCCCCTCGAAATACCCCCCTAAATTTCGGCTGAGGAATTAATAACCCCCCCCCTCAAATTACCCACCTAAAATTGAGTGTAACGTGAACGTACATGACAAATGCCGCAGTTAGCATTGAAAAAATCTCTGCGAGATTTATATTTAAAAAATCTCAGAAAATATAAGATTTTCTGAGATTTATATTTTTTCCACGATTTTCAAGAGAGATTTAATTATATTTTCTTTTTGAGAGATTTTCTGAGATTTTTAAAAATATCAGAAAATCTCACAAATTCTGATATTTATATTTATTTATATTTTTTCCAGGTTTTTTGAGAGAGATTTGATTATATTTTATTCTTGAGAGATTTTCTGAGATTATATTTAATTATATTTTCCAAAAATTGACGGGTTTTTTCAATGCTAACCGCAGTTTGTGATCTGTACAATGCAGAACACACGTTAAAACTGATGATTAAGAGATGTTAGGGAAGGGTTTTTGTGTATATACAGTAACGATGGCAAAAAAGATTCGAAAATTTGAAAATGTTTTTGAATTTTCGAATTTTTTCAGAATTTTCAAATTTTTATTTCACCCCTGGAAAAAACACTTAAAAATCGAATTTTTTTTCAAAAAATTCAAGAATTCAAAAATTCAAAAATTCGAAAATAGTTTTTGAATTTTTCAGGAATTCAAGGCAACAAAACGCACTCAAGAGCAGGGTTGGCAAAATTCCAGAAAAAAATAAAAATAAAATAAAATGGTAAATTTAAGAAAAAAATAAAATAAAATAAAATGGAAAATTTCAAAATAACAATGAAATTGTACACAAATTCGAATTTTGGTAATTTTTTTTGTAAAATTGTATACAAATTCATATTTTTGTAAAAATTGTATAAAAATTCATATTTTTTGTAATTTCTCATCTTGTTGTTTATCGTTCAACCAGTTTATTCACAGAGCTGGGGCAGTCCCAATATGAAATGAAATGTAAGTGTCAATTGTCATGACAAATGTTAAGTAAAGTGTCAATTGTCATGACAAATGTTGAGTAAAGTGTCAATTGCCATGACAAATATAAATTAAATTTGGTAACTGCAAAGCAAATTGAATCCGAATCTTATTTTTTGTATCCAAATCTTGTAGTTGTTTTTTCTATTCCAATTTTATGTGATCATTTGGATACAAAAAAAAAACATAAGATTTGGATACAAAAACATAAGATTCATAACATAACATAACATAACATAAGAACATAATATAACACAAGAACATAACATAAATAAGATTCAGATACACAATTTACACTTTGCATGACATTTGTCATCACAATTATACTTTGCTTGACATTTGAGATGTCAATTGACTCTTTACTTTACATTTGTAATGACAATTGACACTTCTCTGACATTTTACAAATATGCCCAGCACACTCCAGTAATCCTTCTACTGAAAATGCAAACCATTATTATCAATAATTGTAACTTTACACTTGAAACTAGGTAACAATACCTACTGCATGCAACTTTTGCAAAGTAATGGAAAAATTTGTCACACGTTTTTCATGTTCAGGTCTAATTAACACATTTTTCTGACCTTGCATGCAAGATTCTGATTTTTTGTAAAATTTATGTAAAATTATTGCAAAATTTTTGTAAAATGGTTCCATTTTATTATTTTATCAACATTTTGGAGAAAAAAAATGAAACAAGAAAAAAATAAAAATAAAATACAGTTTTATACAATTTTTATATAATTTGTATACAAATGATTTTTATAAAACCAACCCTGCTCAAGAGTACAAAGTGCTAAATAAATTGACACTTGATATGCGGTGGGACTGAATAGCATCATGTAACTAAAAAAACATTGAAATGGCATCCATGGCAGCCATTGAAGAATGCATGGAGCCGCCGAAACAATTGGAACCGCGGCGCTCTGCTTCTGCAGAAACAGACGCCGGTCCATCAAAAAAAACGCTTGCATTTTGGAACGCATTCAGCCCCAGGGAAAATGGCGCTGCAATGATGCTGCTCACGCTAGTTTACTACCAGATTTTGGTAAACTAATAAATCAGCTCTGAATGCATTTGAGTTGACAAAAATGAGGTGTCTGTCAACTGATGTTTATGGGGATTAAGAATAACTCATTCAAGTATACTCAAATGCGTTCAAAGCCGATTTATGAGTTTACCCAAATATGGCAGTAAACTAGTGTGTACACATGCAATGTGCAAACAACTCAGTAAAAACTGAAGTTGAAGATTTGTGGAAGTTGATGCCGTTTTGTAAATTGTTATTTTTGTGAATGCTTTTGTTTTCATTAAATCAATGAGTGAACGAAATGAAGAAGTGGCAAACTGGTCCACATATGTGTTTCCACCATTTGTCACGCTAAATTACAGTGAAATCAAGGTTAAAAGGGGATCCAAACATGAAAACAGTCCAAATACTGTGTTTTATTTAAGCTTCAAATTCAATACTTTTCTTTTAAAAATTTGAAAATTGCCAAAAAAGATTTGAAAATTTAAAAATTAAATTCAAAATTTGAAAATTCGAAACTTCACTTTGGAAAAAAACACTCAAAAATTCAAAGACTTTTTTGGAGGGTTTGCCATCGTTAATATACAGTAATATATGGCATATGCCTATAAACACATAAATCTATGTGATTGTTCGATTTTTCTACGTCGTTTTTCTACGTTCTACGATGGGGAATTTCCGATAATTTCTGGCGAAATAATAGACCCCCCCCCTCGAATAACCCCCCCTCGAATTTCCCCCCCTCAAATTTTGCGGGCGAAATAATAAAACCCCTGGGGGTATTTCGAGGTAATACGGTAATTGAAACCTGAACTTCTAAAAGTAGATACCAAATCCAAAGTCAATTTCTAGAAAATGTTTTGGAAAATTTTCAAGTTTCATTTACAATTTATGTCCAATGGGATTAATCCAGCTGTATTTATTTTATTTATTTACGTCATTTTTATTTGTGCTCGAGTTTTGTGTAGCCTGGCAGGTCAAATGACCAAATAGGTAATAAAGTAAATAGAACAAGGCCATTCCCATGATTTCAGTGACATTTGGCTCGTGAAATAGTTTTTCATGATATACTCTGCGACCGCACGCTATGCACTTTTCTGAAGGAAACACTCCATCATGACGTCATCATTAATAAAACAAAAAGTGTTCCAAAAATGATTTCCGACACAAAACGTATGTTGACAAAAAAATTGATCTTTTAAAAATATTTTTAAAAAAGTGTGCACGCCTAATGATGGCAATAAAAGATTTTCTAATTTTTTCGGAATTTTCGAATTTTTATTCCACCACTGGAAAAAACACTTAAAAATCGATTTTTTTGAAAACATTCGAAAATTCGAAAATTCAAAAATAGTTTTCGAATTGTTCAAGGAATTCAAGGACATAAAACACATTCTTAGGTTCTATGTGCTAAATCGATCAATAATTGATACGCGGTGCATCAGAAAAAGTCTATCGAAATGAAAAAAACGTCAATGAACGTTGAAATGGCATCTGTGGCAGACCCAAAGCTGGAATCGGGGAAGGCATTTTAGGGTGGGCTTCCACCAAGCTTTGTGTCACCCCATCCTGTTGCATGTCAACCAAATAGTTTTATTTACTTCAATCGTCCCCCACTCCCAAGAAGGGGGGGGGGGGGGTCTATAAAAAGGAGTTGATTTTACGTGGCTGATCTGGCTAGTTGACTTTGAAGCTTAATAACTCGGTTATTTCTTGGCTGATTTGGACCGTTGAATTCTTTAAATGATCTGCACAACCTGTAGATTCCATTTTTGAGGTTGGATTAGTGATGTTATAAATTCATTATGCCAATTTGACCAAGTATTTCAACATGTAAAATAAATTTTTCTGATCATGCCATCATAAACAATAGTAATACTGTATATCCTCGAATAACTCCCCGGGGGGGGGGGGGTATTTTTATCAGTGATTTTTGAGGGGATTTCTTTGAGGGGGAGTTATTCGAGAGGGACTTATTACATAATCAGCAAATGTACAACGGCATGGAATGACACAAAAGTCTGGTGGACCCCCCCCCCCCCGTCATAACATCCACCCCAATTCCAGCTATGGGCGGGTCCAGTCACATTGAGGAATGCACAGGAATGCACTGAGCACCCATAACTATTTCAATATAACTACTTAAAAAAGCTTATAATTCAATATTTTTTCAAAAAATTCGAAAAGTATGTAAAAAAATTCAAAAATTACCCAAATTTTTTTTGGAAAATTGCCCAAAACGATTCGAAAATTCAAAAATTCATAATTAAATTTGAAATTCAAAAATTGATTTGAGGAAAAATTCGAAAATTCGAAAATTCATTTAGGAAAAAACACTTAAAAATTTAAATACTTTTTTTTGGAGGGTTTGCCATTGTTATGCACGCCACGCCAAAATAAGAATGGCGTTAGCATGTATAAAATGATTTCGTGCGGATACATACTCTGCTGTCCGTGGGCGGAGTATATACCGTATTTCCACAAAATAGCCCCCTCGAAACGATGGTGCACTAATACGCACATCTGCCCGTTACACACATTTGCCCGTTTTTTTTCACTTGACACTTTTTCAAGTGATTTTCAGATATGAGTGAAGTGAAAAAGTTCACTTATAGTCGGTAGATGTATTGCCCTACAAACATTTGCGTCAATCTCTCCAGTGGAGAATGCATGACGGCATTATTGCGTTGCAATATTTTGACTATTGGAACGGATCGGGTCATGTATTAGAACTTGGCCCTCATCCCACTTACCAGTTGCGTATTATATGAATGAGAGTGAAAACTCAAAGTTAGCTAAAAATCATTGAAATTTGCTCCACTTTGCCAATTTCCACCTTCATAATCGCTTTTTTTCATTTATATACATGGTTATATAGCTTGTGTTAGCCTATTTTAAACAATATTTATAGCGGATTTTGAAATTTTGGCTGTCTGCCAAGTTCTAATACAGAACTCTTCCATTGGAACGGAGCCAACGAACGGAAAAACAAGATAAAAACAACACAATTTAAACGGTAAAATTCGTTCGCTTGCTGCCAACAACGTTGAAAATGTAGATGAATAAAGCGTGGCACGCACAGACGCGACAAAATGTCCGTTTTTCTTGTAATATTATCGTCTTTTTCAATTCCGAGCGTCCGGGTGGGACTCAAGTTTCGTGTGCACTCTTTCACGAGCGAATTCTAACTATCCGATTTTGTAGGATGAAATGTCTGCCGACTATATGTCATTGCGCAACTTTTTTCACTTCACTCATATCTGAAAATCACTTGAAAAAGTGTCAAGTGAAAAAATGGGCAAATGTGCGTATTAGGCATGCCCCCTCGAAACTCCTACAATACAACTAGTTTTCGAGCTGATGAAAAATAAACCCCCTCTTAAATACCCCCCCCCCCGTCTGGTATGCAAAGTACAGGATGTATTTATTGCAGCCATTTTGCATTTCAGTTACACTTTAAGTTTATGCTTGTTTGTGTAGCAATATACGTTTATATGTCTAACATAATCTATTTGGTCATGTTTATTACCGGTTTAGGTATGTAAAAGCGTATTCTATAGTATGAATTTTCAGAAAATTTCTGACGAAAAAATAAGGCCCGCCCCAAAATACCCCCTTCAAAATTTGTACTGTGAAAAAATAAACCCCCTTGGTGAATATGGTAGTACAATTTGAAGTTCCGCGTTTAAAATATAATTGTCACTTTCCTTACGGTTACAGCATAAAAAATTGTAACTTTCCTTCCGGCAATAATATAATTGAGGCGTCTAATTCTAAAAGTCGACAAGTCCACAAAATTGAGTTTTGAGTCCACAAAATTTTGAGTAGATCGCATTTTAAGTTTCAGACCCAATTCCAGGCCCGTGGTGCGTGTCCAATTTGGCTCTCTCATGTTTTCCATTAATTCCATATGTTGACAATAAAGTGTCAAATTTTCAGCCCCTAATCTCGAGTCTCGACGTATATGTGAAAAATAGGGTGTCCATAAAATTCCATTCGGTCAGAGCAAAACTGTTTTTGGGAGGGCATGGACTTGTCGCCTTCTTGCACGCGAGAACAATGTTGTTCCCGCCCGCGTTGGTCCTGCCTAGTGATGGAAAAGCGCCATGGCGCTGGCGCCTGGCGCTAGCGCCAAGCAAAAAGCGCCATGGCGCTTTTGGCGCTTTGCGCCTTTTTGCCGTGGCGCCATTGGCGCTTGGCGCTAGTGTTTTAAAAAGCGCCAAGAAGTACTCAAAATTCATCATTATTTTATGCAGAAAGACCTGTTAAGTATAATTTACATAAGTCTATGTGCTACTGTCAGTGTTGGGAATTGTGATGTTTGTTCACTTATACTACTTCCCATTTAATTCAATATAGCTGTGTGATAGCAGCCACCAAGGAGAACACTATGAAGTACTAACCTACCAAAACCACTCAACCTACATATCCAACAGTCAGTGTATTCCCGGATCAACATACCCTATTCTTGATTACTTTTTAAACAATTTCCTTGTGATTTCATGGGTATTCTACATTTGTCCTATCTAATCCGAATTATGTAAGGCTTTATGTGACTATTCGTCACACTGGTAACACTCTTCACATAGGTTTTCGCTCAATCACTATACTGAGCTCGTTCCTTGCAGTTTTGTTTGAGCAGGGTCAAAGACCCTGTAAAGTGTTAAGTTGAGTAATAAACATCATCCAATATTTCATAAATACAATTTTGTTAAGTGTCATGCAAAATGTCAAAAGTTGAATCAAAAATTTTTCTTTTTTATTTTGATTGACATTTTACATCACATTTACTTCTTGACATTTGACACTTGGTTTTACACGGTGTGGAATCACTTTCTGAAGCCATTCCAACCATGGCAATCCAAAATTTGAAACTTCAAAATCCTGTGTTCAAAAGTGACTAGCAAAACTGCAATATCCTAGTAGAAAAATCGAAAGTATTCCAAAAAAATTGAAATTTGAAAATTATTTTTTTGGGAAAAACAACTAAATTCCAAAAGTAATTTAAAAAAACACCTAAAAAATCTTAGCACTTTTTACAGATGGTGTGCTATACATAGCCCAAACACCCAGCTGCAAAACATCAAGACAACAAGAGCAAAAGTGACTGCAGTTGACATGTATGGCCATGCATCAGCATGGCCGCATATATGAGAAGCAAAAAATTTTTATCCTCTGGCGCCATTGGCGCTTGGCGCCGTGGTCTAGAAAAGCGCCATGGCGCTTTTGGCGCTTGGCGCCATTTTGCTCTGGCGCCATTGGCGCTTGGCGCTGGGGTTCGGAAAAGCGCCATGGCGCTTTTGGCGCTTGGCGCCAAAGTCCTGGCGCTTTTTCCATCACTAGTCCTGCCTTATGGGAAATTTATGCACTTGTCGACTTTTAGAAACGGTGCCCATAGTGGACATATCACATTTCTTACATTTTTCCCATAAAAAAAATATGCGGAGGATGGACTTGTCAACTTTTAGTCCAAAACTAAGTGGACTTGTCGACTTTTTGCCCAATTTTTTTGCATCTTTACCAAAAGAAGTCAAATTTGGCACTATGCAATATGGGCATGTGAGGTCAAAATGATGAAAAATCTGCGGAAGTAGCCCCAGATGACGTTTCCGGGCCTCTAACTCTAAATTTTAATATTTTGGACTTGTCGACTTTTAGAATTGGACGCCTCAATTGTAACTTCCGTACAATTGTATTATTGCTAATTGATGTTGTGAATGCACGTCAACTATTCAATAGTGGCGTTTTGCGATGCATTTCTCCGTATTTAATGCAGAGTTGTTAAAAGTACTGAACTTTTTTTAAAGTAAACTTAAACGTAAAGTATTTTTCTTTTACTCACCCCTGAGTACAGAAAACGTAAAGTATTTTTAAAATACTTCTACACTGCGTAAAACGTGAGTAAAATACTTTTTTCAAGGAAAAGGTAAAAACCAGATTTTTATTCTGGAGAAAACGTAAAAAACAGGTATTTTTCTTACAGAAAACGTAAAAGTTATTATTTTTCTCAGAAAAAACGTACTATGATATACAAAAAGATGCCTTATGTTTGTCATTTTCTGTTCCCTCAAGATATGTTTTCTGTACTCGCGTACTTTCAAAAAGTACGCGAGTAAATGAGTACCGGTATTTTTTCGCGAGGAAACGTAAACGTATCTACGCAGTACTCGAGTATCCGTAATTATCGAGTAAACGTAAATACGTTTTAACAACTATGAATTATTACCAAACAACCTGAAAACAACAACCTGCAAAATAAAAAAAAATGACCCAGAAGTAAATGAATACCTTCAATAAATGTCTGGTAAAAATTATGCCGGAGCACTACTGTCAGTTTTTCAAAAAAAATCCTTCGCAAGCCTAATTTTTTATCTGGGGACGTGTAGATAAAATAATAGGAGAGGTTAGGTAAATATTTACCATGACGACATAATGAGTCAATTTTTTAATCTTTGTTGACTACGTATTACGTATTAAAGATGTTTGCTAATTACTTATGATGATAATGAGAGTTTGCGCATGAAAATTAAAATTAAAAAAATAGCCAGTAATTTTTCAAGGATGACTCAATGACCGTTTAACCAGCTTGTTTAGACTTAAAGTGTCGCTCAAGGAAGGTATACCGCATTACCTCGAAGTACCCCCATGGGGGTTTATTTTTTCGCCAGCAAATTTTGAGGGGGGTTAATACGAGGGGAGGTAACCAAGGGAGGTCATTTTATGAAATTCCACATACCGTATTTCCTCGAAATACCTCCCGGGGGTGATTGTTTTGAGGGGGGGGGGGTTACACGAGGGGGGTATTTCGAGGGGGGCTTATTATTTCGCCGGATATTTTTTGAAATTCCAGTACTAAATTGTCGTCGAGGTAATACGGTAGTTTGGTGGAACAAACCAGTATTTCACAGACAATCTGGGCAATGCTTTTTGTACCGCAGCGCATCTCCGAAGCTCTGAGAGGATTATGGAAAAATCGGATGAGAAAATGAGAAAAACTCGGCGCCTTCAGTTCTGATAGTGTAGAACAAACAAAATCTGACGCATGAAAATTTCTGTTGTTTTTTTAACATTACCGTATTACCTCGACATAGCCCCAGGGGGTTTATTATTTCGCCAGCAAAGTTTGAAGGGGGGATAATTCGAGGGGGGGTTTATTCGAGGGGGCGGTCTATTTTTTCGCCAGAAATTTTCGACAATTCCGCATACGCAGACGTAGAAAAATCAAACATTTACGTAGATGTATGTGTTTATAGGCGTATATATTTGACTGTATATACACATAAGCCCTTCGCTAGGGTTGGAAAAATCTCAGAAAAAAATACAAATAAAATACAAATAAAATAGAAAATTGGAGAATAAAATAAAATAAAATAAAATGGAAAATAAATAAAATAAAAATACAATTTTACTAAAATTCGAATTTTTGTAAAATTTTAGTAAAATTGTACAAAAATTCGAATTTGTACAATTTTAGTAAAATTTTACAGAAACTTGAGTGTCTGTAAAATTCTATAAAAAGTTTTCTATCCTCTTGTTCAAGATTCTAGCTGCCAATTTGCAGAACTGATGCTTTCATTCTTGTGATTTTTGCTCAAAATCGCAAATTTTCACATTTTTAATATATTGTTACCTCAAAAATAACTAATCTATGTGATTTTTTCCCATTTACTTCGTTCCATACCATGAAAAAGCCTATATATTAACCCCGCAAGCCCCCCCCCCCAAATAACAAATTACCGTATTACCTCGAAATACCCCCATGGGGGTTTATTATTTCGCCAGCAAAATTTGAGGGGGGGTTAATTCGAGGGGGGGTTTATTCGAGGGGGGGGGTTTATTCGAGGGGGGGTCTTATTATTTCGTCAGAAATTTTCGTAAGGATCGTAGTAAATAGTAGGCATTTGCATGCCCAAAACAGGTAATAAATGTGTCCAAACAAGATATATTTGGACATAAAAACGTAGATTAGCTACACAAACATGTCCATGTGTAGCTGCAATACAAATAAACAGTAAATTACATCATGTACATTGCATACATGGCGTATTTGTTATGTACATGACGTACATCATTCCGAAGGGGGGGGGTATTTCGAGGGGGGGGTTTATTATTTCCCCAGCCGATTTTGAGGGGGGGTTAATTCGAGGGGGGGGTTAATTCAAGGGGGGGATAATTCGAGGTAATACGGTATTCACGATCTTCCCTCGCGAGGAGCAAAATAGCTGCAGATCTATCCGGCCCCTGTGGGGTCAAAATTCAAGATACCTACATAAACCAATGTCACAAGTCTACATAAAAATTTTTTTGTAGTCATCTGTATGCTTTTAGCGTGCACATTGTTTTATGGCCTTGCATCCAAGATTTTAGATTTTTTGTAAAATTTTTGTAAAATATTTGTAAAATTTTTGTAAAATGGTTTCATTTTATTTTATTAATGACATTTCAGAATAAAATAAAATAAAATAAACTGAAACATGAATAAAATAAAAATAAAATACAATTTTAATAAAAATAAAATACAATTTTAGTAAAAAGAATTTTACTAAAACCATCCATGATCATCACTTTTAACGTGTGTTCTGCATTGTACAGATAGTGATGTAAAAAGTGCCAGAGCTTCGGCGCCGAGCGCCAAAAGCGCCATGGCACTTTTCCCATTGCGGCGCCAAGAATTTTGGTCCCCGACCGGGGACGTTTGTCCCCGACAGGGGACAAATTTTTAGTCCCCTGCCGGGGACAAACGTCCCCGGTCGGGGACTAAAATTCTTTGTTTACTGAAAAAAAATTTTTCTCACCAGGGACATTTGACCCCGGTCGGGGCCATTTTGACGTTGCCGGGGACCGGACCCCGGCAGAATTTCGATCACTATACAAAAATACAGTGATCGAAAAAAATTGAAGTGTGAATAAAATGATAAACGTTAACGGTGCTGAGCTAAAATTTGGCATGTGTACTCAGTAAACGAAGGAGTACACACATGCCACATTTGAGACAAATCGGAAAAAAACTATACACCCCCCAAAAAAAATTTGCATCAGCGCATGTCACCGTCTCGCAAAAATTTTGTGCATGCTAATTTGGTGATAATTCACCTAATTAACATGCAAACAACCCATACACGCCAGTTATTCATTTTTGAAAAAAATTATTTTTTGCCGGGTCCCGGTCCCCGGCCGGGACCTGTGTAAATAGCCGATAAAGGAAGCTGATTGAAAATTTGTGCAAAAAATTTACTCGTAGGGAATGCAAGTACCGTATATCCCTATGGCGCCATTCCATCCCTAGTGCTAAATTAGCCCAGATAGTGACACGAATGTAAAAATTTGGAGAAAAACGTTTCTTGAATATATAGTTCGATATTCAGACGCAATATGGTAGATTTCATAGAAAACTTAGCAGTCAGTTACTTCAGTCAGTCAGTTCAACTGGAAACAGCAGCGGAACAGTTGTCTAACAAATCAACAGTACGTGTGATGGGACCGATGTTTTGAACGTCTGCCGAACAGCACAGTTGTTAAAATGTATAATACGTACATTTGCTCGAAAAATACGCGTACGCGCACGGTAAATACATTTACAGGTACTTTTTCAAAAAGTAATGTACTCACTTTTACGCGTACATTTTAAAAGTACACGCGTACAGAGAAAATGTATTTTTGTTGCAAAATTCACGATTTTCTGTTGCTATATGAAGAAAATTTTGAAGAAATAATATCATTTTTCTAAAAAATACTAAATAATCACTGAAAAACGACATCTTTTATGTCTTCCAGTGTAAAACTCACTCCCACATGTAAAAAGTAGTAGTTTTTACATTTTCCAGGGGAAAATACTCGCTTTTACATTTTCCTGGAAAAAAAGTATTTTACTCACATTTACGCATGAGTACGAGTATAAAAGTATTTTACATTTTCTATACTTTTTGGTGAGTAAAAGATAATTAAATACTTACATTCACATGTACTTTTTAAAAAAGTTCAGTAATTCTAACAACTCTGCCGAACAGAAGCACCGTAAACCTACGATTATTATACTCACATTTCGCGCGCATAAAAACGTTCAAAGAAAACATTGTATTCCATCAAATACGGTAATCATAATTTCGCAAACCGAAATGACACCGGGAAGGATCTCACAAGTGTCCGGGCACCGAACAGAACCCATAAACCAGTTTGCAAACAAACAAAATCTTGTCAAAAATGCATCATTCGCTATATTTCGTTGTTGTCACGCTGCCAATAATAAAGGGTATTCCTTTTTTGACGAAAAAATGTTCCATGCTCGATTTGACCCACCCTTTAAATGAAAATGCCATGATGTACCCGATTCAAAAATATGAAGAGAACCCATTTAAGACGGTGCCTATTCAAAAAGGTTGGTTGATTGTTTTTACTTTTAATTACCGTATTTCCTCGAAATACCCCCAGGTGTTTTTGAGCTGGGAAATTATAGACCCCCCACTTACAGCAAAAAATGGGTTCGTGAAGTGTGTGGAAGTGCGCTCTGTGAAGACACTTCCACTCACTTCCACACACTTCACGAAGTTTTCGGTGAAGTGTCTTCCACTAACTTCACCTAGCTTCACGAAGACCGAAATTTGTGAAGTGCACTTCACGAACCTTTGCAGCATACTTTGCATGGTTCGTGAAGTGCCGTGAAGCATCTGGAATGCAGTGAAGTGTCTTCACGTCAACATTGCGCGTCTGCGTGAAGTCACTTCAGGACACTTCACCGCGCATCACACACCCATTTTTTGATGTGACTCGAAATACCCCCGCCTGGAATTATGTACATCATGTATGCAATGTACATGATGTATATAGGTAGGTATATTGGTTGCAGTTTGCATCGCAGTTTGCGTAGCGATGGACGTTGATATATCCAAATATGCATGTCCCTACTTGAACACGTTGATTACAGTTTTGTGTATATAATAGCGTACTCTTTACTATGAATTTCGTGAAAATTTCTGATGAAATAATAACCCCCCTCGAATAAGCCCCCGCTAAATACCCCCTAAAAATTTCCACTCTAAAAAAATAAACCCCCTGGGGGTATTTCGAGGAAATTTACGGTATTTATTTGTAATGATTCATTTGTTATTTAATATATATTACTGCTAAATAATTGGGTTTGTGAACGTGCTAAATGGCCCAGTAGCACTGGACAGGTGTTATTGGGTTTGTGAACGTGATTAAGGACACTTTATATTGAGCTGGTAACTCAAATGCGTACTGGAGTAAATTGCGGAAGTAGAGAAGTAAAAACAACAACAACAAAACAAGCAGTAAGTGACTACACTGTTATGTATCTTCAGGGGAGCTTGGATTGAATTTAAAAACACATATGTTATCTTATGTCTTCCAGTGTAAAATCTAGAAAGTACTCACTTTTACATTTTCCATGGGAAAAGTACCTGCTTTTAAATTTTCTTTGAAAAAAGTACTCGGTTTCACAATGTCCTGGAAACAAATATTTTTTCTCACATTTACTCATAGTCATAAGTCTGTACTCAAGGATGGGTGAGTAAAAACAAATTATTTTACATTTACATACAGTTTGAAACCCCCCAGTAATTTGGACATCTCTGGTACATAATTTTTCACGTAAGTGACAAGTTAAGTTGAATGGCATGTAAATTTCTATGTTTATTTAAATGTTTGTTAGTTTTCAAGTTTACTTGTTACAGTGAACACAAGTGCCGATTATAATAATGATGGCTTTAAGACATGTTTACTAAAGTTTTGCTGCGACTGACAATTTATATTGCTGCTGTTAAAAGATGTCCCTATCATCAGAATTAATACTAGTAAATATCCACTGTAGACATCACAGTTAGCATTCAAAAACCTTTTATCTGTTTTCAGTTATTATTAATTTTTATTTTTATTAGTTATTTTTTTCATAATATTTTATAAAAAGCAAAAAGTCTTATACTTCTTTGTTTATTTTATTTATAGGCCTTTCCCGGTATTTATATTAAATTATATTTTCTTTTTGAAGATTTTCAAAAATATTTATTCAACGAAATATATCATTTCTATTCATCCCAAATTGTCCAAATGAAAGATGTTTGAAAAATTACCACCAGAATGTGTAACTTTGAAATATCTGCATAAGTTCTTGCTGGTTTGTCTTTGTCCAAAAAATTGCAAACCTTCCAGATTTTGCAGAAAATATCATTAAATCTCTCTGTGCAAAATCCCAGAAACATTGTTTGAAAAATATGAAATATATATATATATATATATACATATATATATATTTAAAAACCCAAATCTCCCGGAATTTTTTACAATGTTATTGCCCTTATACAGCGGAAAAACTCGTTTATTCATCTGTGGCTTGATAGACACCAATTGACTACTAGCGTGATGAAATTAGACGAAGCCGAGCATTTGTCACGTGAAATAACAGACAGTGAGCAAATTTTATCCTGTTTTCACACAATACAGGGCAATTTTCACATTTTCTAGTGGGGACTTGCTGTTTTCCTGCAGTTGCGAAAGTGTATTTATGCTTACCCAAAATACCTGTTTATTTGGGTTGGGTATTTACATCTATGATTATGCTTTCAGAAAATTACCTTACACTTTGTTAGTCTTTCCTGGGGAAAATACCCAGGTACAGAAAGTGTAATATTTTTTCAGATTGTCCTGCTTTTTGCTTTTGAGAAAGCATAAAACAGGGTCATTTACAAATAAAATGTGGCACTTGCAGTTGTCCACTGAATGTACAAAACATGCCAAATGTAAAAACTAGCAAGATTCTATCCAACCTTTGATCAGTATTTGTGGCATTTATTCTATAGTTTCACAGTTTCTATTTGTGGTATTT
Source organism: Sphaerolaimus hirsutus (assembly GCA_964036195.1). NCBI lineage: Eukaryota > Metazoa > Nematoda > Chromadorea > Monhysterida > Sphaerolaimidae > Sphaerolaimus > Sphaerolaimus hirsutus. Next base: position 27,647,210 of record OZ038451.1, on the reverse strand, counting down.
TTTCTTGTGTTAAAAAGGACAAAACCAATTGAAATTCATTAGCTGGACACAATACAACTGGTTTGACTTTTGCAGTCCGTTCTTGCATGTAAACACCAGAGTGTCACATTGCTTCACCAGCAAAACATTAACACGGTGAAAAGCATCATTATCAGGCAAATTCATGCTGCTAAATTTGTTACAGTCTGAAATAAATGACAATAAATATTTTTAAATAATGCATGTATACCCGGCGTTATATGTACTCATATGTATGTTTTTTCACACTTAGTATGAAAACCCACCATAACCCATCTGAATAATGGAGCAAAATTATACAGTTTTTCACCACTTTTACTATGGAATAATGGATTAGGAAATTTATCACAAGATTTTATTCATTCAATTATGGTAGGTTTCCATACTAGGTAGGTGTTCTGTCCACCGAGTATACATGATTTATTAATTGATCATTGATTGATAGGAGTGAAAACAGTTTCTGATTTTCAACAGTGAAAGCCCTTTCCAGCAAATTTTATGCTTACGCTTTTACACGCTTTCATCGGTATTTTAAAAACACCTTACACTTAAGTATAAAAAATGAAAATTAGGAAAGTGTATTTACGGTTACACTTACTCTTTCAAAAGTACCATTACTTTAACAACTCTGTTTTCCTGACTGACAGAATTTTCGTGATGAAACAATTAGCTCTAAATGAACCACCATTATAGAAGTATCTGATGGAAAGTTCACACAGTGGATTTATGCTATTCACAATGAACTCAATTAAGTAAAAATGTGGTACGCTTGCGTGTCAATTTGGAGATAGAAATCCTTCTAAGAATAGAATTAAAGTGTAATTTTAGGTGAATATGTGAAAATCAGGCTATAAATAAATATTTTCCAAAGAACCAAGTATGAAAAAACATTGCCACACAATTGAGTGTCAACCTACACTACCACCTTTATTGTAAACCTTTACTGTTGTAAATGAGTTTTCTAAATAATGAAGCATAGCAACCCACATGTCAGTTTGGATTAGAAACAGTGGGAACTCAAAAGTCACACTCCCACACCCACTAGTTGACAACCAATTGAGGCGTCCAATGCTACAAGTCGACAAGTCCAAAATATGAAAATTTCTAGTAAAGTCCGGAAACATCATCTGGGGCTACTCCCATCTTAGACAATTTTACATAATTTTTTGACATCACATGCCTATATACGATAGTGTCAAATTTGACATGTTTGGGGAAAATGCAAAAGTCCACCTACCTAATTTAGGTAAAAATTCGACATGTCCAAAATATGAAATTTACGAGTTAGGCGCAGGAAATTTATCTAGTCTGTTAGAGATAGAATCAATTGTCCCTTGTTCAATCAATCAATCAATCTAGAACTTGTTCCCATCAAAATTCAAAGCTTGCTGACGCGTCCACCAGGCTGGCCGCAGAGGTGCAACGCGTTAAGTTCCCAACGCGTTTCATTCTATGCGTTTCACATGAAAATGTGAAACGCGCTGTCTTGAACGCAAGGCGTTTCACACGTACCTACACCTTTTCCCCAATGGCTGAGAAGGTCACCACTAGGGTGTCAAAAAAATTTTTTTTACGGAAAACAGAAACGGTAAAAAAATATCAGTGGCCGGAAAACGGAATAAAATTTGCACTTGGCGGAAAACGGAAACGTAAAAAAATTTCAGTGGCCGGAAAACGGAAAAAGGGGCCGATGGAAATGGAAAAATGAAATATGCATGGAAATTTTGCCAGAAAACGGTGAAAATTTCCTGAAATTTTGCTGGAACTGGAAAAAATTTGCTGAAATTTTGCAGGAAACAGAATTTTTTTACATAATTAACAATATGCATGAATGTTTACGAGTTTGGCTGGAACAGAAAACAGAAAGTTGAGCCAGAAAAAGGTAAAATGAGGCGGAAAAACAAAAATGGAGGCGGAAGATGGGAAAAAGGCGGAAAAACTGGAAATTGAGCCAGAAAACGGATGAAGAGCAGAAAAACTGAAAATTTAGCTGGAAAACGGAAAATTAGCTGGAAAAATGAAAAGGAAATAAGTTGGCAGAAAATGGAACGGAAAACGGAAAAAAATTTCAGCAGCCGGAAAACGGAAAAAATTTGTCTGCGGAAAACGGAAACGGAAAACGGAAATTACGGATAGAGTAAAAAAATGTGGGTGAATGTTGAGCAGAACAAACGTGACTATTGACTAATATGGAGCAGCTGGCTCATGCATAAGCAACATGCATCTGTCAAATTTTGCTTGACTGACTGCACAACGCACATATCAAGCTCAGGTGACCTGGGAATGCAACAATTGCACTCCCACCCACACAACTGAACTCACTTTGCAAGTTTGTCGCCTGGCGCTTTTACCATCACTAGTTTAGTTAGACCTTCAATTGGACAACCGAAAGTGTGTGAATCTGTCAATATTTACCGTATCCGTCAGAAATGAGAAGTGTAAACCCGACAATTTTTGAACAAAATTATCAAAATAACGCAAGCAACAACACAAATACCCCCCCCCCCCAAAATCAAAATACCCCCCCCCAGGCATGATCAGCGCTCCGCCAGGCATGGATCCAGCCTACGTGTTCTACGAGACGATCTACATGGTGACGCACACAGGCACGCACATGGACAGCCCCAAGCATGTGACAAGGAGTGAGCATGTGGCCCAGGGGAATTGGCCCATTGATATGGTGGGGTGGGGGTAGTTCAAGAAGTTTACATGACTTTTGACACGTTGCATGACATTTTTCATTTACAGTATTTCACAGGGCTTGGCAGTGTACCCGCCCCAGGTTGTCTATGAATTATACGGACTTTCCCGGAAATATGTATAGTCGGCAGACATGATACTATACAATGAGTCGCATGATGTCATATCATGCACGCTGTATCCAACCCGTAGAACTCTGTTTTGGTGACTCGTGCTTACGCATATACGGAATGAAACTATTCAATTGTGCCCGCACAATTCAAACCCCCGTCAAAGTGTAGTTGAGTTTTTTGGCATGATGCCATCCAAGCGTCGGCTGGATCTGAATAAATACAAAGCGGGAACGTTTTCTGAATTCAAAATTTTGAACGTAACAAGTTTTCGTCAAAATGAATCGATAGCGTGTAACTTTTCTAAATATGAATTAGATTAAACGTAGGTAAACGTATAATCAAAAATTTGCAGCACCTATCGGCACAAAAATTGGAGTAAACGAGTGCGTAAAGAACAGCACATTTTTATTTTCCTTCTTACTATCTTTAAATTTTCTCTTTTACTAAATTCCTTTCTCTTTCGCTCTACAAGAACAAAATATAACTTTCCAATTTTGTAGAATGATATGTCTGTTGACTATACATATTGACATATTCACGACTAGGGTGTCAAATTTCCGTTTCCGTTTTCCGTTTCCGCCTATCCGCAGGAAAATTTGTTACCTTTCTGTTTTCCGTTTTCCGGTAGCTGAAATTTTTTTACCTTTCCGTTTTCCGTTTTCCGGCAGCTGAAAATTTTTTACCTTTACGTTTTCCGTTTTCTGGCAGCAGAAATTTTTTTACCTTTCCATTTCCGTTTTTCCGGCCCATTTTCCTGTTTTCCGGCTGAAAAATTTTTACCTTTCCGTTTCCATTTTTCCATTTTCTGGCTCGATTTTCAGTTTTCTGGCATTTTTCCATTATTTTTCCAATCTGTATTTATCTTTTTCCACTATGGTGTTTTTTTCTACCAGGTTCTTGTGTCATTCATAATTTTTATCTGTATCCAAATCTGTATCGGACGTGCTCACAAAGACGTGAAGAGAGAGACATGCTCACAAAACACAGAGTCAAGATGTTTGCTGCTGATGGCTCGATTCTGCTTGGAAATCCCAACTACCTGGCCAGTCTGCGCAACATCACCACACAAACTGATTTGGCTGATTTGTCAACCTGCGACATCAAGTTACGACCCCCCTGCCTATCAATTTGGGAAGACTGCTGATTCTGCAAATGTTACCGAATGGTCAAGCCCTCATGCAACACATCAAGGAAAGTGCAGCAGAAGTCCAAGTCGATGGATGTTGGATAAAAAACCTGCTGTCAATGCAAGACATGAAATTTGTTCATTTGATTGAGGAAACTCTTTTGTGTATAAGCTTTTCTGTTTTCCCATGCAAACATTGTTCACTTGGTTTTTGTAACTTCAGGTACGTGAAAGTTGTAAACTCTGTTGTATCTCTTACCTTTTTATGATTGTCTGAGGTCATATAATCTGGTTACCCCCCGAGGAGTATTTCCGTTTCCGTGAAAATTTTGCTCTCCGTTTTCCGTTTTCCGGCATTTCATTTTTCCGTTTTCCGTTTTCCGGCTGATAATTTTTTTTTACCTTTCTGTTTTCCGTTTTCCGCTGAGTGAAATTTTTTTACCTTTCCGTTTTCCGTTTTCCGTAAAGTGAAAAATTTTTGACACCCTATTCACGACCCACTGTGCACCGTTTTTCTACCGTATTTAAGATGTATCGCACCCCACTGTTCAGTAAGATATTGAATTTCATTGACGCTCAGCGAAGGGAAACATAAGTGGACCAAACCTGTATAATATCATGTCTGCCGACTATATATTAAATATTTTAACCTTTTTGCGTAGCGAACCGGCACGTAAAGCTGGGGCCAGTTCCGCAAAATGAGAAGTGAGATCTGAAATGGCAAAGGCGAAGTAACATTAGGATACACTCGACGTACTTTTGGATACGACAAAAGCTGTTTAACGCTAAACCTAGGGCGAGGTGCCTGTCAAAGAAAAACTAATGCAAAAACACCTGTCCCACTTTGTTGTTATAGGGCGATACGAGCTCGCCAACAGCTTCAAAAAAAAAACTTTTGTAAAAACGCAAAGGCGAAGTGAAACGGCAAGTGAATTGGCAAAAGCGAAGTAAAACAACAAACAAAAATAAAAAGTAATTGCTCTTCGCTTTTGTCAATTCACTTGCCATTTCACTTTGCCTTTGCGCTTTTAATTCGCATTTGCCATTTCACTCCTCACTTCTCATTTTGCGGAACCGGCACCAGGTATCTACCGAATTAAATCAATAACTTTCTAATTCAAATGCAGTCACTGGTAAAACAAATAGATACCCATCTCACATTTACAAACGATGAGTATCGTGTGAAAAGTACCTATGAATACAACACTTATACCTTTAATCACGCAGATTCCAATACACAAGTTGATCGGTGAAGCTTGCGTAATCGACATCCCAGAACATGCACATGGTAATAGCGATTACCTTATAACCGTTGCGGTCAGTTGCTTTTTTATTTTCCACGGAAAACAAGGGGTGAGTGAGCAAGTGCCACAGTGATCTTTCGATCTTGGCACAGTGCCAAAGCGAACCTAACAACGTTAGAAAGTACTTGTCGTGGTGTGGGTCTTCATGACGTTTTCAATGACGATAATATCGTCAAAAAGTTGATGGACTCTTCACTATACAATTTTGTGCCAGTTTGGCATTTTTCAATAGGATTACTTATATCTTAAGTTCGAATTCGATTTTTGCGAGTCTTTTTGGCTCAGTGCCAACATTTCCTAACGTATCTGACTGAAGTGGCGCGCGTCAAATAACTGAAATTGGAGGCTTAGCGGCTGCTAGTTCACTAGCACACTTCAATTGTGTTTACAAATGTAAAATGAAATTTTTAAATGTAGTTTTTGCGATGAAAGTGTAGGGCCCTACAAAACCGGACCGAAGGTCCACAGAATAATCCCGCTAGTCAGTAAACATTTACGGAGTGTGCGGGCCTATTCAAGCACCCCCCCAAAAAAAACAAACACGCAGGACATCGAAGACTGGGAAGAACAATATGGCCCCATTCACGAAGAGTGTGTGATCATAGTTCGCACTGGAAGGTACCAATATTGGAATGACCCTGCAGCCTATCTGGGCTCTGATACACCGAGCTCCAAGGATTCTAGTGGCTGGCCTAATACGTTGCATTGGCCTGGTGAGTTGAGGGTGGGGGTTGTATTTGAGACAGGGGTTTGGTGCGATTAGGGTGTCAAAAAAATTTTTTACGGAAAACATTTTTCAGCGGCTGGAAAACGGAACGGAATACGGAAAAAAATTTGCACTTGGCGGAAAAGGGCAACGGAAATGGAAAAAAAATTTCAGCGGCCGGAAAACGGAAACGGAAAAATCAAATTTGCACGGAAATGGAAAAACTTGCTGAAATTTTGCCGGAAAACTGATAAAATTTGCTGTAATTTTGCTGGAAACAGAAGATTTTTTACATCATTGACAATCTGCATGAATTTTTACCAACTTGCTGTTCAGAAAACAGAAAGTTGAGCCAGAAAAAGGTAAAATAAGGCAGAATAAAGGAAAATTGTGGCGGAAAATGTAAAAAAGGTGGAAAAACTGGAAATTGGGGCGGAAAACAGGAAAAACGCGGAAAAACTGAAAATTTAGCCGGAAAACGGAAAATGAGCTGGAAAAACGGAAACGGAAAAAAAAGTTGCCTGAAAACGGAATGGAAAACAGAAAAAAAAATTTCAGCAGCCGGAAAACGGAACGGAAAATGGAAAAAATTTGCTGGCGGAAAACGGGAACGGAAAACGGAAACCGGAAATTTGACACCCTAGGAGCGATACCATATTTCCTTGAAATACCCCCAGGGGGTTTATTTTTAAAGAGCGCAAATTTTGACGGGGATTGTTTGAGGGAGGGGGTTAATCAGAGTTTCATATCGAAAGTTCATTAGTTCACAATCCACACTACAGTACTTTTAACAACTCTGCACTACCATAAGAACTGAATATGAAATGAATGAAACGAACCAGTGGAATTTGAATTATAAATCAATGTCAGTCGAATTTTACGTTGGTTATGATTGAAAGGGGTTATCTTGTATCATTATATCGCAAGAAATTAAAGCAATTATGTGAGCAATTACTAGGGCAATTACCACAGTTGTGCATATGATTTTCTATTTGTATTCATCCACATGTTTTCCATTGGCACTGTGCCACGAAAATTGACAGCATTTCAATTGTAAGTACCACGATAAGTCACATAAGATGGCGGCCGTGAGTAAACTAAACACACTCACCATATTACCTCGAATTACCCCCCCCCCATAAAATTTTACTGAGGAATTAATAACCCCCCTCGAAATTCCCCGCCCAAATTGAGCGTAAAGAGAATGTACACGACAAATACCACGGTTTGTTATCTGAATGATGCAGAACACATGTTGAACATTTCAACTTGAAACCAATGACTGAGTGACGTTAGGGTAGGGTTTATTTGTACGTATATCCTTGAATAAGACTTCCCTTGAATAACATGCCCCCTTTATAACTCCCCATTGTTGTCAGGTGAAGTAAAAATAACTTCTCACCTTGAATAATTCCCCCTTCTTGAATAACTCCCCTCTCTTTGATATGTGTTTGATATGTGTATCCAAGATGTGTATTTGAATTATCCAGATGAAGATGAACACAAATTTTAGCATGAATACCTTGTTTTGGTTGTTGTTTAAATGTTAAATACCTGGATTACATGAGTTGATGCAATTCATTCATACAATGAATAATGTGAAAGTTCCATGGAAAAAGTAACTCGAGGGGGACTTAATATTTCGCCAGAAATTTTTCTGATATTCCAGTAATAAATTGTTGTCTGTAATGCTGCGATTACAGCTCGGGCGTAAAATTGATTTTGGGCATAAAATAAATTAAAGATGAATGGATAAAGATACGACATTGTTATTACAGTCAAAAAAAGCTTAGATGCAGGCGTTTCTTGTGTCCAAAGCTCATGAGTTTATTTTATTCGTACTGGGAGTTATGAATTTTAGCACAATTTTGTCAATTATGCGCTGTAAGTTGTGTAAAATTAGGGCATAAAATAAAAAAAATTTGTGCCATAATTCATAACTTCTAGTACAATTAAAATAAACTGATGAGCTTTGGACACAAGCAACATCTGCATGTGCGCTTTCGTTGACTGAAATTACAAAGCCATATCTTTATCCATTCACCTGTAATTAATTTTACGCCCAAAAATCAATTTTACGGCTGGTCAATTTTTCACCCGAGCTGTAATCGATCGCAGCATAACGTACGGAGACGTAGAAAAATGCAACAATAATAACCACTATAAAATAGGAGTCTATTCACTTGTATAAGTATGTATTTAACACTGCTCTAACGTAACAATTCATTGTTTTTAACGTGTGTTTTGCATTGCCCGAATCGCAAGCCACACTTTTGCCATGTACGTTCTCTGTATACTCGATATGAGGGGGGTATTTCGAGGTGGGGGCTAATAAATTCAATTTGGCCATTTTGAGGACGGGTATTTCGAGACGGGGGTATTTCGAGGGGGGTATTTCGAGGAAACACGGTATATTTGAGTAATCAATGCTTTGATCTGTTAAAATCAATGACAAAGTAAAACGATCTTTTCAGCTTTGGCGCCCAGAACTGCGGAATGGATTTTGAAAAATCGGGGGCTGCTCGGAATTGCGTCAGACACAATTTCATTTGACGGCGGTCAAGTCACTGATTGGGGAAATTCCGTACATGCAGTGAGTAAATACCGTATTTCTGAGGATGCACTTAATTATATGTATTGGGCACACACACACTAGTTTACCAACATGAAATGCTCGACCATTTTGGAAACTGTTTTTACGAAACAGTACGAAACATTGTACAGAGTTGTACGATGCTTCGTACTGTTTTGTCAAAACAGTTTTCCAAAATGGTCGAGCATTTCATGTTGGTAAACTAGTGTGTGTGTTGGCATTAGGTATCTCAAAATGACCCATTTCATCCAAGGCCAATAACTTCTCAACAACCTCTCAGCATCAGATCAAAAGTTAGCACACAAATCCACTTTCAGATAATTCTCGGCTCAAACCGCTATGGCATTGAAAACCTGGCGAATCTTGGCGAGCTTCCAAATCGTGGTGCTACCATAGTGGCACTGCCATTAAAGCTGGAAGGTGCCAGTGGCTCACCAATACGGGTGTTTGCTTATGGCTATGAGGGTGCCACTGACCCTTGCAGGTTTGCTTTGGGGTGGTGAATTGAGAAGTAAAAATTGAAAGAAAATTAATATTTAAACATTTATTTTAACTTTTCACATATATACTTACTTTTTCACTTTTCACTTACAAATTTACTTTTCTTGTCACATTTGACTGCTTATTTCCCATTGCTTATTAACTTCTCAGCACGCGAAATTTACCCCTGATTCCGTTGAGAATCTCAACTTGAGATGTTTGCGCGTGGACATTTGAATTATTTTGGGAGATAGTCCAAAACTCCAAAATACTGCGAAACACACACTTGAGGACATAAAAATTGAAGTTGTTTACTTCATAATTTGTGTGGATGGTGATCATCTGTTTTATTCCAAAACCACAAGTAAGATTGCAAGACTTTTGTACACAAAGCACCACAAAAATCAGTTAGTCTCAGTTGCCAATAAAAACATAAATAACAACCTATTCACATTTTAGCTGGCCTGTGCTGAATGGAGGACAAAAAAACATGATTGATTGTGGTAATGTGTTTTTTACCCTCTTGGGACTTATCTTTATACTGAATGGTTTTAATGTCATGTGATGTATTTATGGATGGAATTATGATAACATATTTACATACCTAGATGGAATGTTTAAGAATGTTTTTAAGAACGTTCTACTCTCACCTTTACTACACACTGCACATCTGCATATAAGACATGTCACTTAAAAACCTTCCCTCATAAAACATTATTATAATTGTTGGTAATTTGCCAATTATGACACGAAACAACCAAGCTTTTTTGCAAATATTCGCACTTTCACACATTTTTGGTAGCTGCACAGTTATTAGCTTCTCTGAAACTCAAATTTCAGTTCAATTAAAGTGATGTTTGAATGTTTGAATATTTATAATGAAATGTTGTTTGAAATAATTGAATATAAACACCTAAATATCTTAAATTGAGGTTAATTAAAGAAATGCAGCAATTACATTTATAGTTGCTTATGCTGTGACATTCTGCATTTATTTTTGTCTTCTTCACTATCTATTGCTACCCAAGTAATTTCGCATAGAAAATGTTTGTTGCTTTGTGAAAACTGTTTATACAAAATAAACAATGATTGTACTGTTTCTTGTTATTAGAATTTTCTTCCACTTTTTCAAAACCTAAACTTTTCCATTATTAATTCCTCAAAACAAGCGCAGGAATTTTAACAGAACGAAAAATGAGCAAAAAGTAAATACAATGTGCTACACCCAAATGCACAACATTATCACCAAGAACCAACATATTCTCATTACAATACCCAAACACAGCTAATCCACAGTTAAATACATTCCCTTTAGGTATTTCAACAGTTTCTGAAAATATCATGCATGTAAATAAATACCATTTGGGAGTCATGCTGCCTGAATTCGATGCCCAGGAGTCAGGAACCAATTCCACCAGAGGGCAAGTGACAATGAAACATGTATTTAAAAGGTAAAGTTTAAAGTTGTAGAAAATGATGTAAAAAGTGCCAACACTTTGGCGCCAAGTGCAAAAAGCACTGTGTGACTTTACCAACCCTTACTGCTAAGTGCCATGGCGCTTTTACATCACTAGTCACACGTCAAATGAAAATTGAACTTGTGAGTGCTGCTAAGCTGAGTAATTTGGTAAATGAGAATAATATTCACATTGACTGACCAATTTGCTCGTCACTTGTATACTTGCAAAATTGGACACATAACCCCATTAATGCTCCATGAAGCTATTTATATGGTTGTTACATATTTCTTCAATAAAATGGCACAGTGTTGTATAGCAGAGTTGTACAAATACTGGTATTTATGGAAAACGTAAACGTAAACGTAAATACCTTTTCGAAATCAAAAGTATGAATACTAAAACGTAAGGTATTTTTAAAATACCAAGGAATACGTAAAATAAAACGTAAACGTAAAATTTTTATAAGTGTAGTATTTGCCATTTTGCTGTCGAAAATACCATTATTTCCACATGTAAATGGGTCAATAACTGATTTCGATGCAATATTTTGAGCAGTGTCAGCAAAGATAATGCATCCCACTTGATGTCTGTTTTTGCTTGCCAAACTCTTTCCAAATCAGACTGCAGCGTTTTTTAGTCGTCCCCTTGACAATCTGTCACTGGATGTCGATGGCGGTTCGCCTGAAGCATCTTGTAAATTTGCTGTCGATTCATCTTCAATGTCGATGTCAAGTTCTGACTTTGTGCTGTCGACAGCTGCAGTGTCATCGTACAAATTCATCCCGAAAATATTGAAAAACGACAAATCTCTAGTTTACCTTGTGTGTCTGACATTGAAACACATTTATGCAATGTAAATACCTATGTACCCAGTATTATGTGTATGGCAGTATGCACACAGTCACGTTTTTTTGATACGCCCATTTTTCCCTTTCTATATGTTTTACGTTTTTGCAAAAATGTAAGAATTTTGTTTACGGCATTTCGATTGTGCGAACATGTGAACGATCAAATTTTTTTACGTTTTTGCTAGTACCCGGGTATTTTGGTTAGGAAAACGTAATAAAACGTAATGGTATTTTTCAAAAACGTAAACGTAAACGTAAATATAAATACCCGAATAACCAGGTATTTCGGGTAAACGTAAATACGTTTTTCCAACTCTGTTGTATAGTAAGAGCCTAGCCTACATTGCATTTATTTTGTCCAACACTATAGTTTCGTTCGAGGCACACGGAACGGAACCCATGGATTCATTGATCCATATTTACAGTGTGGCCCATCTGAAATCAAACTGGTGTTAAAAATTCTTTCACAAATATACTACACTTGGATATTGCTGGATGACTATTATTTCGATGATTATTTCCTTTATAATATAAAATGAAATGACAAGAAAGGATAGCCTTTCAAACATTTTTCCTGTGTTTCTCGAATAGTGGAAACATCTGAAGTCAGGGAGAACATAAACTGGATTTTTTTCCGATTTTGCAATCCTTGTCTTTTGATGAAAATATGATGTTGATTCCAAAAAGTAAAGCTCCCTCTTGGATCTTGAATCTTAACTTATATTGAAAAAAACACAGACAAAACAAATCCAGAGAAACATAGACAAATGGGGCCGTGGAAGTGGGTTGCATGCCCACAAAATGACCTTGCTTCCATGCACTTTTACCAGCATAACAAGCTTTGCATCAAGTGTGTTTCACATGCTTCATTCACCTAGCTTTATCACCACTGCACTTGCTTCCAAAATTTGGGAGAAACTTCTGCTGACAGATGCAGGTGGTTCCAACCACAAACTTCATCAAACTACAAATTTGCATATTAAAAAGTGACATTACACAGATTTTCATGGTTTTCTTTTGAGTTGTAGCATTCTGCATTAGGATTATTTGACTTGCATAATACCTCACTACCATTCAAATGACAGTTTTTCATATGGGCAAAAAGTAGAAAACAATTCAAACTCCAATCTTTTATTTTCATCATTTATTGTCATCATATGTGACATCAAAATTCAAAAACCGCAACATTCAATTCCACATCCACATAAAGTAGATTAACATCCAAAACAGTCAAAAACCACCCCAAACCCCAAACTGGAACCACCGTGTACGAGCCTAGCCTAACCCCAGTGGCCGTGGTATTGTATAGAAGAGAACACTGCGGCATTCCATGCACTCTGTTTATTGGACTCCAGCCTGAGTTGAGTCAGTGGCATGATACATTAGCTATGTATGTGTGTATGTGTGTATGTAATATGTATGTATCTGTGTTTGGGACCTGGGACTGGATTTAATTTGAATGTAGGGTGCATAAATGGCATCCACAACGTGTGAGTATATCCATGAAGTTGTGGGAACAGTATCGGGTGCCATTCACAGGTCCTGTAAAATGCCCTGCAAAATGTCAAATATCATGCTAAGTGTCAACATGACAAGTGTTTATTTTATTCTATTTGCTTTAGTTGTCATTTTACATTTTACATGGCTTTTGGCTATTTGCCATGACATTTTGATTCTGCACAGCAGGGTCTGGAACTGGGATGGATTGGCCCCAGAGAATTTACTCAAATGTCAGGCACCCTATATGTGCCTTATGCTCAAATTGAACTTGAAACCCCAGTATGTAATGTGTACACTTCTATGTATTCTACATTGCATGTTAATGTTATGTGAGATAAGAATTGTGTCCAAATGTGATGCTTACATCTTGAATGGCTGGTGTTATTATGGGATATCTCAATTTTATTCATGGAATTTTGCAGCTGCTTTTTGTGTCTCATTTTACACATTTCCTCAAGCAATCCTGCTTTCAGTAAAAATGTCGGCCATATGACTTCTATTGCTGTGCTCTATGTTTGCTTTAAAAAACCGCAAAAGCATACACATTTTGTTCCAATCCAAATATATTTTATACTTTTTTATTATTGTCAAAACAGTGAAAACAAAGTATTTATTGTACTCATTACATTCCAGAATTCCTTCTTTGACCTTACATTTTGACAGGTAGAAAACACTATGCATTTTAAAACAATAGTCATGTGTTAGATAGATAAATGATCAGTTCTATGCCAGACCAGCCACATTTTGTAGACTTTTTATGGTTTTCAACGAAGTATTTATTAGATGTTTGTGTTGACTGTAGATTTCTGTGTGTATTCAATATTTGCAACTGGCTTTGGAATTGAATTAGCTTTTCAATATTTTTCCAACTATTTTACAATTTTGCAGTGTTAAATAACAAAGACAACACAAAATACGAAATTTGTACACTAATTAAATATGCCAGTGAAGCTAACAGAAAATTTGGTCTACAGCAAAACAAAATGTTCTGTGGAAAACATAACAAGATTGAATTTATGGTACGTTTCCAGCATTTATATTCATGCGTTGTTTGACCATTTTTTGTTTATCGGACGAAACCAAATATTTATGCTATTAAAAAACTTTTGCAGGGGCTGCGATGTGGACGACATAGGCCTGGTTGCTAAAATGAAAAACCTTCAAGTCTTGTCGCTTAGGTAAACCATATTTTGGGGTCGTGAGACGTCAATTTTTCAAAGTCGATAAGTCCTAAATTTCGAAAATTAAGTTAAGCACGGAAAGGCATCTAGAATTGGTCCCACATAATTTTAACCCTTTTCCAAATTTGTGTCAATCCAACTTGCTTATTTTTGAAGTGTCATATTTTGACACTAGGACAATCATAAAACATTTGATGAGCATGTTGTTAGGTAAATACTAAATAGTTGTATCCAGCCAAAAAGTCACTGCGTCCACACTATTTGTAGAAAAAGCACAAAAACGTCTGATCTAAGAGCATGCCTATTGGACAAGCATCACTAACAGTCTTAAATAAATCGACAAAAATTTAAAATTTCATTTTTTTGAAATCGATTTTTTTTGGAGTTATCGACTTTTAGAAGTAGGCAGACGCGTGAAACTTACCTATTTACCAGTTTCCAATCTTCCTAATTTCTAAGAACTGAAAGGTAGATTATATAGTTCTAGGAAGTAGGATATCAGTTGAGGCAAACCCGATTCAGCTGAACCCGACTCGAACACAAAACCCGGCAGTTATTAAACCCGAACTGAATGAAACTCGATACAAGATCTAAAGTCTTTAAACCGAAACCTGAACCCGAAAGTACGCAACCGTACAACGAAGCTATGTACAATACTAAACATTTCACTGTATAATACTACACAACAAGTACTGATTTTTTAAATTTCTTAAAAGTTGTGTGTAAAAAACATCACCAGTAAAAACAGAAGCAAGATACCTAAATATAACAACGACATAAACTGGTGGTACATTTAAATGAGAAATCAGGTACCTCATTCTTCATAACAATCTCACAGGAAAACGTGCAGCCCAATATGGTTGCCATTTGTTGTGGGGATGCCCACAACATTTGCCTACATATATGCCAAGTGGCACCCCATGGCACCCCCTGTTCTGCTGCTACAGATTGATGAAGATTTTTCGCCAATTTTTCCCCGGAAAATATAAATGAGAATTAAAAAAAACAACACAAAATATAGCTGTAGTGAAGTGTGCAGCAATTTTTTGGTGTGGTGATAACACAAGTGATGAATACACTTGTGTTGGTGCTTTTTCAAAAAATTAAAAGTCCTTGTGGCTTCCCAAAGCCATCTTTTGACCCACTGGTAATTAGGGGGTATATTTTGACCCCCTGCCCACTCCCCCTCCCAAAAATTACCCCCAATACAGCCATGTGCCACGGAGCCATGTCAACAATGATTTTAAACTTTGTGATTACCTAAATTGTGGTTGTGATTAAAAAACTGTGATTTTTGATTTTCTGGACATGACCTCTTTACTTTGTCTGGCCCACTCACACTAGATACAGGGCACATTGCCCATTGGCCCCTACAGGTTTTTATCAGATAATTAGTGCCCACATTGAATGGGCACAAGTATTTTGTAATTTGCATCATGACACTGCAGGTGCTGGACACACTGTCACGTGAGTGCCCTCTATACACAGGGCTGTTTTTATCGTTCGCTTTAAAAAAATACTTAAGTGCAAAAACGGGGCCCAGGAGCAGCTATATGTCGCCCCTGACACTGAGCGAGCCAATTCTGGCCCCCATGTGCTCCATGAATAGCTTGGGATAGCGGATTGTCCATTTTTCAAACCTATGTTTTTCTCAAAAAAAATTTTTGGATTTGATCAACAACGCCATCATTGTGTGGGGCTTCTGGGTTTTCTGATGGGGTAGAAAAGTTATACATACTTACAATCTACCAATGTTAAAAAAAATCTTTTGGTCTCAAATGTCCAGAAAAAAAGAGCTTAAAAATATAAATTTTTTCAGGAACAAAAATTTGTATGAATTCTCATTTATATTTTCCAGAAAAAATGTGGAAAAATTTTTTTTCTGCAGCAAGGGTGGCCTGAGGGGGGTGCCCCCTAGGGTATATATAGTAAATACTTGGGGGCACCCTCACACAAGATGAGAGCCTAACAGGTTGCATGTGAGATTTGTAAAATACAATAAAGTGATTTTCTCATTTATATTTTCCACCAGTTTATTTGATGCCCCGGAAATCGCGAACAATTTACAATTTCCACCGCAATAATAACCCAACATCAAATTTATCAATATTGGCGCTGTTCACACTTGTGGCTATTTACACAGGTCCCGGCCGGGGACCAGGACCCGGCAAGAAATTAAAAAAATACAAAAATTAAAAATTGGTTTCTACGGGTTATTTGCATGTTAATTAAGGTAATTATCACCAAATAAGCATGCGCAAAATTTCCGCAGGACGTTTAAACACGCTGACGAATTTTTGTCTGGACGGTATGTAAAAGTTTATCGATTTGGCTCAATTTTTGCATGCGTGTACTCATGCGTGTGGTTAGTTCGCATGCAAAATTTCAGCTCGGCGCAGTTAGCGGTTGTCATTTTTTTCACGCTTTAAATTTTTTCAATCACTGTATTTTTGTACAGTGCTTGAAATATTGCCGGGGTCGGGTCCCCGGCAAAATCAAAATGTCCCCGATCGGGGCCGAACGTCCCCGGATACAAATTTTTTTTTCAGTAAACAAAGAATTTTTGTCCCCGATCGGGGTCGATCGGCCCCGGTACCACACGAAAATTAATGGTACTTTTTTGCACTTTGTGGTAATTGTCCCCGACCGGGGCCAAACGACCCCGGTAAGAAATATTTTTTTCTGTAATTAGAAAATTAGTGGCCCCGGTCGGGGTCATTCGTCCCCGTTTGTAAATTTTTTTTTCGACACCACTATTTTTGGGAAATGAAGCGTTTTTTGCTTCATTTCGTTCGTTGTCCATTTTTTGTTTTCGTTTTTGTTTTTCAGCGTTTCTCCTAATAGAACGACAACCCCAATAGTGTGGCACTTTTTGGCACATTTTTGCGGTCATGAAATCAAGAGAATTGCACCCAACCAATAGATGGGTGGGTAAAAGTTGATGGGAAAATAGAACATCTATCTGTTATCTGTTTGCATATGGCCTGCGGCACCATTTTTTATCTCCAAATGATCGAGATTGCGATTTACGATGACCCGTGGTGCACAGCGGGAATTACTTTGGTAGGTTATGCGTTTGACCATTTTTTACAATCAGGTATTTATTGTGTCATTATCTCTATTTTGCAATGGGAAAAGGGTCAGTGAATGAAGCGGCATAGAGTTAACTGTTGTATAAAAGGAGAAACTTTAGCACTCTTGTCACTTATTTGCTATTGTTACTACCGGACATCTATTTCAACCATAATAAATAGCGAGGATGTCGGTCATTGGCTCCTTGGCATACTTAACCGGAGCCGTTATTGGTTTGTTTCCTGATTGAGTTTTGTTTTTGGGCTGTTGCAATCCGATTTTCCGATCCCGATTTCGATTTTCCGATTGTCCATGGAAAGGCCATGGAAGTGTACAGTTTTTGTGCAAAATTGAATACAGATAGTGACAGTCATGACAGTGTAGAAGGTGCTGTTATAATTTTGTTCATGGTAAAAATATACAGTAAATGAAAAATTAAATGTGAAAAGTGTACTGTAATTCAATTAGTGAATTGAAAAAGATTGTTTCAATGTTTTGCAAAATGTTCGATCACAATCTTTCTATTTCTTTTTAAATGTTTTAGTTTTAAATGTTTTGTTTATTTATATATTATTTTATCATTGTAAAGTGTATCCCACTCAGATTTTGCTCCAAAGGCTTTCGATTATGTGCGCAACAGCACTGAGGTGTTGTCGCGTTTGCGTTTCCGCCGCTCAGTCGGCGGCAGTTCGGTGCATTTGCACGAGACGACCGAGGCGCCCGCCTGGCTGGCCGAGGCGCTCAACGGGGCGAACACGACGCAGCCGTGCACCACGGTCATGTGCGAGCTCTTCACCAAAGTTGTGAGTGCTCTTATTTTCTGTGCTTACTTAGTTAAGGTAGTGGATGGCGTCGCACGATTCCTGCATAGTACTTTAAGATAGTGCACAAAACCTATCACTTAGAAATTGTTGTCGAAATCGGTAGAGCTGCTGCTGCTTGTACTCGATTGAGAACTTGAATACCCCCCTTGAATAATACCATCTCCACGTAAAGTACGGAAGCTCGAATGAATACCTGTTTTGCATCACTCAGTAGATGAAGTTGTCCTTGAAAAAAAGTAAATACCTACCGTCCCCTTGAATAATTCCACTGTACTCGAAAAAGTCCACATTGGATATTTGCGTACTACACTCAAGAGTGAGATGTTATTGATAATACTGTTGTTCTTAAATGGGTTTGACTTGTTTGTCGCATTTCTTTCACTGTGCTCAAACTGCTTAAAATTGCATGGTATTTGCATACCACGCATCAATAATTCCAATCTGATGTTTCATTGCCAAAATGAACAGAGTTAGCGAATTTCCTTGAAATATCACCTCTCAAAATATCCCTTAAAGGTAAGAGTTGATTTAGGATGAAATAACACTCTGTTTCACGCTGTGTGAAACATATCAAACTACCGTAATACCTAGAAAAACCCCATTGGGTTTATTATTTCAACATGAAAGGTTGAGTGGGGTTTCTTCGAGAGGGTGGTTATTGTTTCATCGTGGTTATATATTACAGTGCTAGTGTTTTTTCCTTATCCATCTATCGCAACGCAGAAAGATCTGCACAGCACGTCAGCGATGCATGTGCTGGTTGACGGACATCTCATCATAATGGCCGTCATCATTCTCGTGGGCATCGCTGCAGCTTTTTTCACCTACTACAAAAAGTTCATGCAGGGCAATCGCGTCCTGCATAAAGTGTGAAATTTGTTGTTCTCTGGCGAATTTTTTAATTTGGCAAATTACGAAATTTGTTTAAAATTACTATGATATTTGTTTTTGTGAGTAGTCTCATGGTATTTTATATTATTGATTATTTATTTGTCTGTTATATACTAGTGTAAAATTGAAATTGTATTCAGTGTAAATTAAATACACCATGCGCGTTGAATTTTTGGCGCCCAATTTCAAACAAGAATGCAACATCTGCCATTCAAATGTTTATTGCAAGGATTGTGTTACTTAATTGTTTATGCACTCATCACATGCAACGTCTGTTTTACGGGATTTTTGTCATATTGTTTTCGCGGGGTCAATGGTGTGTGTTGAAAATTATGTCTGGCCGTATACTCGGCGAACAGTACACTTAGCATGGAAATGCACTTTGAAGCTAAATGCATTCAGTTAAAACAAAACAGTAAAAACAAAACAGTATTATGTTGTTTAGTGTATTTTCATATATGGCTTTGTTATTCGCTACTTTTTTTATTAGTATGAGTTGCTATAATTTTATTCTATTTGATTCTCTGGACGGGAATCCAGGCGGACGTAATTTTTCGCACACGATATTGACCCCGCGAAAATATAATATAGCATAAGTCCCATAGGTTGACAGACAATCGCGATAATGTAAACTGTTTATGATGGACACTTTGTGAGTGAATGGCACATGTGGGCAAGTAAATGTTCTTTCATATGTGCACTCCCTGCAAAATCGTCACATTCTTTTGAAAATTGATTTGTAGCTATTGAACAACAGAAATTATTACAATGGGTTTCGTCAGCTTCATGGCGGCGCTGCTGTTTTTTTTCTGTTTGTTTCACTTTTTATATTTTTTAAATAAATGTTTCTGAATGATGGAACATCTTGTTAAATCTTGTTAAAGTAGTAAAGAAGTTACGTTCACACACTACAGTGTGTAAGTTCAGTGTAGTTCCATTTCGACCCTCTTCCTTTTGGTTTAGTCAAAGTTTGGCATAGTTAAAAGAAGACTGGTGCATGAAATGAGCCCGTGTCATCCGACCTCTAAACCCATCCCACATCTAGACCTAACGCACATTAAATTTTGTGTCATCCGTGTCAACGTGTCACCCCAGCAATCTTATTTGTCTATCTATCAATGTATCTATCCTGGCAGTCATTTTTTTGGCAACTTTTCCCTGAACCCCCCCCCCCTCGAATTGCCTAGCTATTTATGTATCTGGAGCTCTTTTGAGTAATTTTTATCTAATTTACATCAAAAATTGGACATTTTTATACTTCTTATAAATGTTCACCTTCCAAATCATTAGGTCATGTGTTTTATTGCCTACTGTCAGCATGCCGGGTATAATTAAATGTGTCAATAAAATGTGTGCGGTTTCCCGGTCTAAATTTGGTATCGGTTAAGCATGGCCCATGAGATCACATTAAAATGAATAGCCTGTAATCCATAGGTTTGACGGAAGCATCCTTGTTGGATAATGAGAGCAGCACAGACGTGCTGTCTCGCAACCGGCGTAACGTTGATATTCATCTGAGCAACACGACTGACGGTTGGCTGGCCGAGGCGCTCAACGGGGCGAACATGACGCAGCCGTGCACCACGGTCATGTGCGAGCTCATCACCAAGCTGTACGACCTCACCGCCAAGATGCAACAGTTACCCCAGATGGTGAGTTCCGTTTAGTAGTGGATGTCATTGCACAATTTTTGCGTGGTACGCCAAGATAGTGCAAAAAACCTACACTTAGAAATTGTTGGAGCTGCTGCTTCTACTCGATTGAGCCCTCAATTAAGTCCGCCTTGGAGATCCCTGTTACATACGATGATATCCTCACGTAAACGTGCATCTTGAACAGCTCCCTGTTTGAATAAGATCCTATGAAGATGACATTGATTGATTGATCCATCGTTAGTAAATATGGTGGATCATTTTATTTAATGCATGTGTTTTACTGTGGCCGAAATACAAAATCCTGCAAATTTAAATAAGCTGTTTGGTTGTCCAAATCAGGTCATTCTCATGGAAAGCTGTTGGAAGCGCTTAAGCTCTCGGACAAGTATGATCTGTAGTCAGTAGTAAGCTTGTTCAGATTCGTAGATTTTATTGATTTACTCGTGGTTGCATAATAAAGTGTACAATTTGTATTTATCGCAATGCAGGAAGATCTGCGCAGCAGGTGGGCTATGCACGTGCTGGTTGTGGGACAGGTGACCGCCATCATCGTTCTCGTTTCCCTGGTGGTAGTTTTTTTCACTTACCACAAAAAATTCATTCAGGGCAACCGCGTCATGCATAATGTGTGATCTATAAGTTGTGTTTTGGGTTATTTTTCAATGTTTCAAATGTTTTTCTTGGTTTGGCGATATGTTTGTCAAATGTACCATTTTTTCCATGATTTTGTAATGCAATTAAGGTCAATACCGTATTTTGTAACATAGAAGGGCTTACCTGCAATAGAACGACACCTCAAATATAATGGCATGTATGTATAATGTTGGGAGTGTGCCAAAGCGCAAAAATTGATAAAGATGGATGGTGATAACATGCAAAACATTCAAATATGTCTTACATCTGAAATTGATTCTCTGATATTGAAATATTGCTCAATTCATTTAAAATAAAGCTTTTTTGAAATGAGAAATTTGAAAATTTTGGTGAAAAAAATAGAACGGCATTTTCCAGTAGAAAGGCACCTCTAAAATAACGGTAGGTAAAAAAGTTGATGAAAAAATAGAATGAAGCTCTTCTATTAGAAGAAATACGGTACTTTATTTTTGTATTTAGATTTTTGTATGTGCCAATTTGTATTTTTTGCAGTTAATAATTTCTGTGTATTTAGGGGAATTGTTTTGATGGATTCATTCAGTTAAACAGAAATTGTCCACAAGAAGAAGACATCATTTTTGATACCATTATCCAGTTCTCATACAATGGCGAAAGTAAATGTAATCGCACTGCTTATTATCATGCACTATATTTAAATACCTTGAATGAAACACAAAATGTGAAAGGAGGAACATTCAGCATTTCCATGTCCAAAGTGCAACGCGAGTTCAAATCGATGCAAATTTGTATCAACATGTAAATACAATAACAATTTACTTCGCCATCAATGACATTTCAGAACAAAAGTTTGCAAAGCGGCCTAAAGCCTTATCAACATGCAAATTAAAATGAAATTTGTCTAGAAGGCAACTTTGTAACAGTTGAACTATTCCAAAACAGCCAATTCAGAAAATGAAAAACAGAAAATTAAAAGTGTATCTCCTCGAACCCCCCCCCCCCCCCCCGCTGTATGTTCATCAAAGAAAGTATGATGAAATCCACGCTCGTACTAAAAATGTTCACTATGTAATAGTAAACATCCGGGCAACCCGGAGGGGGGATTTCGGCAGAAATACGGAGTACATCCTTCAATCCTTGAATAAGTCCCGAATAGATTAATTTCTCATTTATTTTATATTTTATGAAAAAAGATTTTTGCATGGGTGATTGTTGTACCTTTCGTAAGAAGACAACCACACAGTACTGAATAGATTAGGGAGTTATTCAAGGGTGTTTATGTAGCATTTGCAGGAATTTTTAAAACTTCAAAAGTCTTTTTGACACACATTTCTATGAAAAAAAACATCATTTTTGACAGCATACAAAAACATTTTATCCACTAAACACCAATATATTGAAGGAAACAAACAAATGTGAAAGGTGTGAAGCATTTAGCATTTCTACTTCCCATGTTCAACAACAGTTAAAAGTGGCCCTTATCAATGTAAAAAAACATAAAATAAAAATGTAAAATAACAATTTAATGCAACATCAATAACATTTCAAAACAGAACATTAGTTTGCGAAGCGGTGCAAAGCTAGTGATGTAAAAGCGTCATGCCTGGCGCCTGGCGCTAGCGCCAAAGCAAAAAGTGCAAATTGGCGCTTTTGGCACTTGGCGCCAAAGTCCTGGTGCTTTTCACATCACTACCCCTTATTAACACGTAAATTAAAATGAAATTCATCAAGAAGGCAACTTTGAAACAATTGAACTTTTCCAAAACAGCCACTTCAGAAAATTCAAAACAAAAATACAAGGTGCGTATTTCCTCGAACCCCCCCCCCCCTCCCCCGCTGTATTTACATCAAAGAAGGTATGATGAAATCCACGCTAAAAAAATTTTTTTTCAAATAACAAAAAAAGTCAATAATTGTTGTGTATGGATTGTTTGCATTTCAAGTGGGTTAATTATCACCAAATTAGCATGTACAACATTTCTGCAAGATGGTTAGACATGCGGATGCATATTGTTTGGGCGGTGTATAAATTTTCTCGATTTGTCTCAATTTTGGCAAGTGAGTTCATTTCTTCAGTACGCATGCCAAGTGTCAGGTCAGAGCAGTTAGTGGTTCTTCTGTTGGTTTTTTTACGCTTTCATTTTTGTCGTTCACTGTATTTTTGTTTTGTGAACAAATTTTCACCGCGATACCGGCCCTGGTGGCAATAGAAATGGCCCCAAACGTTTCTTTCCAGTAAACAAACAATTTTGGTCCCGCTGGACGTTCATCAGTGGACAGTGGACGGACCCCTCTTTCCTGTCGGGGATGAACGTCCTCGGTCAGCGAATAGAATTGTTTGTTTACTGGAAAGAAATGGTTGGGGCCATTCCTATTGCCAGCGACCACTCCCCAGTCATTAGATTTCGTTCACTGAACAAAATTATAGTGAACAACAAAAATGAAAGCGTAAAAAACAAACAGAAAAACCACTAACTGCTCTGACCTGACACTTGGCATGTGAGCTCACTAAACTAAGGAGTACACGCATGTCACATTTTATACAAATCGAAATAAATGTACACCCCCAAAAAATCTGTAACCATCTTGCACAAATATTGTGCATGCTGGTGCTAATTTACCTAATTAACATGCAAACATGGGGGGGGGGATTTCCAGGTACGGTGTACGTGTATCCTCGAATAACTCCTGAATATATATATTTTTTCATCTCATTTTATGAATGAGGATTTTTGCAGGGGTTATTTTCAAAAATTAGGAACACTGCACAGTACTGAAGTAATCAAGCAGTTATTCGAGGAGGTTATTGTCAATGATATTTTTTCGACGCAGTAATTGAATCACTGTGAAACCTATACGACCGAAAAACACAGAGAAAAAGCATCCCCAAAAAATGTAGATACCATCATTCACATGGCGCACATTTCGTAGTTCGATGGGCGCCTGGGCACACAACAGTAAAATTTCATGAAGCAGAAACAGGCGCAGAAGATAGACAGTACAGTAGCGGTGCTGCCAGCTATGATCACCCACAAGGCCCAGTTATTCTTCGTTGCCGACACGCTTTTCACCTACATTGATTGACATTTACATTGTTGTGTGTGTGCACTTCCGACTTTAAGGGCTTGTTTACTGTCAATGACCGTGTGACTAGGGTTCAAACGGGATTGACTTTTCGTGATCGGTATCAGGATCGGGATTCACTTTTTGAGATTTCTGGATCGGGATCAGGATCAGGATTGGGGTTTCGGGATCGGGATCGGGAATGCTAAATCCTGGAATTTCACGGGATCCGGGATAGTGATCGGTATCCCGTTTGAACCCTACGTGTGACCACAAATGTTTTCATTTTTTGAACATTTGTGGAGAATGAAACATGTGATATGGTAATACATGCCCACAACCTAATAAAAAAATCAACCCAAGATATTTCACAATCATGCACACTAGATCATACCTTTTTCCTGTCATCACAGACTGTCGCAGACATTTTTGTACTATGAACCTCGTTGAACAAGTTTTGGCGACAACCCACGACACAGTGTTATGACAAGAAAAAAATATGATGTAGTATTCATGATAATGAAATATCTGCCATTTGACATTTTTTCTAGGTGATGAGGCTGATAAAACATTTTTGATCAAGCCATCACAAATGTCAAACATTTCATTCTCATCCCCCCAAAATGGTAAAAAAATCAAGCCATGGTCGTCACACAGTCATTGCGTGTAAACACCGCCTTTCATAGCATGTGGAGCAATTAAACTAACGGTTGTGGCCTTTATTTGCCCGTCAGTCATTTTCTGGATGCGGGCTTGTGTTTGCTTGGCGTCCGTCATGAGTTTGGTCGCAGCATCCAACACTGCGTTGTGTTGTTTGTGGTTATGTAATATAGTGTTGTGTTATTCAAAGTACATTTTCGAGGTAAACCTGTATTACTTTTTACTATAGGTTGAGGCTACTTTTGAAGATTTTGAGGATCATTCGGTCTTTCGTTTCTCCACAAATGTCTTTTTACTTATACTACTACTTGGAGAATGTGAAAGAAAGTGACAAAGTATCTTCTGGACAGCTCAAGAAGATAATCTCAGCAGAAAACGAATACCAAAAGAAAAAGGAACAGTGCAAAACACAGCAAGAGCGGGCTCAACTCCCAGGGCCAGTGATTGACTTCCAGGGCGGGTGCATGAAGTTAATTAATGCTATCTTCCGAGCTGAAAAATTTAAATCTAGGATAACTATGAGATGTACGTATGACGATTGTCAGAACCAGTGGAAAACACTTAAGAGATCGGACCGTGACTACACCAGCATTTTGTTTTCGGAACTTTTCAACTGGAAAATGGTGACGGAGCATGCAAACTCGTTCATCTTTAATGGTGACAGTCAGCCGCCAAGGGCAGTTGCGGTAAGTGACATTAAACTTTATCAATTTTAACATTATTTGCATCCTAAAAAAGAGATCGTTTGTTGCAGGAAAGCAACGATACGCATCAAGTGCTGCCGAAGGTGCTGCAACTGCTTGCTGATGGCAGACTGCCGTACCAGAACTGTTACAACCATGATGGAACAGTCGCAAAGCCGGGAAGAGGCTTTGCATGCCCGTTAGTACACATGCATACCAGTAGTGATGGAAAAGTGCCATGGCGCTGGCGCCACACCCATAAAAAGCGCCATGGTGGTTTTGGCGTTTGGCGCTATTTTGCTCTGGCGCCATTGGCGCCAAAGTCCCGGCCACAATATTTTTCCATCACTACATACCACAACATGCACACCACTGCTCAATTATCACATTTTGAATCTAAGGGAGCACCAGGATGAAGGCTACGACTCGCTCTCGGTGGCTGATTGGGCGGAATATGCCATCACACAGATACCGAATAAACAAAATCATCCTTGGCTACTGGTGTTTGAACTGCCACATTTCGAACAAAACACAATTATGGATCCGTTTCTGATGCCCAGCTGCCTGCCGAAGCAGCTTGTGGTCAACGAACGGCGGTAAGTTTATATGCGCATGTGTGTAATGCTGCGATTACAGCTGGCGCGTAAAATTGACCGGGTGCAAACGCCCAAAAATCAATTTTACGCCGGTCAATTTTACGCCAGAGCTGTAATCGCAGCATTCAGTTAAGCACGTACTCTATGTCCTTTTAATGCCACAAAATACCACAGTTTATTATTTTGTCAGCTAATCTGATGCAAAGCGTAATTGAAGCGAAGGGGGGGCATTATTATTATGTGAAGTATCAAAATATTTTGTGTGTTATCAAGTGAAAACTGAACAGCAAAGTAACCAGTCAAAAGTAAAGTACTTGTGAACTTGTGGGACGTACATTATTGTATAGTTGAATTTTTCTAGAGTATTCTACACTCGAGGGGCTCAATTCAATGAGATATACCTAATTCGAGGAAATGGATTGATTCACATTTTTATTTATAGTATATATTATTATACATGCAGGTATGACTTTGCCGGAATGGTGAACCATGGTCGTATTGGAAATCCAAACCTCCAGGCCTTCCCACTGGATCACTTTTATGGGTGAGAACACATTTTATCATATTATTAGGCAGTCAATGACAAGTACTTTACAAGTACCGACCATGGCTTTATTTTTCAACAAGTTTTTGGGATGAGAATGAAATTTTTGACATTGGTGATGGCGTGAACAAAAACGTCAATAAGCATGAAAAAATTCAAATTTTGTGGACTTGTCGACTTTGTCAAATTCGACCCCTCATATATAACGTAAGGAAACATAAACAATGTTTGCAGGCAACATGTGCACACCGCGGGAATAGGACACTTCACTGCAACCATAAACCACAAGGGCCTGCCGATTGTGGTTGACAACATGGGGCTGCCCGGTGTTAAAACGCGCCCAGCAAGTGGCAGTCCGAAGGCAGGATATCATGGCCACCGACACACGGCAAACTTTGACCCTTGCATCATAATTTACATTTTGAATACTGATAAAATTTGAATTGTGGTACAAATTTATAGTGGCTTTTTTTGCACTGGCTCAAACAGTTATTTATTGAATTTCATTGCTGAATTTCATGTCTGTTTTACATGTTCACATCAAAAAACGGGGATGTAATGCGTCGTGAAGAGTGCTGGATGCGCGTGAAGCGGCCTCTGTGAAGGCACTTACACACACTTCAACACGCTTCACGAATTTTTTTGTGAAGTGTCTTCCACACACTTCACCTAGCTTCACAATGGCCAAAATTTCGTGAAGCGCGCTTCTGGATGCTGACGCAGTGAACACACTTCACAAACATTGTGCAGCATTGTTGACATGCGTCTGTGATATGAAGTGTCATCATAATCGACTTCGTGAAGCGTTGGGAAGTGTTGCCGTGAAGACACTTCAAGAGGCTTCACCACGCATCAACCCCCCCCATTTTTTGCTGTGGTTGATAAGGCTTTGGGCCGCTTTGGATGTTTTTGGTACATTTTGAAGATTCCTTTTTGCTGAATTTCATGTCTATATTACACGTTGATAAGGCTGTGGGCCGCTTTGGATATTTTCGTCAGATTTTGAACATTGATTTTGGTTCAATTTCATGTCAATGTTACACTTTGATAACAGCAAGGTCAAATATAAATGTCGTTGTTTCTGAAATTTTATGCACTATATTAAAAACAAGTGCCTAAAAAACAATTCTTATATCATGTCTGTTTTACATGTTGATAATGCTTTGGGCCGCTTTGGATGTTTTTGGTACATTTTGAAGATTCCTTTTTGCTGAATTTCATGTCTATATTACACGTTGATAAAACTGTGGGCCGCTTTGGATATTTTCGTCAGATTTTGAACATTGATTTTGGTTCAATTTCATGTCAATGTTACACTTTGATAACAGCAAGGTCAAATATAAATGTTGTTGTTTCTGAAATTGCATATAAAAAATATATAAAAAAGTGCTTAAAAACAATTCTAAAGATCTCATTACTGTACTTCTCGTGTAAACCGCCTGGGTGTTTTACAAAACGCAGCCACTTTTCAGCAACCTTTTCTTGAAACTTGTATATGCATGGAAAAATTTTCGCCAAGTATTTACATATTCTGTAGCAAACCCGGGGGCAATATAAAGCTGTATAACACCCAAGACGTTGTGCCCATTGCAGCCGTTGTGCCCATTATGTTGCCCGTTATTGGCCGTTTACATTGAGAAATACGCTATTGAAATCATTAGGCGGCGTTTACACGGATTTGCTGTGACGACAAAAAACGAAATTTTTATAACTGTTCTTGTGCAATCAACGTGAAATATATTACATGTGTGATACCTGAATTGATCGTGATTGTGCCAGCTTCACTGCCTGGGGCATACATCAAATTCCATAATTTCCCTAATCACGCACACTAGATCACACTTTTTTCATGTTGTCGTAGCTTTGTCGGAGGGACTGTTCTACGCCGTCTCGCTAGCGAGGCCGCGTAGAACAAACCCTCCGACAAAGCTACGACAACAAGAAAAATACATTATCTGTTGTGCATTATTGCATAATCTATAAAAATTAAATATTGTTCCATGCAATGTGGTCGATCAAATAATGATCAATTGAGGCGTCCGATCTCTATACTTATTGGTTTTCACCCAAAAACATGGTTGACAAAATCACAATTTTTGTCGTCACAAAGAATCCGTGTAAATTAGAACCGCCTTAGAAAATTATAAATTGCTAAGGAAAGACAACTGAGGAAATATAACCATAATATCAAAAGCGGCCTACAGCCTTATTTTTATTTAAGTACTACTTTTTTATATAGTGGATGAAATAACAGAAACAACAAATTTATATTTGACTTTGCTGGTCAAAAGTGCAGAACACTGTTTGTTTCCCTCACAAAAAGAAAACTGATTACCGTATTGATTTAGCTCATTGGCATTTTTTCAATTGTAGGAATTGTTGTAAAACTTTATAGTCACATTTTACACATTTTTGCACATATTGTTACATTTTATCCAAAAATTAAGCCATTGACAGACCTAATTAAAAGATTCCAATGGATGCATGGAATGGGTGGAACATGTTGTGTTCTTTATTCGCTGTCATTTCTTTATTAATTTTCATGATTTGAAATCAATGTCTAAAATGAACATAAAATATAGACTGACTGCATTGTATCAACATTTTATGTTGCCTCATACAATCCATATCTGCATGATATGTTACTTGACCGTATAATGATGATACCCACACAGTAAATCTTCGAACAAGAATTGGTTTGTCAGTTACCTTTTCCTCAATCTCATAACAGTGTGGAGTTATTGGAGGATTTACCGTGTTTATTTTTTTTATGGTGCGTTCACAACACATTTCATATTTCAGTTCCCATTGTTACTTGAACAATGTGTTACTGACCAATTCATGTGCTAAATACAATAGGCCAGTAACAAATTGTTAAATGGGAACTGAAATATATTGAGAACGCGGTTCACGCTTCCTTCCTGGTCCCATTTTTATCATACCGCACAGTACCGTTTTTTTTTAAAAATGGCAGTGATGGCGGGTCATATTTGCTAGAACCTTTTCCATCATTAGTCACTTATGCATAAACGGCAAGTTATTTGCTACACAGATGGATCAAAGCAAAGCAGAATATCCTACTCCATGGAAGGAAATGACTAAAAAAATTAAAAAGTGTTTACATGGTGGTGGAAAACGGCCCACAACCAAAGATAAAGCAGCAGCAAATACAACAGGTTTACTTGAAGAAGAGATAAGGAAAGCAGAAAAAGAAACTGCAAAAATTCAGAGGGAGTTGCACAAAAAAGAACAACGTTTGCAATGTCTGCAGGAAAAAAAGAAAACTCAAAATCGTATGTGTACTAGTTGTTCACATGTTTATTTATATATGTTATAGATTAACTGTTACTTGCAGCTCTAGCGCCAGCAGCTTCAACACAGATAGCGCCGACAGTGCAAAGCACAGGATTGGACACCGTTGAGGTGACGCATAGTGGCAGTGACAACAATGACCATCTTTTCAGTGATGACGATGACGACGACGATGACGACGTTGTCGATGACAACGATGACGATGACGATGATGACGACGACGACGACAACGACGACGATGACGACGATGACGACGACGACGACGACGATGACGATATCGATGAGGAAGACCAGCAGTATGCTACAGGTCTGAATCCAATTAATCAAGTGATGCTTCACCCAGCAAGTATTTTTTTTGAAGGTCAACGTGGTCAACGACGCGGGCGTGGACGGCCGCCGAGCAGTGCGCGTGGACGTCCGTCTAGCAGTGCGCGTGGACGTCCGTCTAGCAGTGCGCGTGGACGGCCGCCCAGCAGTGCGCGTGGACGTCCGTCTAGCAGTGTGTCTGGACTGCCAGCCAGCAGTGCGCGTGGGCTGCCATCTGGCCGTGGACGTGGACGGCCGCCGAGCAGTGCGCGTGGACGTCCGTGTAGCCGTGGACGTGGACAAGCGACACTTTCACAACAGCCACAGAGAAATCAGAATAATGAGCGTGCTGGGCAGTCGTTACCGGCACCAGAAACAGGAAATATACAAAGAAGTCATCTTCCGACATCTGGAAGTGATGGTTTGGTACAAATTTGTTTTTTTTACACTATAATTATATTTATTGCAAATATATGTCAATATATATTGCAAATATAGACCACGGCGCCATTCCGCCCAGTCCCCCGAATTCATCTGATCTGCGGTGGGGGCGCGAGATGCAGACGATAATCCGGGGCCAGACTGGCGAGCAGGTCGATGAGCAGCATGGTTGGTATGAAGTTTCTGGGCATCATTTTGGCCAGGATTTTTGAGCGGGGCGGGGGGGGGGGATTGTATACAGAGCCCGGTGAGCGGGGCCCCCCTAAAATTGTACCCTTGCAGTGAGGAATTGGTGTCATGGCGCTGGCGCCATTCGTAGGCGTGACGCCATGGCGCCACTGGCGTTCGCATTGGCGCCAAAAAGCAGGATATGTCTGTATTTTACAGGCATATACGGCAAAATGGACAGGAATAGAGGCCATTTACACTGGCTTTGAGACTGCAGAGACTGGTCAGCGTGAGGGGAAAATGCGCGCTTGCGCGCAAAATTTTTACAAACTGTCGACAAATCATCCTCTGGAAATGCCATTTCTGTCACGTTTTTGGGCCGACCCGCGAAGGGGGGGGGGCCACCGCCCCAGCAGTATGCTACAGGTCTGAATTAATCAAGTAATGCTTCACCCAAGTATTTTTTGAAGGTCAACGTGGTCAACGACGCGGGCGTGGACGGCCGCCGAGCAGTGCGCGTGGACGTCCGTGTAGCCGTGGACGTGGACAAGCGACACTTTCACAACAGCCACACAGAAATCGGAATAATCAGCATGTGCAGCGTGCTGGGCAGTCGTTACCGGCACCAGAAACAGGAAATAGAAAAAGAAGTCATCTTCCGACATCTGGAAGTGATGGTTTGTCCAAATTTGTATTTTTAACACTGTATATACATGTATCATTTTATTTATTGCAAATACAGATGATGCAAGAAAAGGAACAAAGCCAAAAAAAGCAACACTTGCTACTAATCCATCTGAATATGATAATCCATCTGAAGTTCCGGAGAGAGAATTCAGTAGAAATGAGGGTGCTGAAAAGAAAGTAGTGAAATTCGGTAAAGACACAGAGCCTCATACAACAATGCTTGCAGACAGACGAGGAAAACCTGGAAGGAGCAAGAAAATGAGTGAGGTTTTTAACAATAAAAATAAATAATTAACATGTATATATTACAAACAAACATTTTTTCCGCATGTACAGCTGTGACAAAAAATGTCAGGGAACAAAGAGCTAAAATCAATAGTCCTCCTCGCGGTATGTTCCTCATATTTTAAGTGTTCACTGTATCAACAAACCATAATGAAAAAAAACAACAGGATGTATCGACCAAACAGTGGACAATGAATCACATACTGACGAACCTGTTGAAATGAACGTATCTACACCTAAACAGAAGCGTACTATGAGCTCTGAACGAGTACAGAGCTGTTTGGCTTTCGCAAATAACCCTCAAAGTTAGTGTTGGTAAACATTGAATAATTACTGAATATACTATTTCTGTGGTGATATTTAGTAAATAGTCAAATTGAACAAGACCCGTCCATTTCAGTGCAAGCTGCCGAAAGGGCCATTCTCAAGGAAGCAGACGATATTAGGCGTGGAAAAAAACCAAGCGTACCTGTGACTGTAGACGTAGCAAATGAATCGTCCACACAGCAGATTCAGCAGCAGCAGCAACAGCAGCAGCAGCAAGAACAAGAAGAGGAAGACGAGCAGGTGGAGGAGGTTGATGCAGAATCCCATCATGGTTGGTTGGAAGTATAAAACTAATTTACTGTACGGCTCTAATGTAACATTGCAATTGACACAGATAACTACGTGCTGGCAGCAGAGCAAACATGTGGCACAGGGAACTACATCAAATACAACCGCATCCAGAACCACACGTTTGCACATCCAGATGACAGACGACATGTTCCCGTTTGGCGCATACAGAACTGCGAAGACGTGAAAGACGCCAGAACTAACAATAGATACCTACGGGACAGTGACATTCAAATGTTCCTAAGTATGCATTGCTATGCAAATTTCATTGCACAAGAATGGTACATCGAATTTTTATGTCATTAAATAAGAAAAAAATTTCAGACGATCCAGAAGCTCGGCAGAAAGCGCGCACTCTTGCGCAAATTGGAAACCAGTTCATCCATGCTCCACATGCCGGCCATGTGTTCATTTATAAGCGAAGGTTTTTGACACAACAAGACCTTCCTCACAAAAAACGTGAAGAGGTGATACCAGCCATTATAAAGAGAACACAAAACTGTTATGGCCGACAGCTACAAAAGCTTCGAATAGATGGCGGTGGAGATGAACTGATACAATTTTTGGAAAAGTTACAAGAGGATCCATACACTGCGGCAAGACAAATTTTTGCAAAGTGTTCAGAACTTACAGAAGAGTAAGTTACTTTGACAAATAGTAATCACAGTCAATACACGTACTGCATTCGTAGGGTGAATGCCTTGCCTGCGGATGTAGAATTGCCACCAAGTAGAGGTTTACTATTCAATGCAGTCAGGGAAATGGCACGCAGCAGCGACCATGAGTGTCGCTTCGATGATTACCGGTCAATTCCGATATATATATATATATATATACTTTTATTAATTGATGAAAATGCAGCTTGAAAATGCACTCCACTCACAGGTTCACAGATTCGTTACAGATGCACTGTAACGAGACCAAATACCTCAAAAATGACGACCAACACTCGTTTATTGTGCACGCATTGAATGCGCTATATGTGGGCAAAATGGGAAAAAGGAGTGTGTATAATTTTCGATTCTGTCGACATGATTACTGGGACATTCGCGATCCAGAAATGGTGATGGTGAGCATGATTGTCTTTCTGCTTGTCTGCACTAACTTTGCATACATTGGTAAAAATTTGTACAGTTTCTGTATGTCGGCGACACAACGCTGCCACGGACAGTTCCCATCAAGCAGAGTCGCACGGTGGTAGCAGCACATGCAAGGAGATTAATGGATCAGCATTCATACACAGCAAGTGGTACTCTGACTACACAGCAATTGGCGACTGCCCTTCGAAGCGAACTTCATCATGCTGACGCTGAACACACGCACTACGCTGGACAGACTGCGGTGCATTTGCATATACTGTTAATGTTTTGAAATATATGTATATACAAGTTAACAAATTTACTGCCAATGCAGGGACTCACCCATCGCCAAGTCGGCCACCTGCAGAAGCAGCTGTCAGAAAGTCGCCTGGAGCTGACAGGCACACAGCTGTACGATCTATACTACTTTTCACTATCGCTTGGCGCCACTACACCCATCTACTATACTTTGGCACCACACTTCACCTATATTCAAATGTCCGCCCGTGGAGTCGATATCCTGTTGAACTTGTTCCGTCAACCCCAGCGGGTTGTCAATTTCCAAATTGACACTACATTTGAACTTGGACGTGAGCACAACAACACATATCTCTTAATATACAAGTGTACAAAAGTATATTTTTACACCATGCAGGCATGTGGCTGACGGCGCTGGTTCTAGAGCTACCATCAGTTCATAATTATGCACGTGAGAAGAGCTATCATACATTCTCTGCTGGCATCAGAACAAATGCATACATACCAATAGCAACAATGTTCCACGACAGAGTGTCCGATGATGTCACTTCACAAATTTTGCTAACAGTGGAGCGAGTGCTGAGTGCACGCAGCAGAACGAGCAAGTTCTTCTCTAACAAGAACAACATCAACGTTGTTTGTGACCAAGGGCAAGTTTTCTTTGTACACTATACATATTTTTAGCATAAATACACCCTCTCTCAGGTTTCTGCATCTATTGAGAAACTACTTCCCCACGATGCATGTGATGCTCTGCTGGAAGCATCTGACCACAAACGCGAAAAATAAAATATTCCACACTACCATGACAAATGAGCACAAACAGATCATGCAAAACAAGTTCTCCGCAGTTCTAGTGAGTGTGTCGGAAAGAGAGTATGACACTCAAGTAGAGGGGTTCATGGAACTGCTGGATGGACTGCAATATGCCACAACCAATGTCATAAGCAAGAGCAGTCAAGACAGGTCGAGCCAAGCTACGTCAAGCGCCGCTGAAAGCACACAACCTGCCATTCGAGCGGTAAAGGCAACTCCAAGACTGAAAAGGTACTTCCGAAAAATGTTTGACCTCATCCAGGACTCCTCCGCTGCATACGTATTGATGAATAGAGGAGTGGTAAGTGCATACACTTTACAACTAATATGACATAAGTATACCTACTATGATATTGCAGTATGGTAACGACTGGAGCAGTTGTCAACGTGGGGTCTTCAATAATGCCGTGGAGGGGATGCACAAACTATACAAAAGAAGAGCATTAAATTTCCATATTACTGGCTACATTGGCTTGATCTACTCGTAAGTCACATAAATAGGGTCATACAAAATGTTGCATAGAAAAAATCAATGTGCTATTATTTTTCAAGGGCTCAACTGCTGTTGGAGGATGCCACAACCCGAGTATATAACGCACTCATGTACCCAGCCAAAGTAGAAAACACATTCACGATGGATCAGGGAGCAAAGACTATTTACAAACCGTTTGTTGTGTTATGCATTGCTGTAAATTAATTTAAATACCGTATTTGCTTGAAAAGTCCCCCCCCCCTTTAATAATTTGCCCCTCGAATAATCCCCCCTGTAAGACTAGTGAGGAAATAATAATTCACCCATAAAAGATTTGATCAATTGTTTGTGCGCCATATTAACAAAAATGGCACGTTCTTGTGTTGATAAAGCACATTCCAAAAAATGTGTTGATAGAAACATGCTTGAAAATTTTGACAAAATAATAATTCCCCCCCCCCCCTCAAAACAGTCTCATGAAAAATAATCCCCCAGGGGGATTATTCAAGCAAATACGGTACACACAAAGTGCTACACTCAGGTTAACATGGACGAAAAGACCACCACTATGTGAAGACTTCTTTACATACATCAACCACACCAGGGAACTTGCCATTCAAATGAAAAAAGGGAACGTGCTAGAAGGCACACAATTAAAGAAGCTGGTGAGATTAGAAAAAGAGGATGTGCGCCTGCCACTATTGCAGCTGCACAGTCCCGATAAATCGTGGCAAGTCCGAGATGGCAGGGAGTATGGTCTTCTTTTGGTAATATGTGCATTTATGCATCTTTTTCATTTCCATGGTAAAAAAAAACAGTGAGAATAAAATGTTTTCACTATATAGGTATCAGAAGACGGGATCAATTGGCATGTGGTTCGTGCACGTGATGCAAACGACCAGCCAGATAATTGCAAGTTGCGCTGTGAATGCAAGGTGCAATGTGTCCATGCAGAAGTCGCCCGCGCGGCTATATTCGGAAGAATATACATTGACAAAATTGCTGCCAACCCAGACAAGTTGAGATCTCAGGAGAGAATAGCGCTCAATTATCCACAGCCTGGCAGCAAAGGAATGGCTGTGGTAAAATTACAATTTTCCATTTTAATATACAGTAATGAATACAACGATGAAAAATACCAATATCCGCAGTGTCGTGTGTATTTACAAGACGAAAAAGAAGACTATCGCAAACGTGATGAAAGGTTTGCGAATGATAGTGTTCAATATCAGGATTATGATTACGGTGATGATGATGATGATCATGATGATCATGATGACGATGCTGGAGATGATGACAATCTTGGACTTCCAGCTTATGCTGATGATCATGCAGATGGTGACAATCTTGGACTTCCAGCTTATGCTGATGATCATGCAGATGGTGACAATCTTGGACTTCCAGCTTATGCTGATGATCATGCAGATGGTCATGCTTATTTTGATGGTGATGGTGATCAAATCACCGCAGATAACAGAACACAAGAACAGGTAAGTAGCGTTAATTGCTTATAAATAAAGTACATAAATAGTACAATGAAGATAAAGCCACCTCTGCATAGACAAGAAATTATGAAGAAATGTTTGGTGAAGAAAGACAAGAGGAGTATGATGAGCCAGAGCTTCAGCCCGAAGATTCCATGCAACAACAATCAGACGACCCAGAGCATGGTACTGACCGTGAACCTGTTAATGTACACACTTCCATGGAAACACAAGCAGCCATGACAGCAGACATGACAGACGATCCATTTGAATATGGACCTTGCAGTGCGGATGATGGCAGCAGCGATGTACAAGTGCCACCCGCATCAAGCACATCAAATAGCAGAATTGGCATTGATGCAATGTTTCGAGATGTAGAGTCAGCTTTCTGGCATCCACAATATGGACAAATTGAACAGCGCGGGCCATCATCGGACATTAATAATGTAAAATTCGAAATGCAGACCGTAATCAATCTGCTTGTTAGTTTTTTTCAGTCAACACTTTTTACACAATCCGGTGGG
The DNA here is from genome assembly GCA_964036195.1 of Sphaerolaimus hirsutus. Classification (NCBI taxonomy): domain Eukaryota; kingdom Metazoa; phylum Nematoda; class Chromadorea; order Monhysterida; family Sphaerolaimidae; genus Sphaerolaimus; species Sphaerolaimus hirsutus. The sequence goes on along the minus strand of OZ038451.1, from coordinate 27,610,134 downwards.
CCGCGGGAGGGCGAAAGCAACCCTAATATATGGTCAGACAGGGCAAAATACGTCTTTTTGTACAGTTATGACAAATTGAAGTAAAAAAATCATTCATGGTAAATTTTTAAAGTGCTGCTTTAATAACAATCTCTTTACAGAATTACAGGCCAACAGGAGGCGCACAAAATGCTCACGAAGGGTTGCTGTGGATAGGCAATCCAAACACATGGCGCATAAAATTGCACGATAGAGTGATCAATATTGATGGCATTTCTCCACAACATACAGAAACCATATATGATTCTGCTGCACGATTTGCGAAAAATATACATTCTGCACCGATTCTTGCATCCAGTGGACACTGAACTGACTTTCGTGAATGTTTATGATCCCACCAGAGACGATACAGAGGTGACCGAGAACAATGCGGAACTAATGGTTAATTATTGCAACCAATTTTCATAATTTTTATTTTTCAATGCAATGTAAACTCACACAGGCGGCTGCTGCGTGTTCAAGCAACAGGGTGAGACCCCAAGTAACTATTATGTGGACTCAACCAAGAGGTCCCAAATACAAATTGACAGTTCAAGGAGTTGTTCAATACCTGACTGCTCATCTAGTCGACATAATGCGCGGTGACTACAGCACGAAAAAGTAAGGAAATATATTTATATATATATATATGTTAGCGGCTATATATTGTGAAGATTGCTAAATATACAATGAACGCAGGATCTACCCAAAGCAGTGGCAGGCCAATTTCAAATGCTCCGAGGACAATGAGCTGTCAAAATTCTACAGAACGTATATTGAGCCGTACAGAGAAATAATCTACTCAACAGAAAACCAATTAAACCAAACCGATGCGATTCCGCAAGTACCTGCAGCATCAAAGGACGAAATGAAAAGTCACATGTATCTAAATCAGACAAAAAGGAATAGAACATTCACTTTTGAGAGGTAGGTTACATTTTATTCACATTTCATCTGAAACAAAATCAAACTTCAGTGTAGAAAATGAAAGTACACATTCGACCGCAGGGAATGTGTGTGCGCCTTCCCTAATGTGAAACACGTACCTGCAACAGTGAAGTGGACAACACGACAGTGCTCAAATAGTAACTGCAAAAGGGGAGACCTTAAGTATCATTGCAACGCAGTTGGGCTGGACAAGAAGGTGATCAAGTTGCAGTGCATGCCAAAGGAACTAAGTCCTCCAAAAGATACAGCCAAATATTGGCTTTGTCCGCTGTGCCAACTGCAGGGGTAAGTTATTCAAAATAAATACATTACAATTTCTACACTGTATTACCTTCACAGTGAACTCAGCCCATGGAAAGGGGGAAACAATGATCGATCAATGGATCCAATGATCCTGCAGTGCACAGCATCACTGGATACCTTGCTGTACACTCTTCTGCTCCCTGTACGTTTTTTGTTTTGTTTGTGTTTGTTCACTAAATACGTGTACCACGATAATCTACAAACCAGATGCAAACTGATGCAAAATTGCTGAATATCGTGTCCAAAGGAGGTAGAAACGGTGACGCTAGTCTCGTAAAAAATCTTGAGGCTGTGCATGAAAGACGTATTGATAAGGCTAGAGCTGACACAACAGTGCACGTGTGGCGATTGATGGGCAACAAAGGTGACAAAGAAGCCAGAAGAAAGGAGAGAAGCGCACTCAACGATTTTGCGGATGCAAGGAAAAGCGCTGATCAAACTGTCACCAGACCAGTCATGGATCTGACTGGAGAAGTGGCTGATTACGTGAATGCACTGTTCAAAAAAGAACAACTTGATAGCCGATGTTTTTTCCGCTGTGAATACGAACAGTGTTCACAACGCAATGCTGAAGACTATACAGTAGCAACATGGAGTGCATTGCGGCCAGAAAAGTACAACACAATCACATTCGGCAACTCGTACGACTGGTGCGCAGTGTCATACACAGCTTACCTTGAGAGTAAATTCACAAACACCAAAGAGCCACCGCAATCCTTGGTGGTAAGTCGAGCTGTCTTGACTTGTTATGTAAAAGAACCATTGTATTCTTGACACCCATTTTTTCATAAAAAACACATCTTAATGAAATATGCAAAACAGAAAAGATCGGACCGCAAAAACACGCACCTGGTGCTGCCAAAGGTGCTGCAACTGTTTGCTGATGGCAGGGTGCCATACCCAGGCTATTTCGATCAGTTTGGCTTGGTTGACCAATACAGTAAAGTACCAAACGTACCATGCATGTAAGCCACTTTATTGAAATTACAAATTACACATCTACGTTAAAAATAACTACATTTACGATTTGAAACAACAGGTTCCATAAAGAAAATCAGGATGGACGCAAAGTGACAAACTGTGCTGAATATGCCATCGACGGACAAAGCCCAGCAAAAGCATGGCTGTTGGCATTTGAACTATCGTTTTCTGATGAAGATTCTTTGATGGACCCACTGCTGCTGCCCCGCAGCATGCCCAAGGAGCTCGTCGTCAACAGAAGAAGGTAGTAATCAATTTTAATGAAAATACCATGAAATGAGTGTACCGTATTACCTCAAAATACCCCCAGGGGGTTTATTAATTTGCCAGCAAAATTTGAGGCGGGGTTAATTCGAGGGGGGTCTATTATTTTGCCAGAAATTTTTGGAAATGCCCCATACGCAGACGTAGAAAAATCGAACGTAGATGTATATGTGTTTATAGGTGTGTACACATCACAAACTACGGTATTTGTGATGTACGTTCTCTTTACACTCAATTTGAGGGGGGGGGGTATTTCAAGGGGTGGGATAATTCGAAGTAATATGGTATGTTTGGCAATACCTATATGTACACATACAAATTTACACAGGTACAAGTGCGCAGGAGTGGTACATGCTACACGAAATTCACAACCAGAACTGGTCCAACAAACACTGTTTCCTACAGCTCATTTTTACAGGTCAGATAAAAAAATTCATGGTATTTAAATACCACATTGAAAATTTGTAATCCCTATGTGCTGAAAATTTCAGGGAAAACGTGGAAACAAAATCGACGACGCACTACACGACAGTCGTAAACTACAAGGGATTGCCAATTGTCTATGATGGACAAATGAAAACGTCTGCAAAGAACGCAAAAGGAAATGACAAATATGGCCCAACTTGTGGCTACCATTCCCACCGCTACACTGCAAACTACAATCCGCATTTTGTATTCTATGTAGAAATCACTGAGTGAATCTTTGCACAAAAAGATGTTTTGTAGTTTGATAACGATTGCAAAAGTTAAACCATTCCATAATTTTTGAAAGTGAATTTCTATCGGTTTCCTATCATATACAGTATTTTCTCGAATTTGCGTTTAAAAAGCTTCGTATGACATTCGGACTGAATGTTCAGTACTGTACGTCATGTAAACATGCAAAGTCTCTAACCAGTTATTTGTAATATTTTTTATCTTTTTCTTTTTTGCCATCTTTTCTTTTGCCATCTCGATTCAGAGACATTCTCAGTTCAAAAGCTTACATTTTAATCCACTATATTTATTTAAAGTGGAAGAAATGTATAAAAGCAGGAAAAATACACATGCCTTGTGTACATGACATACATAACTGCACATGTATGCCAATTCCAAATATGGTATTCAAGATTTTCACTTGTGCGAGAACTTTGTTTGAGGGGTCAACTTTCGGAAACGTCATCAAAAGCGACTCGCTGTCAAAATCTTATTTATGTATTCATTTATTACGTGTTCATTCATTTATGAATTTATTTATTCATTTGTTCTCATTTTGAACTGCATTTTTCACCTTGCATTTTATCAAATCAAAACTTTACTGCGTTATAACTTGCTGTGAATTAAGTGTACAAGTGTGAATGACAGACATCAAAATCAGAATAGCCAAAATAAAATATCAGAATCGCAGAATGTCAAAGTAGAATATAAAAATAAACTAGAACGCATTGAATGACAGTACTTCCTCGAAATATCCCCCGGGGATCCATTTTTTCATAGTGGAAATTGTGAGACATTTCAAGGGGGGGGGCTTATTCGAGCCGGGGCACGTATTATTGTGTCAAACATTTCGCAAAATTGATACTAACGTATTAAGTCTTTTCAGTTTCAGATTCAGTTCCAGGTATTTTGAGAAGGGGGGCTATTCGAGGGGGTATTTCGAGGAAATATTGTACCTACATAGATGTGACATACAATGACACTTACACTGTCGAAAACTTTATAATTATATACTTATGATGTTACATTGTAAACCAAATTTTCTTAATCTTCTATTTTATTTCCATACAGTATATAATTATAAAGTCTACAGAAAAACAGTTTACAGACAGTCTAAAGTAAAGCACTTCAAGTCAAGTCTACTTGCACGACATTATCTTACACAACACTTTCAGAAAACACTAAAATCAAAAATCTAAAAATTAGTAAATAAACAAATGAATAACCAATTTGTCTATGTAAGAGCAGTTATGGTTTACCAGTTTACATGGTTTGTTTACTGTTACAAAACAAAAAAGTTCCATAATTCCGCAATAAAGTTTCATATCAGCCAGAAATATGGGCAACAAAATCATGTGAATTTTGTTTTTTGAATTTTGGCTGAACAACAGCTCAAATTATACACTTACTAGCTAATTACAGCTGGTACACTTACCAGTAGCTCAGTGAAAATATTGAACTTATCAGATATCTGACCATCAACTCACTATAACAAAGATCATTTCAAAATTATAGAACTTTTTCACTCACTTCTCTTGTTTTTGTCGACTGAAAAAAAGTAACTTTGTAAACAAACAAATTTAACATAACAACGACAATTTCCTAATTTGCCAATTTCCCAAAATTCCCAAACCAAAAAAACAACAAAAACTTTGACAATGGCCTCTCACACTTCATGCAGAACGCGGTTGCCCTGCATGAACTTTTTGTAGTAGGTGAAAAAAACTGCAGCGATGCCCACGAGAATGATGATGACGATCAGCTGTCCCAGAATCAGGAAGTACATGGAGGGTGACGACGAGTCGCGCGGCTTTTTCTGCGTTGTGATAAGCGCATAAGCTAACAATTGCTCCACTATGTTTTTTTACCACAAACAAATCAGTAGACTACCATAACTCATCCGCGGAGTAATTTGTCACTGCCGAGCAGTGATGCAAAAATCGCCAGCGCTATGGCCCTTTTACAAAACCAACACGGACCAATTAATCAAATCTTATTCACTATACTCCGTGTACAAGGATATCTTTGTTCTATCATTGGGGAGGGGGGAATTAATCGAGTAAATACGGTACTCAATGTGAACTTTTTCACGTGGAGGGAGTTATTCGAGAATCGATTTTGATTTCTATCTTTTAACAACAATTACTAAGTGATAGGTTTTTTGCACTATCTTTTTGTACCACGCAGCAATCGCCAGCAATCTTTTTGATTCAGCATCCACTACTGAACGGAACGCGGAAAATGGGAGCACTCACCATCTGGGGTAATTGTTGCATCTTGGCGGTGAGGTCGTTCAGCTTGGTGAAGAGCTCGCACATGACCGTGGTGCACGGCTGCGTCGTGTTCGCCCCGTTGAGCGCCTCGGCCAGCCAGGCGGGCGCCTCGGTCGTCTCGTGCAACTCCAGCGGCAAATGCACCGAACTGCCGAATGCGCGGCGCGCACGCGACAACACCTCAGTGCTGTTGCTGTTGAGCACGAGATCGTCCATATTGACCGTAGGAGACGACCTCAGCTCCTCTGAGTGGGGTGGGGATAACATGTTACAAGTTTGCATGACTGCATATCTAGAAAATCTATTAAGCCAACAACATTATAATGGAATGAATTTGAACAAAAACATCAGGTTATCTTGCTAATAAAGCAACATGAGTTGACGCAACATGCTTGAAACGTGTGACGAAATAATAATCCCCCTCAAAAATGTAAGACGAAAAAATAATCCGCCAGGGATCAACCATTATTCAAGGGATCATTATTCGCCAGGGATTATTCAACCAAATATGGTAAATTTAGGCATAAAACAACAAAATTGAATCATGGTAAATATTTATCATGCAGAAGTACAAAAATTTAGACATGGTAAATATTTACCACGCACAAATAAAACGTCAAGTCCAATCAAACAGGAAACAAACCCAAAAGGATCGCGCCAAAAAAGATCACTGGAACGATAAGGGAAACAATGCCGAAAATGCCCATTTTCGCTCTTTGAATTGACAGTGATAGAGGTAGTAGTGGTAGAGAGTAATAAGTTTCGACAGAGGCAAATAAGTGACAAGAGTGCAAAAAGTTTCTCCTTTTATACAACAGTTCACTCTATGCCCCATTGCAATATAGAGATAATGCCACAGTAAATACCCGACTGTAAAAAATGATCAAAAGAATATTCCGTCATCTACATAACGTTCCCAAGTAATTACCGCTGTGCACCACGGGTCATTGTAAATCGCAATCTCGATCATTCGGAGATCAAAAAATGGTGCCGCAGGGCATATGCAAACAGATAATCGTGTGTAAAGTACAAAGCGCGTATGCCGCACTATGATCCCTCTGTTCAATGAGCAAACAGTGATCATAAATGCGGTCGAAATCTGCTCAAAAAAGAACATTGACAGTATAAATACTCGCCATTCATGTAATAGAACAGCGCAGTTCGCATCAACTTTTACCCACCCATCTATTGGAGGGTGCAATTCTCTTGATTTCATGACCGCAAAAGTGTGCCAAAAAGTGCCGCACTATTGGGGTTGTCGTTCTATTAGGAGAACCGCTGAAAAACAAAAACGAAAACAAAAAATGGACAACGAACGAAATGAAGCAAAAAACGCTTCATTTCCCAAAAATAGTGGTGTTGAAACAAAAATTTACAAACGGGGACGAATGACCCCGACCGGGGCCACTAATTTTCTAATTACAGAAAAAAATATTTCTTACCGGGGTCGTTTGGCCCCGGTCGGGGACAATTACCACAAAGTGCAAAAAAGTACCATTAATTTTCGTGTGGTACCGGGGCCGATCGACCCCGATCGGGGACAAAAATTCTTTGTTTACTGAAAAAAAAATTTCCTATCCGGGGCCGTTCGGCCCCAATCGGGGACATTTTGATTTTGCCGGGGACCCGACCCCGGCAATATTTCAAGCACTGTACAAAAATACAGTGATTGAAAAAATTTAAAGAGTGAAAAAAATGAGAACCACTTACCGCGCCGAGCTGAAATTTTGCATGCGAACTAACCACACGCATGAGTACACGCATGCAAAAATTGAGCCAAATCGATAAACTTTTACATACCGTCCAGACAAAAATTCGTCAGCGTGTTTAAACGTCCTGCGGAAATTTTGCGCATGCTTATTTGGTGATAATTACCTTAATTAACATGCAAATAACCCGTAGAAACCAATTTTTAATTTTTGTATTTTTTTAATTTTTTGCCGGGTCCCGGTCCCCGGCCGGGACCTGTGTAAATAGCCCACACTTGTTCACTTCTAGTAAAGTAAAAATTTAGTTAACTCATAAAAAAAACTTTGAATAACATTGAAGTTTACTGGAATCGGTATTCGTCAACTACAGTTGACGCAGAGTAAAAATAACTCATTCCGGTAAACTCAAATGCGTTCAAGGCCGATTTATGCGTTATTAAAGGTTTTTAAAATGTTTTTAAATTTAAAAAAGTTGCAAGTTTTAAAAATTTCATTTGTGGACTAATGTGTGCAGCGACAAAAATATAACAAAACCCACGCAGTGTCAATGCCATCCAGTCGCTAAAACCCATATCGCACTGCAAACAATTGGAGGAACTTTATCTGCGCAAAAATAATGTCACTTCACTCGATGAAATAGAACACTTGAAGCAATGTACACAATTGAGGACACTCTGGTTGGATGAAAATCCATGCGCGGAGGAAGACAATTATAGGAATAAAGTGATCAAAATTTTGCCCTGGCTCAAATTGTTGGATAATAGACGTTGGTTTTGGGGTTTTGGGAAATTTTTATTTCTTTTTAATTTTATTTCTTTTTATTTTCTATCTTATATCATGCCTACTACCTATGTTCTTGATATTTTTTCAATCAAATAAATCCAATCTGCGCATAGTCTTGATGGAGAAAGTCATTCAAACACCTTCCCGATCAGGTCCGGCCCCCATTTTTTATTTTACTTCTGATGTCCTATCTCCAGTTCTAGGATGTGCCAGGAGCTTAAACTTGGGGTAGATATTGGCGCAACCCCCCTCTACTTTGCATGAATTGGAGGGGTCACGGCGACCCCCTACATAGTGGGTCACCCTAAGTGCAAAAAATTTCGTGGCTTTTTAGTGTCCCACACAGGTCCAACCCCCACTGATTTCTTGCACCGCGGGTGCCATACCTCCAGCTGTGGGAGGGGTAAAAATCTACAATTTTGGGGATGTCGCCAACACCCATCCCCTACTATACACTGGCCAGGCGGTTTTTGGCAACTCACCACAGTGTGGGGTGCAGCATTCAAAATTTATCAAAACATTACTGTCCCACACAGGTCCAGCAGCCAATCGAATTAAAAAAAACACTTTTGTGTTGTTTTAACACTAAAGTGATTGATAATGTCAAATAAGCATTAAATATCCTCTATGAATATCTTATCCCACCATAAAATGCCCACCACATGAACCAATCCCCTAAAGTGGCTGACAAAAAGTCACTTTTTACAACTTTTTTATTAGACACTTGAACTGTTGGTTCACAATATTTTATAGAGGAGGGTTAAGGGTTTTAAGTTGTGTAAAAAACCTTAGCTCCAAAAAGCCTTCATAAGAAAATGTGCTTGGGGTAAATTTAAAATTGTAAATTTTACTTATTTTTGTTCCTGCATTTCAGCAGGATGTCATTTTTTCAATTCAAAAATTCACCCCAAGCAAATTTTCTTATGAAGGCATTTTGGAGGTAAGGTTTTTTACACAACTTGAAACCTTGAACTCTCCCTAAAAATTATTGTAAACCAGCAGTTCAAGTGTCTAATAAGAAAGTTGTAAAAAGTGATTTTTCATCAGCCACTGGAGGGATGGGTTCATCTGGTAGGCGGTTTTTGGTGGGATACAATATTTATAGAGGATATTTAATGCTAATTTGACATTATCAATCACTTTAGTGTTGAAACAACACAAAAGTGCTTATTTTTTAAAATTCAATTGGGTGCTGGGCCTGTGTGGGACAGTAATGTTTAGATAAATTTTGAATGCTGCACCCCACACTGTGGTGAGTTGCCAAAAACCGCCTGGCCAGTGTAAAGTAGGGGAGGGGTGTTGGCGACAGATCCCCAAAATTTTAGATTTATATCCCTCCCACAGTTGGAGGTTCGGCACCCGCAGTGCAAGTAATCAGTGGGGGCCGGACCTGTGTGGGACACTACAAAAGCCACGAAAATTTGTTGCACTTAGGGTGACCACGCTGTAGGGAGTCGCCGCAACCGCTCCAATTCAAGCAAAGTAGAGGGGGTTGCGCCAATATCTACCCCAAGTTTCAGCTTCTGGCGTGTCCTAGAACTGGAGATAGGACGTCAGAAGTAAAATAAAAAATGGGGGGGCCGGCCTTGATCGGGAAGGTGTTTACTATGATTTTTCACAAAAACTTCGGACGAAATAGTTCTCGAACTAAAGCCTGCAGCTAAAAAGCTTTCTGGCGACACAATAAAATCCATGGGGCTGGGGGTATTTCGAGGAAATACAGTATTCAACTTTTGAAACTGACACAAAGAAGGTTATTGGCACAAATTCGCTACAAATGATGTGTATTCAAATTCAATTACTCATTTCAACTGAATTTGTCAAAGAGAACAAACATTTCCGATCTTTCTCACGACAAAAACTCAGTAAAAATAGGATTTCTCGATCATAAAAAATAATTAAATAATTCACAGTATCCAACAAAATGTGTCAACCTAAAAAGCCTTCAAAATGTAATACATTTACATTAAAAACAACATACCGTATTTCCTCGAAATACCCCCCGGGGGGTGATTGTTTCATAGTGGTCTCGAGAGGGGGGGGGGGGTATTTCGAGGGGGGTTATTATTTCACAAGGAATTTTTGGAAATCCCAGTACGAAATTGTCGTCTGAAACGTACGCAGACGTCGAAAAATGCAACAAAAACCGCCATTTATAAGGTCCTGTAGACTAATATTAGTATGTAGATGGTGTAAACACTGTTCTAACATGACACCGACATTGTTTAACGTGTGTTCTGCATTACACAGAACACAAACTACAGTTATTGGCATGTACGTTCCCTTTACACTCAATTTGGGGGGGTATTTCGAGGGGGGGGGTGATTGTTTCAAAGTGGTCCCGAGAGGGGGGGGGGGTAGAACGAGGGGGGTATTTCGAGGGGGGGGTGATTGTTTCATCGTGGTCCCGCGACGGGGTTGTAGAACGAGGGGGGGGGTATTTCGAGGGGGGTATTTCGAGGAAATACGGTATCCACCAAAACATCTGACCCTCCCACCCCCCTAGCGGTCACAAAAGAAGAAGTCCTAGAAGCTGGTGGAGAGTACGAATCCCCAACTCCAAGCGACACGACTTTGTCAAATAATTCAAACAATGATGGCATTATGCACATGAGTGACAGGAGTCTCATTATTACTGCCAGTGACAGTCCAGGGGTGAGTTTTGTGGCCAATTCTCAGAATTCTTTCAAAAGTTAAAAGAGTGCATTTAGAACTGACAAGTGAAATGGCTGGTAAAACATTGAAAGACAAGTGGCAAGTGATGAAAAATCGTTAAAAATGTATTTAACGTTTTACTTGGCATTTCACTTGTCATTTATGAATTGCCTTTACTTTGAACTTTGAAGCCTAATATGTATCCAAAAATAAACTTTTCAAGAATTTTTTAAACCATCATCACCTAATCTATCAGATACAACGAAGACAATCTATGGGCATAGTTGGTTCACCACCAGTATCTAGCACAAGCATGATCCCAGCAGTCATGCAAAATCCACATATGGCAGGCATTATGATGCACCACCAGAAACAGGAACCTGATTCTAATGTACAGGTAAATTTCTTTAAAAATTTCTTCAAAATGCAAAAATTATGCGATGGAAATGACCTGTGAATGTTTTTCAGCAACAATATGCAGTGGCACCGGATGCCCTGCTGGCATCAAATGTTCATCAGATACCTGTATCTGCTCACAATCAAGGTATGAATCTGTATTGGGCTCATGCACGCCAAAAACCTGAAATATTTTTTCAAATTTATACAATTTGCACACGATCACAAAATTCATTTTCCACAGGCGGCAGCATGAGTGCCACAACCACTCCTAGGAAGCCACAAGGAGTAGATTTGATGAGTCAAAGTGTATACTGCCCCAGTTCACAGCAACACATGCAACCCATCGCGCCAGAGGTGAGTTTCCTTTTCTATAAAAAAAAACACAAAAAATACAAAAACAAACAAACCATTCAAATACAGTACTGCTACTACACGATGGGGGCACCAATGCAGCAAGTGAATGACCCAATGACTATGAGTATGCACCCATTGTTGATGAATGTGCCACAGGTAAGGGCAGAATACTGGGATCTTTGAACCTATGGGATGGGAGTTGTATTCTCATTTGTTCCAGAAAAAGTAAATGCAAGGTTGTGGTTGTATTTTTTTCTGGACAGTGTCCACTTTGTGATAATTACGTTTCATTTTGAGAGTTAAGTCAGATTATGGTTATGATGTCATATGATGTCATACGGTAACCATATAATCATTTACCGTATTTCCTCGAAATACCCCCCGGGGGGTGATTGTTTCATAGTGGTCCCAAGAGGGGGGGGGGGTTAAACGAGGGGGGGGTATTTCGAGGGGGGGGGTTATTATTTCGCCAGAAATTTTTTTCAAATCCTAGTACAAAATCGTCGTTTGTGATGTACACTGGGGTAGAAAAATGCATCAATAACTGACATGTATAGACTCCTGTAGACTAATAGTAGTACATAGGTGGTATAAACACTGTTCTAACGTGATTCCGACATTGTTTTAACGTGTGTTCTGCACTACGCAGAACACAAACTGCAGTATTTGTCATGTACGTTCACTTTACACTCAATCTGGGGGGAGGGTTATTTCGAGAAATACGGTACCTTGTTTTCCCTAGTACAACTACCTACTCTTCTCCATGGCCACATGTGCAAATTATTCTGCTGGTCAGTCTGCTGCAAAATACAGGCTGGACAGCTGGCTGAGTTTGCAACTGTGCCACATGTTGCATAAATATAAATATTAACTGCCACAACTCAATCCACAGGGCCTGCCGCACTCGGCTACAACGAACAATATAATGCAACGATCGATGTACATGCCGCAGGGCCACAGCCAACAGCAACCGGTGTATGTCACTGAACAACAACATCAGCAATATCAGCAACAACATCAACAACATCAACAACATCTGCAACAGCAACAACAACATTTGCAACAACAACAACAACAGCAGAATTTGAATGTTGATGTCCAGTGGCCGGATTTTGGGTATGTTGCATGTTATACCATATATCCTTGAATAAGACCCCCCCCCATCAAAAAACTCCAACATGTTGGCCACTTGAGAAAAAGTAACAACTCCCCCTTTAATAACTTCCCCTTGAATAACTCCCCCTGCTGACCAGGTGTGAAAAGATCACAACTCCCCACTTGAATAACTGCCCCTCTTGAATAACCCCCACTCTGTGTATTATATATGTGCATCCACAATGTGCATTTGAATGATTTGGTTGCTGATGAACATGAATGTTCGCATTAATACCCCCCCCCCTTGAATAACTTTTCATCATAAACTTCTGACAAAATAATAACTCCCATGGGGTCTTATTCGAGTATAAACGGTAAATGCCTTTTTATTGTATTTCGTTGCTTACCGCTTAATTACTCAAAGTGCTTGCTAAATATGCTTGTAAAATATTTTTAGATTAGACGAGTCACCCCCAGCGCTGACGCAACAGATGCATCAAATGCACACAAATGTACACGGCACGGAGTCACCGAATGACGCAGAAAACAGGTGCTTTCCACGATTACGCATAGTTTGTAAATGCACTACCTATTTAGCGGAATGTAGTGATGGCATGTTACTCACGGAAGTCAGCTCAAATTGGGTGCTCATAAATTAGGCTTGAACATATTTGAGTTCACCACAATGAGTTAATTTCCACTCTCCGTCAACTGTAGTTGACATCATCATTGACGCATCATTTTAATAAACACAAATGCGTTCAAACTTCAAAGCCGACTGATGAGTTTACCAGAATTCGAGTTTACTGCCAGTAAAATGGCGTGTGCAGCGCCAACGTTGCCATGGCACTAACGCCATTTGAATTTGCATGGCGCCAATGGCGCTTGGCGCCCGTTCTCTACGCGCTTTTTCACACACTAGCTACCTGTCAAGCGGGAATTAGAGCTCAGCGTCGATTCGACGTGAAATGATGACGTGAAATGACGTCGTGAAATTAATTACACGAGTGTGGATCATGCTACGGGTCTACAATTTTCTAAGGATAATATATGAATCAATACCTTAATCGTGTCCAATACTGAGTGTTATCAGCCACAACTAGAGCGAATTGAAAAATTCAATTTTTATCATTTCACGTCATCATCATTTCACGTCACAGTGTCAGGGAACAACTTGACATTTCACGTCAGAATGCTGCTTCACGTCATCATTTCACGTCGAATCGACGCTGAGCTCTAATTCCGGCCTCATAATCAGGATCTACACAAATACATTCGACATTTCGTTCCGCTCAGGGCCGGCTCACCGCTTGGCCCGCTGCCAAATCTGAGCAACACGAGGACATCGCAGGGCGCCAGTGCGCGCAAAAGAACACACCATCGCTCAAGGAGCATTAGTCCGAGTAGGGTCGGTTTGGCAGTGAGTGCTATCACATTTTTTTCAAAAATTATTATAATTTCAATAATCAGTTTTGAAATTTTCATGTCTATAATTTTTTTTGTATTATTGGTTAAAAATCCATTAATGCAAAATTCATCAATGCAATGCAATCAAATCCAAACTTCAATAATGCAAAAAAATCATTAACAATAGAGTACAGAATAACAATTTATTTTAAAAAAAACACTTTAACACTATTTTTAATATGTTAACACTATTTTCCTTATCATTCTCCATCATTATTGGTCAATTTTCATATTTACTAGGTATTACTAAACAACTAAAATCGAATTTGTACACCACAGGACCAAAGGAACATTGTGATAGCAATCACAAATCTACTAGATGAACTTGATGTGCACAGTCTGCGATATGTGATCGACCAGTGTCACCAAAAGCTCAAGAAACAGTCTTGAATTTTTTGACAACTAGAATTTAGTGGAGGGTTTTTCAGTCGGTTAAAATACCTAATTATTCATTTACTTGTTGATGAAAAGTTTTGCTGAGTTGCAAAAAAAGGGGGAAATATTGCCAAAAATTAGCCAAAATGAAAAAGTATACCGTATTTCTTCAATATCCCCCACCCCCTCGAAAAACCCCCGTCTCGAAATACCCCCCCTCAAAATGGACACTATGAAATAATTACCCACCCCCACGAAATCCCCCCCCCCTAATTGTATGTAAAAGGAACATACATGACAAAAGCTGCGGTTTTTGATCCGGGCAATGCAGAACAGACGTTAAAAAGAACCACTGTGTTATGTTAAAAAGAACCACTGTGTTACGTTAGAACCGTTTTATACCATCTACATACTTATGTAAGTGTATAGACTCTATTACATGGTATTGATTGGTGTATTTTTCGACGTCTGCATACGTTACAAACAACCAATTTGTACCGGGATTTCAAAAAACATTCTGGCGAAATAATAAGCCCCCCCCCCCCTAGAAACCCCCCCCCGCCCCTCGAAATACTCCCCCCCTCGTTTAACCCCCCACGTAATACTCACTCTGAAACAATCACCCCCTGGTACGAGGAAATTTGAGGAAATACGGTATTCTTGTTTTCAATTTAAAATTTTCTTCAGAACGAAAAAAGATTATTAGTATATAATTTTGCAACTCTTGAATCTGGGTTATTGAGAACTTTCGTCAGTTAATTTGGATAAAAGTTTGTTTCTATTGATAATATTTATGTCTGATCGTATCGTACATAAACTCAGCAGACATTATGCTATACAATTTTCTATTTACACGATGTGAGTACGAGTGTCTCGCGTCTTGGCAAAAGGCCAACTTGGCGCAGTTCAAATTATACAGACAAGAGTGAAAAATGAAAATGTCTGCGTCGCCGATAATAACTGCGGAATGGAATAAATAGGACTGTAAATAACACAACGTGTGTCAACTAGTGTGTGGGCCGCTGTCATATGCCTTGAATCATATGGAATCCATCAGAGTTGTTAGAATTACTTAACTTTTTTAAAGTATATGAAAACGTAAAGTATTTTTTTTACTCACCACAAAGTATAGAAAACATAAAATACTTTTTTTTACTCGTACGTACGCGTAAATGTGGGTACTTTTTTCTGAGTGTAATAACGACTACTTTTCTTCATAGAATGTGTAAAAGTGGCCACTTTTTCATACGTGTACAGCACAACGTATGTTTTTCTATAAGCAAATGACAGATTATATAGTTTTCAAGGTCTCTTTTTTCTACGAGATAAAAATCATCGTTCTCCCGACTCGTTTACCACATCCATTGTCTACACAACCATTTCGATTTATTTTGCGAATTTTGAAATTTTTAAAGGCACTACCCCCGCATATCTAAAATATTCAATGGAACCACTTCTCTCAATACATAGCAGTGTAGTTACTTTATAAATATGTCCCACATTGAATTTTCATAAATACATTTTCCGTACGCGTACGCTTTGAAAGTGTACGCGTACAAATGCGTACGGTATTTTTTTGAAAAGTATATGTAAATGTATTTACCGCGTACTCGCGTACGCGTATTTTTCGAGTAAAGGTACGTACCTTTCAACAACTCTGGAATCCATTCGTTCAAATTCGAATTTGGTGAACATACGTCACTGGGCACTAAGGGCACCAAAATTGTAGAATATCATGTCTGCAGAGTATACTTAGTTGTAGAAACAAGATCTCTAACCGCTTGCAGTTTCATTTTATTCGAGCAGCAAATAAAAAATAAATAAACACAAAGCTGTGAAAATCTATTAAACACTGATGAAAATACACAAAATGAACGCAATAATAAATATATAAATATTTAATCACAGTCGACGAAAAAGTTCAGTATGAGAATCACAAACGATGGAATGACAGTGAAAAAATCAATCAAATCAATCAAAAATGGCAGTTCACATTGGAAAAATTCTTTCAGCACCAAATACTCAAGTTTTTCTGCAACTTGGGCACATCATTGAAATGGAAATCTGCCATACCCATACATTCCGCCAAGTGCTAACTTCACCCTGGGACACAAGTCTGAGGTCTCACCTGAGGGATTCGTGATTCTTAAAATCGTAGTTTTAAGCGTCAATTCGTGTTATAGCGTTAGTGCCACGCGCCAGCTCCAGGCATTTTGTTCCTAGCGCCGGCCAAAAATATCACCAAGCGCCAAAACTGCCAGGGCGCTTTTCATGGGGATGGCACGACTGCAAGATAGCGCCAAACGCCAAAAGCGTTTTTGGCGCTTGGCGCTTGGCGCCATTTTCCTGTGGCGTCATTGGCGCTTGACACCGCACCAGTGAAAAGCGCCATGGCGCGTTTCGGGCTTGGCGCCGATTTGTGTGGCGTAGGGTGTTTTTTTTTTAATTTTACAGAAAACGGAAACGGAAATGGAAAAAAATTTGCACTTGGCGGAAAACTGAAACGTAAATGAAAAAATTTATCTTGTCGGAAAACGGAAAAATGAGCTGGAAAAACGGAAACTGAAATGGAAAAATTTGCTGAAATTCTGTTGGAAACAAAAAATTGCTGAAATTTTGCCGGAAATGGAAAAAAATTGCAGATATTTATCCAGAAATGGACAAATAATTGCTGAACTTTTGTTGTAAACTGAAAAAGGTTTACATAATTGAGAACCTGCATGCATGTTTACCAGTTTTGCTGAAACAGAAAACTGACGTCGAGCCAGAAAACAGTAAAATGAGGCGGAAAAAAACAGAAAGTTGAGCTGGAAAATGGAAAATAAAGTGGTAAAACAGAAAATGTAGCCGGAAACTGGAAAAACGGTAGAAAAACTGTAAAATTCAACCGGAAAATAGAAAATGAGCAGGAAAAACGGAAACGGAAACGGGAAAAAAATGAGTGGCTGGAAAACGGGAAAAATTTGCCTGCGGAAAATGGAAACAGAAAACGGAAATTTGACACACTAGTGTGGCGCCAGGAACAAAGCACCTGGCGCTGGTGCTTGGCGCTAGTGCCAAAACAAAAAGCAACATCACAAAAGCTCCTGGCGCTTGGCACTATTTTGCTCTGGCGCCATTGGTGCTTTGCGCTGGGGTTCGAAAAAGACACTTTTGCCGCTTGGCGCCGAAGTCCTGGCACTTTTTGTCCATCACTATCCCCTGCAATTACAAATCCACAGCACTCACCGACACACTGCTCAATCTGATAAGACTGTCCCTGACATCCCCTGGTTAAATGGGCCACCGTGTACTGGCACCGGCGAGTACGTGATTTCTGGCGACACGTGCATTTTGACCATTCTGACCAGGGTGACCACTTGCCAAAGTCTGCGATTTGGTGGTTTTTGATGGATTGGTGTAAGGGGAAGGAAATGTGGCAGAAAGAACAGTAGTTTATGGCTGAAGTTTTGGAAACTGGTAAATATTTTTAGAGATTTGAATTTATTATAACCTCGGCAGCTGTAGTTGATTGACTCCATATTCCTGAAAACTCAACTTATTCCAAAGCAGGTTGTCAGTTTCCAAAATGTTGGCTATTGCCATATTTCTTATAACAGCCATTATACTTTTTGTCAACATTTTCCCGCCGTTCTATTTTTTTCATCATTGAAAAAACTTGCCAAAGCCTGCCGTTATATTGGAGTGCCCTTCTATTGGAGGTACTTTATGTCGTTCTATTAGAAAGTAGTAAATATTAGAAATCCGGCAATTAGTGTATGTTGGTGCAAAAGTGATATTTTCAATAATTTCTCAAAAGATTAAATTTAGTGCAAAAGTTAACCCACCCTGTATTCTGTCGATTTGCATCACATTGCTGCTGCTATAGCCACCATGGGCCGTGTTTGTGTAGCCCTCATTTCTCCGCCTGTGAAAAATGTCTCGAAATTTGAGGATATTTTACATGGTAATAATGCCCCAGTCACTAGTTTACTAACACAAGTAAACTCAAAATTTGTGGCTCATAAATCAGGTTTGACCATATTTGAGTTTATTAAAATAATTTATTTTAAATCTTTGTCAACTTTGGTTGCCAGAAACCTTTGTCTGATATACAGAGATTGGTTGAAAGCTGATTTATGAGTTTACCAAATCAGAGTTCACTAGCAGTAAAGCAGTGTGCATGGTGCTACCAATTCAACATCAATTGTGTGGGTGTCACAGTCAGAGTGTAACAAACTGGAAACCATATCCTCTCCCATGCTGATTTTGCATTGCTGGCTGACCATATGATGGCTGTGCTGGTTTCTGTGTTGCCGGCTGATCATATGATCGCTGTGCTGGCTGTGCATATGGTTTCTGTGTTGCTGGCTGACCATATGATTGCTGTGCTGGTTTCTGTGTTGCCGGCTGACCATATGATGGTGGTGCTGGCTGTGCATATGGTTTCTGTGTTGCTGGCTGACCATATGATTGCTGTGCTGGCTGTGCATATGGTTTCTGTGTTGCTGGCTGACCATATGATTGCTGTGCTGGCTGTGCATATGGTTTCTGTGTTGCTGGCTGACCATATGATTGCTGTGCTGGTTTCTGTGTTGCCGGCTGACCATATGATGGTGGTGCTGGCTGTGCATATGGTTTCTGTGTTGCTGGCTGACCATATGATGGTGGTGCTGGCTGTGCATATGGTTTCTGTGTTGCTGGCTGACCATATGATTGCTGTGCTGGCTGTGCATATGGTTTCTGTGTTGCTGGCTGACCATATGATTGCTGTGCTGGTTTCTGTCTTACCGGCTGACCATATGATGGCTGTGCTGGTTTCTGTGTTGCTGGCTGACCATACGATTGCTGTGCTGGCTGTGCGTATGGTTTCTGTGTTGCTGGCTGACCATATGATTGCTGTGCTGGCTGTGCATATGGTTTTTGTGTTGCTGGATGACCATATGATTGCTGTGCTGGTTTCTGTGTTGCTGGCTGATCATATGATTGCTGTGCTGGCTGTGCATATGGTTTCTGTTTTGCTGGGTAGCTATATGATGATTGTCCTGATTGTGTTTGTCTGAAGCCGTTTGAAGGCTGTCTTTCTATTGTGCCACTCTGCCCTGGTGAACCAAATTGTGCTGGTCTAATGCTTGGTGGACTCTGTATTTCTGGCTGACCATATGATGGCTGTGCTGGTGGTGCATATGGTCTCTGTGTTTCTTGCTGACCATATGATGGCGGTGATGGCTGTGCATATGGTTTCTGTGTTGCTGGCTGACCATATGATTGCTGTGCTGGCTGTGCATATGGTTTCTTTGTTGCTGGCTGACCATATGATGGCTGTGCTGGTTTCTGTGTTGCCAGCTGACCATATGATTGCTGTGCTGGCTGTGCATATGGTTTCTGTTTTGCTGGCTGACCATACGGTGGCTGTGCTGGTTCCTGTGTTGCTGGCTGACCATATGATTGCTGTGCTGGCTGTGCATATGGTTTCTGTGTTGCTGGTTGACCATATGATGGATGCGCTGGCTGAGCATATGGTTGCTGTGTTGCTGGGTAGCTATATGATGATTGTCCTGATTGTGCTTGTCTGAAGCTGTTTGAAGGCTGCCTTTCTATTGTGCCACTCTGCCCTGGTGGACCAAATTGTGCTGGTCTAATGCTTGGTGGACTCTGTGTTTCTGGCTGACCATATGATGACTTTGCTGGCTGAGCATATGGTTGCTGTGTTGCTGGGTAGCTATATGATGATTGTCCTGATAATGTTTGTCTGAAGCTGTTTGAAGGCTGTCTTTCTATTGTGCCACTCTGCCCTGGTGGACCAAATTCTGCTGGTCTAATGCTTGGTGGACCAGACCCTGTGAATAATTTTACCTGTTGTTTCACATCAAGTGTATTGTTTCAAATGGTGCCCAGTGATAACTACTTGTTCAGTTCTAAGAATACTGGTGTGGCAGATGTCATGCATTCAGCTCTTTATTCTGGCAATATTTAAAGGGTTCAGTAAAAAAATTTTGATGCCCAGTTTAAGTAAGCAACCCCTCTGACCAACAGGCTTTAGGTTAGTTCTACATGGTTTGATGCTAACAGGCAGTAATGAAAAGCATTGGTGCCATAGATGCACTGTTAGAACTAAATTAAAAAAAAGTATCCTTAAACTATGGAAGCCTTGAAGGTCAGCAGTGTGGGCACTTATTGCTTACCTCCATGTGACATGGATATCTCAAAGGCACGGCCCAAAGCCACCACTGGCTGCAGTGGTTGATATGAAAGGTTTCCATCCTTCAGTGACAATGCCTGAAACGTTGGTCTAAAAATTTGTGATGGACTTTGAGTGAAGATTTCTATATGTAGCAGATCTGTGTGGGCAATAGTTTGATAAAAAGTCAACACATGCAACCATCATCTGATGACTGATTTCCAAATAAATTGTAGATAAAATAAATTAGGTATCTTTACCCTCTCACCCCAGTGCGCTGTGGTTGGTTATCATCAGTAGCAACATATCCATAACCAAATGAAGACCTTCCGTAACCAGATGGTGTTCTCTTGGTGAATGCTGTGTATGAGGGTTTGATAGTTTGACAGACAATAATTTGGCTCCAAACATTGGCTGTACTAGAGTCAATTATATTGCCAAAACTACTCACTGTTCCCTCCAGGGACATCAGGTGCACCAATTGCATAGATACTGCCTCCAGGAATATTAAATCCCAATCCTAGTGGGTTGAATGGTGAAATTGTCTCATCTGGAAGTAAATGTAACAATTATAAATGTCACACGGAATTTAAGCAAATAAAATAGACACAGCAAAGACACCTTTTCCAGCAGGTATCTTTTTGTGTGGTCTATGATTTGTTGGAACATATGGTTTCTGTGTTGCTGGCTGACCATATGTTGGCTGTGCTGGCTGTGCATATGGTTTCTGCATTGCTGGCTGACCATATGATTGCTGGGCTGGTTGTGCATATGGTTTCTGTGTTTCTGGCTGACCATATGATTGCTGTGCTGGCTCTGCATATGGATTCTGTGTTGCTGGCTGACCATATGATGGCTGTGCTGGTTTCTGTGTTGCTGGCTGACCGTATGATGGATGTGCTGGTTTCTGTGTTGCTGGCTGACCATATGATGGATGTGCTGGTTTCTGTGTTGCTGGCTGACCATATGATTGCTGTGCTGGCTCTGCATGTGGTTTCTGTGTTGCTGGCTGACCATATGATGGCTGTGCTGGTTTCTGTGTTGCCAGCTGACCATATGATGGATGTGCTGGTTTCTGTGTTGCTGGCTGACCATATGATTGCTGTGCTGGCTCTGCATATGGTTTCTGTGTTGCTGGCTGACCGTATGATTGCTGGGCTGGCTGTGCATATGGTTTCTGTGTTTCTGGCTGACCATATGATGGCGGTGCTGGCTGTGCATATGGTTTCTGTGTTGCTGGCTGACCATATGATTGCTGTGCTGGCTCTGCATATGGTTTCTGTGTTGCTGGCTGACCATATGATTGCTGGGCTGGCTGTGCATATGGCTTCTGTGTTGCTGGCTGACCATATGATTGCTGTGCTGGCTGTGCATATGGTTTCTGTGTTTCTGGCTGACCATATGATGGCGGTGCTGGCTGTGCATATGGTTTCTGTGTTGCTGGCTGACCATATGATTGCTGTGCTGGCTGTGCATATGGTTTTTGTGTTGCTGGCTGACCATATGGTTGCTGTGCAGGCTGTACATATGTTTCCTGCGTTGCTGTGCTCAAGTCCTTTGGTGGAGTGATTCCTGGTGGTCCATATTCTGTGCATGATGAGATAAAATGTTTTATTATAAATGAATATTGGGCTATTTGATTTATTTTTAGATAGATTGAGCACTACAATACACATTTACACTGAAAAAAACTTGGTTGGAATATCATTTAGTTCCAATGATTCTGCAAAGAATCGAATCACGAGTATACGCAAAACGGAACTTTAAATCCCTTTAAACTTTTAAGTATTCACAAAAGGGGTTCAGGAGAGTATGGATTGATTTCACAACCTTTTTCAAAATTAATGTGTAATTCTATAAACATTCACCTTGAAGTCACACCTAAACAGTAAACACTAACATTCACCTTGTTAGACTCATACTCATGTAATATTCACAAGCCTGATAGTAATTTATTGGATGGTTTCAAAGGTGATAACTTATTTTGATTAGCTGTAAACTGCTTGCTGTGGTTATTAGTGTGAAAGTAGACTGCCCATCAGATAAGGTGCTTTGAAATAATGGTTATCACAAACTCATATTCATAATTGATATAGCTCTGAGTCAACACAATTTTGTTATTACCTATTGAAAAGGAAGGACAAAAATCAGGATTTTTCACCAACTTGTTGTTTGCTGCCCATCTGTGCCATAAGAAGGCACAACAACGATATAAGTATTGCTCCCAGCAACCTTGAATTTGTCACCAGCCAAAGTGTTGTCGCGGGACAACGGTTTGATTTCACTTGCAGATTGGCTCTGTGCCAAATTAGGAATTGGCAGGGACTTGATTGATTCTGGAGTTGGTGCTTTAGCTGCAATGTTTTGGATTAAATCAGTTAAATTTGAAGCATTGAAAGGTAGGCATTGAACCATTTTACTGACCATTTTCATCCGCATCTGATGTAATTACAATGTTTGCATTGGTTAGGACTCCTTCAGAACTCGCTTTTCTCCTTGATGGAATGCCAATGAAATGAACATTTTGGTAATCTAAGCTGAGCACAATGTGTACGGCATCACTTAATTCACTACTATCTGACATTTGATGCTGATTTTCAGATGTGTGTGTACCATTTTCTGATGAATTTGCTACTGAATTGTCAGCAGTATCAAATGCACTGAGATTGTGTTGTGATGTTGTTGTAATGTCTTCCGATTTATTTCTAGCTTCTCTTGATTCTGAATTCGTATCTAGTGTGATGTCATGTGACTCTGCTGAATCATCAACTTCTGGCGCTGGTGCTGGTGCTGGTGCCAGTGCTGGTGCTGGTGTTGTTTTTGGTGCGGGTGCCGGTGCTGGTGCTGGTGCTGGTGTTGTTTTTGGTGCTTGTGCCGATGCTGGTGCTGGTGTAGTTTGTGGTGCTGGTGCGGGTGCTGGTACTGGTGTTGTTTTTGGAGCTGGTGCTGGTGCCGGTGCGGGTGCTGGTGTTGTTTTTGCTGCTGGTGCCGGTGCTGGTTTTGGTGTTGTTTTTGGTGCCGGTGCTGGTGCTGGTGTTGTTTTTGGTGCCGGTGTTGGTGCAGTTGTTGTTGTGGACGGCGTAGTTTCTGTTTCTGTTGATATCAAATCTGATTCCTCACCACTTTCTAGTGATTCTGTATGGAATTCAGATGTAACTGGCTGTACAGGGATCGGTGAAAATGTGGATTTTGTTTCTGCCAGGGTTGTAGTAATTTTTTCCATTTCCTTTTTCAATTTAGAATGTGATATTGCATCTTTTGTTGTATATTGGGTAGTATTTATCTCTTGGGATGTTTCCGATGATGTGGCGTTGTCTTTTGTGCAGGATGGATAAAATTGTTTCAAATTTTGCTGAAGATTTTGCTTTTTTCAAGTGAAAATCGAAGATGCGCAGGCAGGGCATAAAATGCGAAGGGTATTGATTACTTTGCCAATTTGTAACACCCAAAGACATTGGTAAAGATTACAAAAATTAAATTTCTAAATTTCACTTGTGAACCCTGAATAATGTTGTTTACGCGAATTGGTGCGAATTTTGGGAAGTGGCGTGGAGCTTTTGACTGTCTACCATATTTCCTCGAGAATACCCCCCTAAATTGGGTCGGACTCGTTCAAGGATCGAGGAAGAAATCACGGATGTAAATGCGGATTTGCGAGTGCGATTAGCATTGAGAAAAAAATTGTCAATTTTTAGAGAAAAAATTTAATCTCAAACAATCTCTCGAGCATGGTTGGTTTTAGTAAAATTCTTTTTACTAAAATTATATTTTATTTTTATTAAAATTGTATTTTATTTTTATTTTATTCATGTTTCAGTTTATTTTATTTTATTTTATTCTGAAATGTCATTAATAAAATAAAATGAAACCATTTTACAAAAATTTTACAAATATTTTACAAAAATTTTACAAAAAATCGGAAATCTTGGATGCAAGGACATAAAACAATGTGCACGCTAGAAGCATGCGGATGAATACAAAAAAATTTATGTAAACTTGTGACACGGGTTGCGAGGTAGGTATTTTGTATTTTGACCCTCAGGGGGAGCTAATTGCTCCTCCCAAGGGAAGATAGCTAAAAATGGGTTGTTTTTTTGGGTGGGGGGGGGGGCTTGCGGGGTTCAATATATTTATAGGCTTTTTCAAGGTATGGAACAAAGAAAATGAGAAAAAAATTACAAACTAGTGATTTTTAAGGTGAAAATATTTTAAAAAATGTGAAAATTTGCAATTTTGAGCAACAACATTTCTCAATCACAAGAACGAAAGATACAACAAGGCTCTAGTTCTGCAAATTGGCAGCTAGAAACTTAAGCAACATGATAGAAAACTTTCTATAGAATTGAACAGACACTCGAGTTTTTCTAAAATTTTACTAAAATTGTACAAAAATTCGAATTATTGTACAATTTTACTAAAATTTTACAAAAATTCGAATTTTAGTAAAGTTGTATTTTTATTTTATTACTTTTCCATTTTATTTTATTTTATTTTATTCTCCAATTTTCCATTTTATTTTTATATTATTTTTATTTTTTTCTGAGATTTTGCCAACCCTGCTCTCGAGATAAAATATAAATAAATCTCTCTCAAACAACCTGGAAAAAAAATAAATATACCTATATACCGTATTTCCTCGAAATATCCCCCGGGGGTGATTGTTTCATAGTGCTCCCGAGAGGGGGGGGGGGGGAGGGCTAAACGAGGGGGGGGGGTATTTCGAGGGGGAGTTATTATTTCGCAAATTTTTGTTTGAAATCCTAGTACAAAATCGTTGTTTGTGATGTGCGCTGGGGTAGAAAAATGCGCATCAATAACTGACATGTATAGACTCCTGTAGACTAATATTAGTACGTAGATGGTAATTATAAACATTGTTCTAACGTGATTCCGACATTGTTTTAACGTGTGTTCTGCACTACGCAGAACACAAACTGCAGTATTTGTCATGTACGTTCTTTTTACACTCAATCTGGGGGGGTATTTCGAGGGGGGGGTGATTGTTTCATAGTGGTCTCGAGAGGGGGGGGTCAAACAAGGGGGGGGGGTGTATTTCGAGGGGGAGTATTTCGAGGAAATACGGTAAGTGCGTGCATGAGTATCGCGTTATGCGTTGCCGCGTAAGTATGTGCGTATGCATACTTTGCGGTCCACAGAGTATACCAATTTCAGTTACGATGTGCACTCAAAAATGAGGTGTTGAGTTATTAAATTGACTTTCATCATGGACTTTCATCATGGACTTTCATCAACATTCAACCGTTTTCTCTTCCACAAAAATGTACTACGACAGTGATTTACGTTTAGCTGGAATCAGACTGTCCTATCATATTTAGATTGATGTGTTGCAAAACTTATTTGGAAATTTGTCCAAAAATGTCATGTATGACACTTCAAAAAAGCGAAAGTTACCATTCCTTGGGGTTTCTGTGAGGAAGTAAATTTTGCAAATAACTAGAATTGGCTGCCTTTAATGCTGCGATTACAGCTCGGGTGAAAAATTGACCAGGCGTAAAATTGATTTTTGGGTGTAAAATTATTTACAGGTGTATGGATAAAGATATGGTGTTGTTATTTCAGTCATGAAAGCGCACATGCAGATGTTGCTTGTGTCCAAAGCTCATCAGTTTATTTTAATTGTACTAGAAGTTATGAATTTTGGCACAAATTTTTTCAATTTTACACCCTAATTTTACGCAACTTACAGCACATAATTGAAAAATTGTGCTAAAATTCATAACTCTCAGTACCATTAGAATAAACTCATGAGGTTTGGACACAGGAAACGTCCGCATCTAAGCTTACTTTGACTGAAATAACAATGTTGTATCTTTATCCATTCATATTTAATTAATTTTACGCCCAAAATCAATTTTACGCACGGTAAATTTTATGCCCGAGCTGTAATCGCAGCATAATGTACTTTAGTTGTTTGTTTTTTTACGTTTTCTCCTTATCATTGCTACTCGACAAGCTCTTCATGTTTCAATAAGTTTTGGGGATGAATTCATTATGGATTTAAAATAACATGAAATCCCTTCGAATAACGCCCCCATTAAATGACCCCGATGAAAGTTGTCTGGTGAACAATGAATTGGGGTTCGAGGAAATATGGTAGTTATTGGTTCCTTTTGAATACTTGTGAAATATCCATATACTGTTGACTAGGTAAGCCCTCTCGAATAACTCCGCACGTGTGGCGCTTTTGGCAATAAGTAGCGCCATGCACTAGGGTGCCAAAAAAATTTTTTTACTGAAAACGGAAAGGTAAAACTTTTTAACTCTACGGAAAACGGAAAACGGAAAGGTAAAAAAAAATTATCGGCTGGAAAACGGAAAATGGAAAGGAAAAAAATTTCAGCTGCCGGAAAACAGAAAACGGAAAGGTAAAAAATTTTCAGCTGCCGGAAAACGGAAAACGGAAAGGTAAAAAATTTTCCTGTGGAAAAGCGGAAACGGAAAATGGAAACGGAAATTTGACACCCTACCATGCACCAATCACCATGTCTGATGTCACCACACCAAAAATTTGGCGCCAAGCGGCGAAAACGCAAAGATGTTTTTGCTTTGGCATCATCATGACCCTTTTACATTACTTCGCACCAGAACATTTTATGTGTTGTTTGTGACCATGCACTTCTAAATTAATCATAAGTTTACTTCTTTCCTACGCAGCTTACACGGGGGGCATTTCGTCTGGGGGAGTTATTCGAGGGGTACTAAGCAAAGACGTATATACAGTATACACCATCTGAGTACATCAATTCTAATGTGCAGCATCAAATGACAGCCAATGAATAAATTAAAATACACCGGTTAAACTCCGGGGGCCAGATTCCAAAATAGAGTAATGTGAGTATTTATTTAAATTTATCTAAGCTGTACCCTAGCAAGGCACCTGGCAAACTAAAATGTATATAATAAATATAAACTATTTATGCACAAACATTGGATTTAAATCTCGAATAGTGGGAAAGTGTTTCATCACAATGTTTTTCATGACATTGTGATATGGTTAAAGCTAACAGAAAGTTTCCTGGCAATCTGCCAAAATTCCCAAAGAAAATTTGGCTGACTGCCAGGAAACATTATGTCTGACTGCTATATTGAGTAATGCGTGAGTGACAACGGCATCATAATGTTAGGAACAAATTGCGATAAAATGCATAAAATGCATAAAAGTTCACTGAAAATTATTTCATATACAGATCTTTATTTGCCAGGCATATAGGGCATAGCTTACTCACATTACCATATTTCTTATAATAGAACGGCATACCTCCAATAGAACGGCACCTCTAATAGAACGGCAGGTAAAAACGTTGACGAAATAAATAGAACGGCGCTCTTCTATTAGAAGAAATACGGTACTCGAGAAAATCATCTGGCCCCAGGTGACTTTTACATATTTACATACCTATTGCATTCACCCCACAAAAATCTGCAATCATATTCAAACCCCCTTCTTATACCCACCTCCGAAATTTCTGGTCGCCGCCGCGTCCCTGTCAATTTTTCCGGCAATTAACAATTGCATGTAATTTGCGGGCGGGGGTTGCATTTGCTCATACGCGATTATCCTATCTTCTTCATAGGGATCTTCTACTATGTAGTCATCCGTGTGGCGGACCACCTGTGATGTGTGAAGTGTGAAGTGTGAAGTGTGAAGTGTGAAGTGTGAAGTGTGAAGTGTGAAGTGTGAAGTGTGAAGTGTGATGTGTGACGTTAATTTTGTGTGTATGGTTCTCAGAGTTGTTAAAATATTGGCATTTTTGGAAAATGTAAACTTAAACGTGAATATCTTCCCCAGTTTTAGAGTGTTAATACTGGAACGTATGGTAAATGCTAAATATCATTTACCTAGCTTTTAAATACCTTGGAAATGCTAAATAGAATGTTACACAGTATGCATCCGCACATACTTATGTCTTACGGGCCGACGTATCAACGGGAAACTTATGTATGCACTTTGACAAAAAAATATAAAAAGACTTTTAAAATAAAATGGGTAGGTAAATATGTTTACTGCCTGAAATTATTTTATTCATTTTGGGTCAATTTTTGTAGTATTGATGGCGTCATGATAGATGACGTCATGATGGACTGTTTTAGTTCGGAAAAAGGCATAGCATGCGGTCCGCCGAGTATTAAAATTAAATTAGAAAATTAAAAAATTAACATTTAGTCATTCAAAATCAGAAACGAATCAGAAATGTGTGACGCACCGGTAAAACTTTAGTTTTCATAACTGCCTTTCGCAACATTTCACCGCACATCCGTCTATCCATCGAATTGCCCATGCACCTGCTCGCAGTGAAATTGAATTTTTTCAGTCGAATTTGAAATGATTTTCCATCTTGAAATTCAGTAAAATGCAGGTGACTAAAATACAAAAAGGGAAATTGTAAAAATCACTATTCCGACAATTCGGAAATTTGAGTTATAAAATTTTATGTTAAATAATATGTATCTAATAAAATAATATGTATACTGTATTTCCTCGAAATACCCCCCGGGGCTTTATTTTTTCATAGTGGAAATTTGGAAGGGGGGGGTTAACGAGGGAGGGGGTATTATTTCTTGAACTCCCAGTACTAATTTGTTGTTTCAAACGTATGCAGACATAGAAAAATGCAATAAGAACCACCATGTATAAGAGTCTATAGACTTATATATATATATATATATGTAGATGGTATAAACTCTGTTCTAACGTAACACACATTGTTTTCACGTGTGTTCTGCACTGTCCAGAGCTTTGGTCATTTACGTTCCGTTTGCAGTCAATTTGGGGGGGATTTCGAGGGTGGCCTTATTAATTCATAGTGCCCATTTTGAGGGGGGTATTTCGAGGAAATTCGGTGTATTATAATTTTCGCAGGAACAATTTGAAGCCTAATAACTCCAATCGAACCGACAGGTCTCTTCAATAAAACGCCGTATTTATGCTGCGATTACAACTCGGGCGTAAAATTGATTTTTGGGCGTAAAATTAATTACAGATAAATGGATAAAGATTCGACATTGTTATTTCAGTCAAAGAATGCTTAGATGCAGACGTTTCTTGTGTCCAAAGCTCATGCGTTTATTTAAATCGTACTGGGAGTTATGAATTTTAGCACAATTTTTTCAACTATGCGCTGTAAAATTAATAAAATTAGGGTGTAAAATAAAAAAAATTTGCGCCAAAATTCATAACTCCCAGTACGATTAAAATAAATTGATGGGCTTTGGACACAAGCAACATCTGCATGTGCGCTTTCGTTGACTGAAATTACAACGCCATATCTTTATCCATTCACCTGTAATTAATCTTACGCCCAAAAATCAATTTTACGCCCGTCAATTTTCAATTCGCGCAGCATTAATCCAAATAGAAAAGCGCCATTAACTTCTCTACCTGCCCTTTTATTGTAACTAGGTCTATTGTGCAAAATACGGTAACACACCTGAATCCCCTGACAGTACTGCAGGCTCTAACCCTCATTTGGTGGTCATTTGTGCACGTTGACCAGTGTGACCACGCTGCCCAACTGGACAAACCTGCGGAATATTTTGGAGGTTTTTAGATGGGTTTAAATGGTTATTGGATTGGAGGTTTTTTGAGGTTGAAAAATGTGTCACTGTCACAGTGGAAAATGGGTGTGGGATGTTTCTTGAGTTTTTTTTAAGGTGTGGTTTTCCAGGGGGGTTTCCACTGTACAACAAAATTTCGAAAACAAGTTGAAAACGTTCACAAATTTAGTATTATTGTTCGCCACAACTAGTAAAAATCTACCTCTAATCATTTTTCTAACATTTTATTCAAATAAAAATTACCTAGATACCTCTATTTCCGCAGCGAGTAAACTCTCGCTACCTCCAGTAAAACTCCACCCACAAACCCTTCACCCTCAAATAGCCCCCCCCCGTCCAATAACCACTCAAAAATGTCCTTTATATTTTTTTATACTGAACCCTCACTTCGAACCGAAACCGACCCCTGACCATGGCTTCACTGGGTGCGAAGACATTTGTCCTGGGAGTTACATAGCCGGCGAATTGCAGGGGGATCCCTGTGGCTGGTGCGGGGCCTTGTCGCGGGTATTGGCCTGGGGTTTATGAGGCTAGGTATGTGTGGGGGGTTTGGGTAAGGGGGTTACTTATTGGGGGGAGGGGTTTGGGTAAGGGGGGTTACTTATTGGGGGGAGGGGTTTGGGTGAGGGGGGTTACTTATTGGGGGGGGAGGGGTTTGGGTAAGGGGGGTTACTTATTGGGGGGTGTAGGTGGAGCGTGAAATGAAAGGTTGACGAATATTTATTATACTCGGCGGACAGCACACGTAGTATGAAAACCTACCATAATTTGATGAATAAAATCTTGTGATAAATTTCCTTATTTATTATTCCATAGTAAAAACGAAATACTATGATGAAAATAACTGTATAATTCTGGGTTCATTATTCAGATGGGTTATGGTAGGTTTTCTTACTAAGTGTGATGTCCGCCGCGTATACTTTGATGTTTTTGAATTTTTTTATGAAAAATTTATGTTTGAAACTCAATTTAAAGAGAATCGAGGAGTCGCTCAATTAAGACAAAATTCAACAAATGTTTAATCCGTGTAAACCAAGCAAATCATCAATTAAAGCACAAAAATATTGGTGAACTGTTGTTTTGTTGTTTTAAGTGAAATTTGTACATTGATACTTTTAAAAGATTTTGTTGACGTCTTTAGTGTTTTTGTTATTGTTTATCGACTTTTGCTGTATACTGCATGGGGTTACCGACTTCTTGCTAAATACCTTTTGAAAATTGTTCGAAAAGTGTCGATATATGACACTTTAAAAAGAGGCAAGTGTCGTTAGGAAAGTATTTAAAATTATGAAAAATATGCGGGAACGGCTAGATGTCGTTTCTGTCCTCAATAAACTTCGAAAATTTTTGAGTTGTCGCCTTTTCGAAGTGAACGCCTGCACTATATTTCGCACAGCTGAACCAACCACAAGCATGGTGCCACGAAAACAGGAACGCAATTAATATTGGCCACATAATTTATTCACCAATTAAATTAGACAATTATATCATAATATACTCAAATCGTAAATGTTCAATAATAGTGTCCAGTAAATGATTTGACTTCTCGACCTCAAACACAATTGTTAGAAAATCGCTTCACACTTTTACACAAAACGCGAATTGAAAATGCGTAAAGGTCAAACTATAGATTTCAAATTCACATCGTTTATACAGTGCGGGCTGGATTTAATCACGGTTTCGAAAATATAATATCATCATCTAGTTTTGTATATATCTGACCCCTGCAGATGTTGATTGATACGTAATTAGAAGTGTTGTGTTGTGTGGAATTTCCATGAACAATTGCACAATTGCATGCGCAATTTACGCTGCACACACTAGTCTAGTACGCCACTGAAATTTGGGAAACTGATAAATGTGTTTGGAACGCATTTGAGTTGACCAGAATGAGGAGTCTGTCAACTACTGTTGACGGCGGTCAGAAATAATTCATTCTGGTGAACTCAAATGCTTTCAAAACTGATCTAGAAGTTTCCCTAACTTCATTGATGTACTAATAAGTGTGTATCGAGACAATGAGTAAAATATCTCAGCATATGCGCAATTATATTTGACATACGATGTGAGTGACGTATTTATATTTATCTACTGAAAACAGATTTGTTGCATAAGTTGACAATGTCAACTCAGGGGCGTTCCAGTCCAGATTCAGTCAGACCAACGATGGGTAAGTTCTCAAAAAAACAACACTTTCTGTGTTTTGAGTTTTTCAAAAATGAATACCTGTGTTTTGAGTTTTTCAAAAATGAATACCTGTGTTTTGAGTTTTTCAAAAATGAATACCTGTGTTTTGAGTTTTTTATCGAAAAAAACTTGAGTAACTCTGTTTTTATTTCTGTGTTTTCTGTGAAAACTCAAGTTTTTTTGAGTTTTTTCCCAACAAGTTGGCCCAACTGTGAATGAGTAATGTGCAATTTGTTTGGATGGAATGACGATGGAAGTTTGTAAGTGCTATAACTTATGATTGGAAAGAGATATTGAAAAAACTTTTTTGTCATATTAATTCTCTCTGTCTAAAGTATGTTATAGACTGTTCAATAACAAAATTTTCATGTTGCAAACCCCATTAAAATAAGCATAAAATATTTAAACACCATTGAAATTTTTTGAAGCGCCATAACTTTTGATTGGGATCAGATATTGAACTCATTTTTGTTTTAAATGAATCCTGGTTGTCTAAAGTATATGATAGCATGTTCCAATAAATTATTTTATCATGTTCAAAAACTGGGTCAAATTGACTTACAGAATTTAGACGTCACTAAACCCGCCACAAAAATAGAATCCGCAGGTTGTCCCAATTATTTTAAGTGTTCAATGATTCAAATCAGCTATGGTTGAGTTATTGAGCTTCAAAGACACTCACCCAGATTGCCCATTTTTTGTATATTTATTGACCATCTTTTTATGGACCCCCCTTATCTCAAGCCTGGGGGATTATTTGTGCAAACAAAATATGTTCATAGTAGCCCCAGCATCGAACCCCAACATACTCAAACGGCATCAAAATTGGGCAAGGGACAAGAAATTGGGAAGCAAAAAAGTGCGATGGACCCCCAGCCTACTGTTTCTCTATGTGTGAAAAGTCTCAACTATTCTGCACGGTAGTGTACATGTATAACTTATCTTGTTCAGTTTAACTGAATTCATGTGCGTTCTGAAAATGTGTTCAACCACTTCGCTGAAAAAAACCTCAAAAACTCAGAAAATTTTTTTCTGTGTTTCCGTGTTTCTGTCAGAGTTGTGCAAATACTGGTATTTTTGGAAAACATAAACGTAAACATAAATACCTTTTCCAAATAAAAAGTATAAATACTAAAACGTAAGGTATTTTTAAAATACCAAGGAATACGTAAAAAAAAAACGTAAACGTAAAAAATTTTACACACCATATTTGCCATTGTGCTTTGGAATATACCATTATTTTCACCTTCAGGTGGGTCAATCATTCCATCTGCACCACTTTCTGTAGTAAGTGTGGCTAAATCCAACTAACACTGGTGATTCTGGGGGAGTCCCAGACCCTGTAAAATGCCTTGTAATATGTCAAATGGCATGCAAAGTGTCTAAAGTCTTGCAAAGTGCCCTGGAAGGTTGCAAATCTTTGCCATTTTGGTGGGCATTTTACATGAGTTTTGACATTTGCATGAAATTTTACATTTTACAGGGCATCCAACAGAGTCTGGGATTGGCACCAGAGCTTGCACTCGCCCTGCCAGTTTTGAAACATGTACTACTCACAGTTGTTGCAAGTGGTGTCGTTGGAATTCATCACAAAAAAATTATAAACGCAATGCTCCAGAATCAAACAAAAAGGTTTTTGTGTTCAGCTTTTGAACACATTTATGAATATGTACCCAGTATTCCATGTGTAAGTGCAAGTGTGCAGTCACTTTTTTCATACACTACATTTTTGTAAGTATGTTTTGTATGTATGTATCATGTGAACGATCACAAGTTTTTTTTACGTTTTCCCTAGTACCCGGGTATTTTGGTCAGGAAAACGTAACAACACGTAATGGTATTTTTGGAAAACGTAAACGTAAACATAAATACCTTTTCCAAATAAAAAGTATAAATACTAAAACGTAAGGTATTTTTAAAATACCAAACAATACGTAAAAAAAAACATAAACGTAAAATTTTTTACACACCATATTTGACATTGTGCTTTGGAATATACCATTATTTTCACCTTCAGGTGGGTCAATCATTCCATCTGCACCACTTTCTGTAGTAAGTGTGGCTAAATCCAACTAACACTGGTGATTCTGGGGGAGTCCCAGACCCTGTAAAATGCCTTGTAATATGTCAAATGGCATGCAAAGTGTCTAAAGTCTTGCAAAGTGCCCTGGAAGGTTGCAAATCTTTGCCATTTTGGTGGGCATCATAGGCGGCGTAAGTGCTTGTGCGCTTGTGAATGTCACAAGTGGAATTTTCGGTGTCACAAGCAGAAATACATATGTTTACCTGGTAAAAAGTGCACAAGGTCAAATTTTGGCCAATGTGATTGTGAATGTCACAAGCACAAATTGGGACCTTGCGCCGCCTATGGTGGGCATTTTACATGAGTTTTGACATTTGCATGAAATTTTACATTTTACAGGGCATCCAACAGAGTCTGGGATTGGCACCAAAGCTTGCACTCGCCCTGCCAGTTTTGAAACATGTACTACTCACAGTTGTTGCAAGTGGTGTCGTTGGAATTCATCACAAAAAAATTATAAACGCAATGCTCCAGAATCAAACAAAAAGGTTTTTGTGTTCAGCTTTTGAACACATTTATGAATATGTACCCAGTATTCCATGTGTAAGTGCAAGTGTGCAGTCACTTTTTTCA
Source organism: Sphaerolaimus hirsutus (assembly GCA_964036195.1). Lineage (NCBI taxonomy): Eukaryota > Metazoa > Nematoda > Chromadorea > Monhysterida > Sphaerolaimidae > Sphaerolaimus > Sphaerolaimus hirsutus. The sequence goes on along the minus strand of OZ038451.1, from coordinate 27,575,235 downwards.
TACACTACATTTTTGTAAGTATGTTTTGTATGTATGTATCATGTGAACGATCACAAGTTTTTTTTTACGTTTTCCCTTGTACCCGGGTATTTTGGTCAGGAAAACGTAACAACACGTAATGGTATTTTTGGAAAACGTAAACATAAATGTAAGTATAAATACCCGAATAACCGAGTATTTCGGGTAAACATAAATACGTTTTTCCAACTCTGGTTCCTGTGTTCTCCGAAAAAAAACTCATTTGAGTTTTGAGTTTTTTCTAAATTTGTGAGTTTCCGTGTTTCTGTGTAAAACAAAAACACAGAAACTCAATGAGTTTCTGTGTTCAATTTCTGTGTTTTTTCCATCGTTATGTCAGACTGAAGAATAGTGATGTAATGAGCGCCACTTGTTTATGACTGGCAAAAATTCGAAACAAACTCTTAAGTGACCAACGATTATCAACGAAAGTAATCAACATCTCAATTCAATGAGTGCACATGTTTTTGCATCGCGTATCATCTCATATCATAATTATTTTTTTAAAGTAAAATTTCTATAAATGATAACTGATAATTTTCGCGCATCACAGAGAACGGGGGCAGATGTTTTTTTTGGTTGAAACAATTGCGATCTAACGATACACCGCGGTCATTTTTTTCGTTGCACAGTTTTCGTGGAAGATGGGAGTGTGTTGTTGTTGTATTATGTTGAAGCGATTAAAAATTGACCATTTTGTGCCTACACACACTAGTTTTCACCGTGACTTCGTGAGAAAACTGAAATTTTTTCAAATGCAAATTAATGAACACGGTTGAATGATTTTATTTAATTAGAATTTGAATTTAAATTAATGAAAGTTAAAATTTAAAAATTTGAAAAGAAAAACACATAAAGCATACAAAAAGAGTGGACTGGATGCCGCCATGCGGCCATTTCAGTTTTCACATCAGTCACGATGAAAACTAGTGTGTTTAGAGCCACTGTTATGGAAAGAGCATATATTTAGGTACAGCTGAAATTTCCGATACTAACCTATACGCACGTTTAAAACACATTTGACTTGACCACCGTCGATACTGAATAACTTTCGACCTTCGTCAACTGTAAGAAGTTGACGGTTGTCACAATCGCTCATTCCGGTGAACTTAAAAGCGTTCAAATCTGATTTTTGTCCCGAATATAACCCGGATTTTACAGCAGGTTGGCACGTGCAAACATTTTTTTATTCAAATACAAGATTTATTGAATTTAAAAAATGTGCCAAGTAATTTCTAACTTTCTGATCTTGTATGATAAAAAAACTCACAATGTCAGATAGGTATTTTTCAAGTTCTCAGCTTCTCATATTTATGATGATACCTATATCAAATATTTAAATCCCTTTTGCTTTTGGATGTTTTTATCTCCATTCACTTTAAATATTATTTCTTTTTTATATCTCCACCCAAATTCCACGTGGAAATAAATTTATACTTTTGAAAAATATGGTAATTCAAACATATATAGATTTTATGGTGTGTACATACTGCAAACAGCGATACAAGTGGCCACATGTTGTACCTATGTTTTTGCTGTCAGCATGTTTTACTATACCTTGAATTTAGTTCCTCGGGGGAATTTGTGCATTTTTACATCGATACACGTTTATGTAAAAAATGGGGAAATTGTATATGCACACTCAAGCTGTTCACATACATATGAAAATTAGGTGTAAACTGCAGAATTTATGAAAATCACACATTACCTAAATACCTATTCACAGTTCACACAGCAAAATCAAATCAGCACTTTTACAAAGCATACACCATTTGATGCACTAAAGCACACTCTAGAAATCACTAAACATTGCTGTTTGATATATATGTATTCATAATCCACTGGTTTCTACTTTGCAATGGAATATACCATATATCATCTGAATAAAACAACAACAATAAATGTGTCAATTGTTCTGATCCTCACTGATCACCCCCACTATCACTGAATTTGAGACATTATGCATAATGCACATTTCACACATCTTTATTCATCAAACTACGGTAGCACTCTGTTCTATGTATGGTGTGTGTGAGTACATGTATGTATATTGTGTATGCATTATCCATGGGTGGGGTGGCGGTTAGCAGTGGAAAAACTCAGGGAGATTTACCTTTAAAATATTAGTGAGAAAATCATAACATCTGTTTTATTTATATTTTTCCAGAATTTCCCAGATAGATTGAACAATTATTATTTGAGAGATTTTCTGTGATTTAAAAATATATCACAAAATATAACAAATACTGCATTTACATATATGTATTTATTCACATTTCATCTGGCCTTTTTTTTTACAGAGATGTTTTTTAGGCTTATCTCAGATATATTTTATTCAAATTTGTCATTTTGAGTGTTACTCTGAAATTATATTTTATTATATTTTATCAAAAATGACCCATTTTTCCCAATGCTAGTATGGGTTATAGCTTTCATTCATGAAACCAAGCCTGATTCATATGCAGACAGTGTGCTCTACCAACAGATGTGTGCCATCCATAGTAAACAGAATCTGGGAGAAATGTGAATGTGTTTCACAGTTGTATTGGTGTGTTTCCTGAAATTTGTCATAGAACATTGATTTTAGAGCAGAGGATCTTTTAGTATGTCTTATAATCAATTTTCTGTATCATTTTAAATGTCATTTATTTCAGTTCAATCTAACAGAAATGTCAAAACAATATGATTTACTTTTGAGACTTTTAGTAATTGGAGACTCTGGTGTTGGAAAAACCTGCCTCCTGTCAAGGTTAGACCACTTTCAATAATATTGATTTTTGCTTGATTTACTTGTCAAAAAGAGAAAATGCACAGGTATGTGGATGACAACTTTCAATCATCCTATTCTGCAACAATTGGCATTGATTTTAAGGTGAAAAATCTCACTATTGATGGCAGACGCGTAAGGGTACAAATTTGGTGAGCTATTTGAAGTCATTTGAATCAATCTGTAATTTCATCTGTAGTCATTTCTGTAAACTAATCCATTATGGTAACTTAAAATCTATGAATATTTCTTTAATCAAATGAATCATTGTGAGCCATAGGTCATTTTCTACAAAAGCACTACCAGATTTTCAGTTTCCAAAAAGGAACAGTTCATACGGTAAGCATTAATAAAACTGCATATAAATAGTTCAATCCCAATGGCTGCAAACTTTGTAGCTTTCTCTACCACACCCAATATGACTAAAAACGATTTTTTTAATAACATAACTACCAGTTTATTTGGCACATATTTTGTACCTTTATTCATCAAAATATGGTCAAATTTATCAAAAACCATAAATACAGCCCAATCAGTATAACTCTCTGTGAAGAACTAAGCCCCTCACCAAAACACCCCCTTGACATTCAGGGACACAGCGGGACAGGAGAGGTTTGAGGCAATCACTAAACAGTATTACAGGAGGGCCCAGGGAGTCATTCTGGTTTATGACATCACAAATGCACAATCATTTAGACACATCAATAAGTGGCTAGATTTTGTCAGGTAGTTTTGTTGTTGTTTTTGTTGTTGATAAAGTGCCAATTTTTGTGTAACAGCTATTCATCCCTAGCTAGAAAAGAATATAGTCCCTAGATTAGGGGGGGGGTTAATTCGAGGGGGTCTTATTCCAGGGGGTCTATTATTTCAGCAGAAATTTTGTGAAATTCAACTTTCTCAGACATAGAAAAATCAAACAATTACATAGATGTAAATATATGTGTTTATAGATGTACATATATAACTGTATGTATGTACGTATAAACCCTGCCCTAACGTCACTTAGTTATTGGTTTCAACGTGTGTTCTGCATCATAACAGATCACAAACTGCGGTATTTGATGTGTACATTCTCTTATTAGGGGTGGGGGGGGTTAATTCATAGGGGAGTGGGTGTATTTGGGGTAACACGATTGGTACATTTTGTTTCTTTGAATTTGTGCCTGTCGCTAATTTTGCGGGTGCACGCCTGTGATGAATGCCCTAATTTGTCCGTTTCACTCCTGAGAATTGTATATTCACCAATAAATCACTATATTTACCTACCGTATTTCCTCGAAATACCCCCGGGGTTTTTTTTTCAGAGTGAGAATTTTGAGGGGGGGGTATTTTGAGGGGGGGGTTATTATTTCGCCAGAAATTTTTTGAAAACCAAGTACTAAATTGTCGTCTGAAACGTACGCAGACGTCGAAAATGCAACAAAAATCGCCATTTATAAGACTCTAAGTCTAAAGACTTGTAAAG